>OZ026614.1:75422005-75465005 GCA_964020975.1 Hermodice carunculata | reverse complement strand
TGCATGCACAGCACAGACGGAAGGGATTAATTGAAAAGGTTGAGGAAACTCATCTAATCATCTCAAAATATTTACAAATACAGCACACCAGGCAAATCATGGGCATCCATCTCCAAGAACTAAGTCTTACAATATATCATGGGTATTTGTGGAAAGAACGCTTTATCGGTTCAACGAAAATTGTAGAATAGTTTCATCAAAATCCGGTGCCCATGTTTGCTCACGAATTATGCCACTGATTTTGTCAATAAATGTTTGTTTTGCAGTTATGAATAAAGTAAGCAAAAGGTACCCAGTCTGTCTTATGGCAGTTGTTTTGAAACAATGTTAGTGCAAAACAAACACCGATAACACAGATAAAGAAGATAAATCACATGGCTCTATGAAGACAATATGGTCAGTAATTATATAAACACAGTTAAATTAGTAAAAATACACTAATATTTCAATGCAGTCAAATCATCCTCTTTCCAATTATGTGCCTTGAAAATGGGAAATGAGGTATTACGGGATCTTGTGCATACTGATTCCTTTTCAGTGAACTCGACAGATTTGATGGTGGATTCTGTTTAACGTGTGTACATTTTGTCTATATAGCATACTGTGCAAAACGCTGTTTACCTTTATTTGAAGCGTATATCAATATTTTTGATGTTTCAGGACAACCATTGCGGTATGTAATGCCCCCCCCCCCCCCCCGAATGACCCTTTACCCCTTGGTCATGAACAAATATACGCCTTGGACTTTGCTTGGCATTCACGTGAGTAGTATATGTACTTGGGGGTACTGGAACACGGGGGATGGAGACCGCAAAAAGCCTTTAAAGCCTCGGGGCGTCCTCCCATCAGTTGCCGTAGGTTGTCATCCCAGTATACACTTGGGGGTACTGGAACACGGGGGATGGAGACCGCAAAAAGCCTTTAAAACCTCGGGGCGTCCTCACATCAGTTGCCGTAGGTTGTCATCCCAGTCACGCAACATTGATTCAAATTGGTAGAAGATTTATTGCAAGATAGTATCTGTGGATTACAATGTGACGTGTTGTTTTCGGGTGTTAAAACCAATGAATGGTTGATAATAACGACAATTCCCTTAATGTTCACAATATTAATGGCAGGTAGACAACCTGCTTTAGCTTTCCAGGCAAAACTGATGTGGAAGACTATATTTAACACGCTCTGTCCTTATATCACCTTGCCAAAAATGTATCTCCTTGGTGCTTCGTACGGTACAAGTTCCTGGTCTTGTCAGTCGCAATGAAAATAAGGTTGAACTTGTCTTCACCTTGATCATATTTCTTACCTCCACTTGTATACGCATTACATTTGGCGACTTCACGGGTCACCTTAGTGCTTTCTATGATGCATGCTCGTGGTTGCTTCAATTGGCAAGTTCCTGGTCTTGTAAGTCGCAATTAAAATAACGTTGAATTTTTCTCCACCTTGATCATATTTCTTACTTCTACTTGTATACGCATTGCATTTAGCGACTTCAAGACTATTTCTAGACCACCACAAAATTTGGTATCTAGTACATTGTCAGCTTGGTTTAACACAATTTTTCATTTTTGTCTTTTTGACATATATTACATGCAGAAATAGATACTGTATTGACAACACAGTACATGAAATATAACTGCGGTAACAATATTGAATAGAGTGTAGTGGCACTCTTCACTTGCGCACAAGGGTTCACTTCCACATAGGTTTTGTGACGCCTTTTTGGAGGATTGTTCGCTGTCCCGTCCAAGGATAACACTAAGTTGTCAATGCATCGATCGTCCCTTTTCTTATGTTCTGCATCACTTTCCCCATCGGTGTCTGTTCCGAAATTGTCAGGTTAATTATTTTTCGTAGGTGATTTCCACGATAATTATCACGCATTTCAAGCTTGTTTGTTTTTCAGTTTTTCTGTTTAACATATATTGTTTTCACCGGTCACGCGTTGTATTCTGTAGATTTTTTTAAAAATCTGTTTCACCAAAAAATGTTTTGCTGTCGCGTCATATCAGTAGCTGTTGTGAATGTAAGAAGGACACACGAACGTCGTGGTGGATATGTCGAGGGGAACTATAGCGGGGACGAGTCAGTTATGTCGTTCCCTCGATTAACAACACCGACTCCGCCCTAAGTTCTTTACCAGTTTTCGCCACATACAATTCCCAACTTTGGCGGTAATTTTCTCATGTGTTTGTAAGAAACGGTTAGTCTAAGGGAAATTGGAAGTTCAAATGCACAACTCACATTACCTAGGGTTTATTCATAATTGTTTACTTAGAAATAGCTCAAATATATGTAAACGTGGATCGAAAACGAAGATTTATTCATTTATTTATTCATTTATTTATTTATTTATTTATTTATTTATTTATTTATTTATTTATTTTATTTTATTTTTATTTATCTATTTATTTATTCATTTTTTTTATTTATTTATCTATTTTCGTTTCTTTTCTGCCTTTCTGAGCAAATTTGGTGGAGGTGGATACAATATCTTATTGGATGGAGTTTCTTAGAGGCGCCAACATTTGCTATAGTTGTTTCGTGTGTATATATATCAGAAACGGGTAGTCTCAGGAAAATTGAACGTTCAAATTTATAAGTCGCATTACCCAGGGATTATTCGTAATCTTCATCATTTACTTGGAAATAGTTAGCTCAGATATATGTGGGCGCTGATCAAAAACGAAGGTTTGAGAAGGTGCCAGATTTTCGGGTTTTTTTCGTTTCTCTTCTGCATTCCTTACGCGGCGCACGCGGACACGTCATCTTATTGGAGCGACTTTGTTAGAGGGGTGTGAGGTTAGTGTGATTTCATTGGATCATGTACTGATTGCAGAGCCCAACAACCACTTTTCGTCCCTTTGCTTTCATTTAGGAATGTTCCAGATACATTATAAAAGACGACGCATTACGAAGCGCCTTCACTTGTTGAACAGTCGACAACACAACAAGAACGAACTCTCCGAAATATCAAGGGTCGACTTGGATTGCTCGTTGCTGTAACTTTGTGGGGTTGCACGTTGTCAAAATATCATTGTGTTGTGATTTATCAGTGTTGTGGCAGTTACTTTGAGGTTTTTGTCTTTCTTTCAGGTTGGGGTTCCGTTGAATCTCGCACAATAAGCAAGTGTGTAATATGTATGATCTTTTGGGTGCTTTCTGAGATTACACCCGTTTAAATGCAAGTTGCATGTTAAGTACCAACTTAGTAAGAATCAAAGGGAGATCGCTTGATAGCCAAGGAAAACATTTCAACATGTACATAGCAAGATTCACAAGACCCGGTCAAAATTCGTCGGCGAACAAATACATGACTTTGCTGAAAGGTCGGATAGATTTTTTTTAATTTTGGCAATAATTTTAGCCTCACTTAACATGGTAATTTCGTTTTTATTTGACTAAAGAAATAAAAAAAACTTTGCTTGATATTCACAGTTTGTTGCAAAGACTAGTCGTTGTTGTTGAATTGTCCATGAAAGAAAATGTTTGGAAAGTTGTGCATGGAATAAATAACATAGTGTTGCTGGCATCAAGCGAGGTTGTGAGCCATTAAAACAAGTGGGTCAAACAGTTTTACAAACGCTCAAGGACTTTGAGTTGTGTCAGTTGAGTAATGATCTGGTTAAAGTCTCTAATACTATTTCTGTCACCAATACAAAAAATATTTATATATAAGATTAAAACTACCTACTACATGGCTGCTCAAGATAATAGCTAGCGCTAAATACAGCGTGATAGCTTCATCTATAGCAAATATTACATTTTGGGAGGATTTGATTAAAGAACTGAAATGATTTCCAAAATATTAGATCGCTTTGTTTTAATGCTTGAAAAAAAAAAAACATACATAGAACAAATTACGCGCTTCCAACAAAAATAGGGAAAAGACCACTACTTGACATTGTTGGTCAGACTGAAGCATCTTCAAAATGTCAAGAATTGCTCAAAGTTAAAGTAACTACATACTTAAAATTAATGATTTCAGAATATCGTAAGATATTATAGCTGAACTCAGAAAGTCCCTTATGGTTCCCTCACACAGATCCACATCTAAGGGCGAAAAAAAGCTGACTTTTCGTTGACACAGAAATGCCCGATCTGACTTGAGTCTCGGCCAGAATTCCTGGCATGACGACTTTCTGCTGAAATGTATTTTAGTCTTCTCGCCGGAAGCAAAAACATGTTCCATACATCTAAGCGTCTGGAAATTGGCCAGGTTAGAGTATTTTTAGTTTTAGAGGGCTCGAGAAGCTGTGTATTTCCCTTGAGAAGCTACTCTTTTCCATTCGTTGTGAAGCGGCAGCGGATATGTGGTCCGGCATACGCGCTCTCAGTGAAAGGGCTCTGTTGGAAGGGTTGAGATACGCGAGATTTCGTCTGATATGAATGTATCCCTTTGTTTCAATCATGGAATGTTCTAAGTATTCAGTAGAGGGCAGCATACCTCGAGATTTCTTCACTCAGGGCGATACATTCAGCAAGTCGATAGAAAGCAAGGACTATATCCGTCAGTGTTCCCGGTATGGCTTCCGTTGATTTAAAAATCGACGCAAATTGGGAAGTTTGAAAGTTTTAAACTTGTCGAATGAATTGGATTAAGCGGGCATGTAGCAGACCATTGTCCACGCAGACACAATTTCTCACACTTTGCATGCCAATGTCTGGTATTTTATTAGCTGACATTTTTTTTAAGAATTTCAGAAAAACCTGCATGCGGTTTTATGGGTTAGACCCGCGAAGTACTTTAGTTTACCACAATCGAGTTGGGTTGCGTTATTGAAAACGGCAGACACAAAATTAGTTCTTTTGTGCAATACAGATGAACAGAAGTTCATGGAATCTGCAACAAAAGGATGGAAGCTTTAGCAAGGCCAACAAACCTTACAGCGAAGATATTACTCTGTCAAAGGAAAAAAGTTACATACCATATAGACTGTGCTCCTTTAAATAGTTAGTGCATGAAGAAAATGATACCTGTGGGAGGGGGGTAGCAGTGGCTTTGGCAGAAATATATCGAGCAAATGAATCCTGCCTGGAACCCTGATGATTCTGAAACAAATAATATGTTGAAAACATCTGCCATCAGCGCGCGAGGCAAACAACTGCTACCTTTTAACTCAATTAAACATGCGAATGTCCTCTAAATGCTTTTACCAGCAGCAAAACTTATGTTCAAAGTTTACCTTGTATTAACGACAAATTTCCTCAAATTACACGATACAACAAAGGTCATCATGTATTTACTGCAATTTGAAAACAGTATCTTGAATTGGACCACCGATTCAAGACTTAACAGAGTGCTCGCATTTAAGCACAGTCGGGTGGGTTCTTTTAAGCATTGTAACATGCAAATGAGGCGCAATTCGTCAAACGATTTTGAGTCCTACTTCTGTATGTAAAATGACGCACAAGGGAAGACCTGAGAGAATGTCAACAAAAGAATAAATGTATGGCTGGTGAACTACTCGGTTATATTTTAAACGAAAGTAATCAAAATCAAGATTTCATTGAAGTAATAATAAACAAGAAATTAGCGATAGTTGTAAAGAGAGTCCAAAACAAACCTCCCCCCTCGTTTTGCAATACACTGCCGAAAATTGAGTGTGACTGCACAATGATTATAAAGTTTTCATTTCATTCTCGATCGGGAATACTTTTATCTCCGTGCTGTTTGGCCATTATTAACTAGGACGACCCAGCTAATTATCAAACTTATATAATGGCTCAGGACAGCTTTAGATTTCTGTTGATGTCTTGTATTACAGACTGTGAAACCTCACTTGCACAAGCCTGTCGCTTTTGCCGAGCTAAATTCAACAAATGCTTAAACTGCCACCTTGGCAACGTCTATGGGTTAATGATTATGATGGATGTACAAAATATCTACCCGCCCTCACGACGAAAAATACCGGCGGTAGCACCTGTAAATTATTTATTGCCAGCAAAATTAAAGTACAGCGACCAAAAAAGAGTTTCTTGAGTTGTGAATCACAACCAGATTTGATGATTTCGAAATTAAACTATTTAGTTGCAGTTGAAAATGTATGTCTGAAGAGGTTATGCAAGAAAATTAAAATCTTTCCGGAGCCACCAGGGTGTTTTTTAGGGTTATTTTGCTTTTTTGTACTGGTTTCTACATTCTCTGACATCTTGGTATATTTTAATAATTTGGATGTAGGTTATAAGTACTTTGGCTCTTTGTATAATTTTTCTTTTGTTCAGAATGTGTACAAAAGTCGTTTCGTTTTTTAAAACCTTGTGAATTGTGTATTGTTAATTTCTGAGGCACATATTTGGCCAATTCATTTTTAAAGTTGAATGCTGATTTCGTCTCTAAGCTTCGCTTCAAATAACGTTTGTACTGAAATCACCTTTAACGTGATTGTATTCGTAATAATGATCCAGGAAGGGGCCAGATTATATTTTATATATATTATATCATCACCTGGTCGTATATGACAGCCACAGCAGGGAATAGTTGTCACAGACTGCTACAGATGGACTCACGGAGTGTGGTAAGTTGTATGCCATTTAATTGTTTGCAGCCATAAACACCAATACTCATTATCAAGAACACAAACTTACGAGTCTTGGGGATTTTACTCTTGTGGTGAAAATTGGTATGGGACTTAGGGCGGAGTCATTGTTGTCAATCGAGGGGGCAACACAACTGGCTCGTCCCCGATATTGTTCCAGAACACCCCTCGACATATCCACCACTTGAGTGTCGACTCTCGAGCGACATGCTTTAAAGGTATAAAGTTCCCTGCAGCCCCCCTGTGGGGGCAGCCCCAACATTTTGGAAAGACTTGTTCACACATTCACAATAATAACAACACTTATCTATTTGATATTAATTATTGAGATTAAGGACCATGCGTGTAGGGAATGAAAGTGTGAATTTAACAGATAGAATATAGTATATACTTATTTTGCTTTCGAACGTAGTCAAGACAAGATGTGTGAAGGTATGGCAGGTAGGCAACATAGGAAAAACATTAGATGTAAAAATTTTGTGTTTTAAAGGACGTAGTCAGACATGAAGAAATGTAAAGAAATCGCATGGGAAAGCAAATCCATGTGCTATATTTTGAAGTGGCTCAAGAGTTTCATATGATATTTGTAAAGACTGAAGACTCAAGGCAATGAGGCATCAAGAGAAAATTGTGAATAAGCAGTAAGGAGTGTTGATGAAAATAATACCACTGACCTTTGCAAGTCATTCCTAATTTCCTTTATGTGTGGAGCCCATGATAATTAAACTTTCATAAATTTCTCGGCCCAAAGAAGTAAAATTCGACTCCTTAAATTGACACATAGATGACCATAAGATTCAAGTATAAATGTAGTTGTCTTAGTTTTTTAAATGTGTCAAAGACTGCTTGTTAGCATATAACCAAATTTGAATTTTGTCAATTTGGTGGTAATACTTTCATAAATTGCTTTCATTATTTGTTTGATGACAATAACTGAATGCAGATAACGTAAAATATAAAGATTGGTCAAAGTATCGAAATATGAGTACCGAAGTAGTCGCCGGTAAAATATTTGAACATTTCATGAGACTGTAAATTTTGAGTTTTTCTTTTTTGAATGGCTTTGAAATCATTTCAGCCACAGATTATTTAAACCTATATGTTAGGTTGTGTCAAAAATGTCGTGTTCTAACGTACAAAATGCTTTATTTGAGTCAAAATATATTACTGGATTCGTTTAACGGGCGTCTCCATCATGATAATTTCGTTCACGAAGTTCAAGTATAATTGCTTGCATGTTGAATGTGTTGGGGTTTTTTGTGGAACAGTGCATTATTATTAAACTAATCATATAATTGTCCACAGGGAACAGTTTTTAGTTGCTCAAGTTATATAGACTGTTCCAATAACATTAATACTAACTCACTGTATATTTAAAAGCAAGTGTTATTGCAAAGTGTCCTTTGGATTCAGTGCTACATATATGTCCTATGAGCATAATCCTGTCTGTATCATTGGACTTAGTATATGGTATGTCTCACAGAATAAAGGGGTATATAAATTCATTTTCATCTTATATTTTGACCTTGTCAAAGCGTCTGTACCAGTGCTCCCATGAGACTATCTATTTCAATTATCCAAACAGAGATGCCGGGTAATTGTTATGCCATGCACGGCCATATGAGGCAATTATTGCGCCCCTACTTATTTTGAAAAATAGGAGCATTCATACATCACGTTAATTGGGTCTCAAATGGTCAGTGGCAAGTTTCATTTCAATTTTAATCTTTTTTGTATTGAAGGATTTCTTTGAAAATCAAATTTCCAGATGTTAATTTAAATGACTTTTGATTCCAGCTATGCGGCAGCACATCAATAAGAGCAAGATAAAGAAGAAACTTGAAATTGACGTCAGACTTTTGTTGAAAGCTGTCAAAGGGGAATTTTTTTCTTGGTTCATTGATTATATCTCGCACAAACATTACACCTTTTTTGATACCAGTCCTAGTAAAATACAGACTTCCCATCCACTTTCATATAATCATTATACCAGACGGAGTCTCTCAATTTATCGTTTTTGTGTTGAGTGAAGATAAACTTTTAAGCACGTTCCATTCACTTAACAATTCAGTATGAAATTGTGGTACATCTTCGTCCTTATAATCATTTGCCCTTGTTTTAAAGAAATCTGTAAGATTAGTCTTATTGAAAAAAGCTACTGCTTACTTTTTTGGCAGACTGTACGCAAATTTTGATACTCCATCGCATATATTGTCAATAAAAATACATCGTTTTAACACATGTCTTTCTTAGATTTATAGTAACCTCTGCTAATCACTACACGAAAAGTTATGTACGACATCCATGATTTTGACCATGCGCAGAACTTACACATGCGATCCCGTGCACATGTCCCATACTCCATAATCACATTGACCCTGTAAATGGCATACTAAGTGATCCTTTTATACCAGTCAAGTCTGGTTACTTCTGAGAAGGAAACTTGTGTCAATTTTAAACTGCTCTGTGTCAGCAGTCGCTTGACCCATGATAAGTTAAGAACTGCATTGAACTTCAAAATTTATGGCTATTTAGTCTGCCGCTTTCGCTGCTTTGAAAAGTCACTTTATTTGTTACTTTGGCAATTTTTTTATCCCAGGTAAATTCATTTATCAACTCTTGAGTTTTTTCCTCATGCTTTCTAAAACTACATACAACTTACATGTGTTTCAATTAATACTGATTTAACAACCAGTCGTGCACCTTTTGCGTGTATTTCAATGCTTATGGTTCTTGTGTTTTACTGTACTTTGAGATGTTAATTTTAGAGTGTAGGTCATGCATTTCACCGTGTATTTTCTAAGTGTGTTTTGATATATTGATCTTGAGTTCCACCATATATTTTTATATATCAGTGGTTATATGTTCGCGACATGTAAACAATATTTACTGGACCCGAATTAAAACAGCTCAGCTGATTTGAATTCCCATCATCATCATCATCATCATCATCATCATCATCATCATCATCATCATCATCATCATCATCATCATCATCATCATCATCATCATCATCATCAACTTTTTATTATTTGTTAACACATGATGGAGTGTGAAACTTTTTTTCAAGGAAATCGACGAAAACCGGATGACAATGAAGCAGCCACTGACACCATCCATGTTAGATATGTTCCTCGCTTTATATATGGAGAAAATCTTACATAAATGCAGTAGTCTGTAGTGGAAACGATCACTCTTTCCAACTTATACCTTGTCAGGTTAATAAAAGGAAAAGCAAACGACTCGTTTCCATGATACAAAATACCGCGGGATCCAGACTTGGGTGTATATATAGGTTCACACACGGAAGCACTTTTTGTTATTTATATGACTTGTTTCCCATGATATGAAATACCGGGGGGGATCCGGACTTGAGTACTGGGTCGCCACACGCGTGAAAGCAGGCGGTTATTTTGGGCTCCACGAGATTAACCACTCGACTACATAAAACCCTTAGCAGGCACTGGGATGACAACCTACGGCAACTGATGGGAGGACGCCATGACGCCCCGAGGTTTTAAAGGCTTTTTGCGGTCTCCATCCCCCGTGTTCCAGTACCCCCAAGTGTATACTGGGATGACAACCTACGGCAACTGATGGGAGGACGCCCCGAGGCTTTAAAGGCTTTTTGCGGTCTCCATCCCCCGTGTTCCAGTACCCCCAAGTGTATACTGGGATGACAACCTACGGCAACTGATGTGAGGACGTCCCGAGGCTTTAAAGGATTTTTGCAGTCTCCATCCCCCGTGTTCCAGTACCCCCAAGTACATATACTACTCACGTGCACGTGTGTAACATTAGTTCATGTAAAAATGCATAACAAGTAAATCCCATGATTGTACAATGGATCCCCCCCACACCCACTGTCAAATAAACCATGGCACCATGATAATCAGCATATTAATGCACACTGGATTTGACACGAAAGTTAACAAAAGCTGATTTTCTTATGATGAAAATGTGTATGGTAACCAATTTCATTCTACTGACTATGTACGACTTTGTACTATAAGTTTATGTCAATAAAGTTCATGCATGCAATAACGGTCAAGTGACGTGACCAAATGACTGGAAGGAAATAAGTGGACGTGTTTTGAATTCAGATTAAGCGATGTGTTAACGGAATATTCGAGTTTTCTAGCATTTTCCTTGGCCTGCATACATGTGACATGGCGACATGGTACAGTGAGCCAGGCTGGTATGAAACCTTGCCAAAATAGAATACAGCATGTCAGGGTGGACATACATATAAGTGAGCTGTGACATCTCCGCTAGATTGTTGAAAAATATAAATATATATATATATATATATATATATATATATATATATATATATATATATATATATATATATATGCATACATACATACATACAATATGCCATACATATATATATAAACATATATACACACACGCACACACATACATATATATATATATATATATATATATATATATATATATATATATATATATATATATATATGAAAATGGGAATTTATGGGATTTTTTTAAACATTAGCCACTTCTCACAAAAACAAAAAACAAACAACAAACCAGCCGAATTGAAATAAAACATGTGCCACGGTGTTAAGTGATACTTTTCAAAACATTTTGAAATTACAAAGTCAAAGAACCCAAAGGGCTGTCATACAATAGTTTAATTTCTAATCAAACGTTTTATATGGGTCATGCTTGAATGCCTTCAAGTACAAAGCTGTAAGAAATGTCAGTAATATTTTGTGTCAAACCAACAAGCGAATCTGCAAGATAACAAACACGTTGCGTGATACATGATAGTCACACGCGTGCTCAAGTCTATTCCATCGGGGAGAATAGTATTTCATTTTGCTGACCGTATAGAATTTTTAACCATTTTATCACAGGGTAACATGCAAAATATCCAGATGGTAACCTGATATACTCTATCAATTATTTTGAATTAAAATATCCCTTTTAAACAACCTATTTCAATCGAGTATCTAATCGTGTCGGATGTTGTGCTGCATTTCGTCAATCCAACAACCGTTTATTTAAATTTAACTCACAGCGTCAGATATTAATTTACACTGAACTGAGATCTTTGTGCACTTAATGAAGACTTGTCACACAAACTACAGCTATGGTTCTTACTGCTTTTTGTGAGGCAACAAGGTTAAAAGTTAGACCTGTGGCGACAAGTGTTGTTGAGATGCATAGAGATTTAAGTGTAGTTTTGAGATTAAAGGCACCTTGATGATCAATGTTTGGACACGGGAAATGAAACATTTAAAGGCACACTATAAGTATGTATGATGGGGCATTTATTAGTTTTTGTATTCACATCACATTGTTATTTTTGCCATGGCCTAAAATGTTCCATGAGGATAAAAAAATAAAAGAAAAAAAAAACAAAAAAAAACTTACCCAATAAATCGGTGGTGGTGATTCATCAGGGGACTACGGTTCAGTGAACCATAACTCTTGTACATGGTGATCTCCTTCTCTCTGTGACGACTGAGTCAGTACGGTGACTTATGATATTCTGCAATATTTGTGCCCGTGAGTGGACTCATATATGATGCAAATTTATGATCATTGAAGAACAAAGGTCCCGACAGAGGTGTTTTAAAATTCGACGCGAGTCTTTCAATATCCTGTAACTGTATGGGGACTCGATGACGTTTGCATGTTTGATTGTTCACTGCACAACACGATAAGAATATATGTTATACCAAAGTTGTTAAATTCGAACTCATTCAATCTGGGAACAAAATTCCCCGTACAATGCTTTATGTTTCCTGTTTCAGTATTTGTATAGATATGTGTCCTCCTCTTATTTAAATATTTGTGTACGTTTATTTTGAATATCGCGGAAACAGTGAAATCTAACTCCTTCGCTTTTTTTCCTGCTAATGTCTATTTAAAGCGCTGTTGGAATAAAAAACAATCGTGTATTTCATACGCCATCACATGATATGTTTGCCTATCTACTATATACACCCAAACTGTCCTGTAAAATATATTTACAAGTCACAATAACTGTATTGGGCTCATCAGCTGCCTGTACCTCCACCATAGCCTATTCATTCAACAGGAAGTGACAAGGTCCATGTACGGCAATAGGAGGTGCTCACATTAAATGGGATTCGGTGCTGTCACCTTGGCTGCAACAAGAAACTTGACAGAAAGAAGGACAGATTCATGAATATCTTAACCTTGTCATGTAGTATAAAAATGCGTTGCAATATTTGTTAAATTGTTTCCCTTTTTCTGACGCGATGAAGTTCATGTATACCATCCCGATATATTACACTGTTACCGACTACATTGACGGACTCATCGTGTTTGCACGGCTACCATCTCTGTGTTTCCCACATTACATCATTTAGACGTTAGTATTACTTCATTATTTCATAACAACAAACTTCCGCTGCAAAAAGCTGTTCGCCTAAAGCTTTTTTTCTGTGCTCATACTCTACAAATGCCATTTAAATCAAACTTTTCATAATTAAATCTAGCGTCATTACATTGCCTGAGCGTGAAAAAGGCAAAAGATCGTGGTTGGCGTGTAAACAATTTTCCATTGCCAACTGATAGTCAGGTCGAACTACTCGAGTCCAACTGCTCGAAATTATAAGGATACCACATTCACATTCCTCATAAAAAAATCGCACTTCTCATAAAAAAATCGCATTCCTCATAAAATATATTCAAAGTACCAGCATGCCTGTGCTTCTATACAATATTGAACGGTTTTCACTGGCCTGATTCATGCGCCTGCGCCCAAACTGCGTTCAAGAAAGCTGCTGACCAAGTGTAGACTTGTTATTTACATAATTAAATGCACCACAGCCTGTGGCGTGACATGTTTACTCTATGATAGCCTGCACTTGAAAACCATCATGTCGTCAAAGGGCTTCTTCAAACTCTTCAAATTTAACATTTCATAATTATACGTCCGCATGAAATATTATTCCCGGTACTTACTCCATATTTTTATTATAAACTTTTCATTTTAAATGTTACTTGACCACCGTTCGCCTAAGCGACCACTGGAACAAGATTGGGCGACACGCAGGGTATCTATGTGTAAAATCAATGTTACAGAGGAAAGCACTTAAAAGCATACCGCAAAACGACAACCCGGGGGCAAGCGAGTTTTAATTTTATGCATTTACACTCAAGCATAGTCAACTGACCTGACAGTGTGCAAATCGATTAAAAATTACAATATCACTCAATAATTTCTGCACAACTCCCAAAACCAGAAGACTGTGACAGCTCCGTGTGCAACTCACCTTGCATACAGAGACTGAAGTGGTCCTATGGACTTTAAAACAACATCAAGGTCAATTTTGAATACAATCATTACTGTTTCCAATAATACCAAAGTCTTCACTCACTCACGCTGTTTGAATCATTTTTGAAAGGCAAAGTGACAGGGTCCATCATTACCAAGCCAATATGTTTCTTTAATCTTTCAAGGTCAAAATTAGTAACGCCACAAGAACTGCATAGTAACTTCTTATAAGCGTTTCATAATAACAATACACAAAGGATCCACCATTACCGTGCGAGTCATTTGACTGTCATATCAGTGTTTTAAACATGGGCCTATGATCCACCATTACCAACACAAACTAATGTCACAATTGCTGCTATTCCTACAGTAACAATGCTAAAATGTACATGTACACTTACCAATTAATTCCACTTTTCCATAATTCATTAATAAGCCGAAAATGAATGCTAGCAGCACCATGTAGTGTACACACATTAACAATTCAGATCGAGTCCAAGTTTGAACACAATTCAACATGCACTTTGCGAGGTTTGAAAGTTGGAAAACTATGAAGAAAAAATGTAAATAAAAAATAATGAACAAGCTAATACACCACCTCCCAAGCAAATTAATGTCTATCGGACTCCCAGTTGTGTGCCTGTGCAATTTTAAATCAATTGGCAGGACACTTATATGATGCAAAGTTATGATCATTGAAGAACAAAGGTCCCGACAGAGGTGTTTTAAGATTCGATGTCAGTCTTTCAATATCCTGTAACTGTATGGGGACTCGATGACGTTTGCATGTTTGATTGTTCACTGCACAACACGATAAGAATACATGTTATACCAAAGTTGTTAAATTCGAACTCATTCAATCTGGAAACAAAATTCCCCGTACAATACTTTATGTTTCCTGTTTCAGTATTTGTATAGATATGTGTCCTCCTCTTATTTAAATATTTGTGTACGTTTATTTTGAATATCGCGGAAACAGTGAAATCTAACTCCTTCGCTTTTTTTCCTGCTAATGTCTATTTAAAGCGCTGTTGGAATAAAAAACAATCGTGTATTTCATACGCCATCACATGATATGTTTGCCTATCTACTATATACACCCAAACTGTCCTGTAAAATATATTTACAAGTCACAATAACTGTATTAGGCTCATCAGCTGCCTGTACCTCCACCATAACTTATTCATTCAACAGGAAGTGACAAGGTCCATGTACGGCAATAGGAAGTGCCCATATTAAATGGGATTCGGTGCTGTCACCTGGGCTGCAACAAGAAACTTGACAGAAAGAAGGACAGATTCATGAATATCTCAACCTTGTCATGTAGTATAAAATTGCGGAGGGCCTGTGTCTAGTCTTTTTTCGAGTTTTGATTCCAGTTGTTAACAGCAACAGGATTAATTATGTTCTGCATAATATATAAATGAGCAATTGGTTAGAAATTGTTAAAAATTAACTTTTGAAAAGTATTTCATTCCCTCAATTACTCACCTTTGGAACATATTACTGCTGAACATTAGAAACACCTTCAAAATGTCAGCAAGATTGATATACATCCCTTCTAAGCCCGTACATTTTAGACATGGACCCCGCATGTTAATATTTTGTTAAATCATTTAAGGGTGGATGTCAGGGCCCTAAACACTCATCCTTTTTGCTTGCAATCTTTATGATTCTCCAGCTGGTAGTTTCCAATCTGAAACATTGATATATTTTTTGCTGCATCGCCCACGTTTTGACGATCATAGGGAAACTCTGTTGGCAAGGGCTACTGCCATTCTTAGGACTGGTGATACAGGTATTTGGTTTCACAACCTATTACAGTCTGAGAAGGTACCTCTACTTTTGTTTGGTACCCCATCTGCCTCATATGATACAAATTATGATGTAATGGATTCTGTGGGACATTGTATTGTCTATACATTAAGGCTTATGGAATTTTTGAGAGGAGGTGACACCGATAATAATGGCTGGTGACATTTTGTGCTTTTAATAATTATGCATAAATAAATGAAATTATGTTTATATAAGCATATTTTCATGTAAGTTTGAAACTCTCACAGAGTCTCTGAAAATTAAACATCTTTCCGGCAGCAGTCTACATATGACCCTTTTGTCCAATTTTTGAGTGCTGTCAAGTGTAACATCACATGTACTGAGTAGACATTGGTGGTGTACTTGTACGTTTCATACTTTTTCAGTATTTTGTGTACGTCTCAAAGTGTGTGTCGTTATGTACTCTACTGGAGGAGAAGAATTTGTATTAGCCTTTGGCTATTTTTTTAATCCTCTTGAAAGAAATAAACCTGTCTAATCCTAGTTTTATATGAGTGCCTTCTATTATAAAGAGGTCAGAGTGAATGGTGGTGTAACATTATGGACATGTCTACAATATTACTGTTTAAATATGAGGACAGACACAGTAGAAAATGCCATGCTCTTTCGTTGTTGCGAGATTGATTAAAATGTGTAAAATAGTACACACAAGTCTTGTTGGTAGAATGTTTGTTCGAATTTTTTTTTTGTATGACAGGTCAAGTAAAAAAAAATTCCATCCAGTCACACAATAAATATAGAACTACTGGGAATATGGGGCAAACTTTTCATATTTTCAGCACACCCCAGAGCACTCAATGTAAATATACCTGTGCTGACCTAAAGAATACAAAAGAAAAATCAGAAATATAGCACTGGGTAAGAAGGGCTAATCCAGCGATCATCATACCAATGATTGTCATTGGGATATTGCAGACAAAACAAAGGAGAAACGATGCGGTCAGGTACTTCTTATTGTCAGTGTACATAATCATGGCACACACTGCAGTAAACTGAAATGGTGGTTCATCCAGCGAGTACTTAGAGATCTTTGCCTTGTTTTTATTAACATTTGAAGAATCTTGAAAAAAGTTGTGAATGCTACTCAAAAGTTTGGTTATTGACACAGACACGATGTTGTTGTAACTGTGGCAGCGTGCCTATTTTGGGGCAAGCCATTTTGACATTAAGTCCTATTTGGAAATATCGCTAATATTTACTGATATAAATTAATCATTTGGTGATCCCCTTAATGATTTAAAGATGTCGCTCATGATATAGAGATATCACCAAATGATTAGGCGATATGGCTAAATTAGTGAATCAGTGCATGCTGGATACCTGCACTGTCTCTGTGTTGTGATTGGCACGACGGAGCAAGCATTTGGGCCTGTAGGCCTTATCGTTAAGTTTCATAATAAAGTAAACAGCTAGCATACACTGTCTTCGCTGCATGATAATAAACCAACGACAGAAAAGACTATCAATTCTTGATGGAAAACTTTATGAGGATGAAGCCACCACTTTTCTCTCCAAAACCAGTAACCTTATTGGAGAGAAATAGGACAGGAAGCGAAAATACAGTTAGCGATATACTGAATATGTTATAAACCGATATCGCCAGATAATTTTGCGATAACGCTAATTGATTTAGTGACATTGCTCAATCATTTGGAGCTGTAATTAAATCATATACTTCTGCAAATATCATTAAATGATTTGGCGATATCACTAAATAGTTCAGAGATATCGCAAGATCTTTAAGCAATATCACTGAATGACTTAACAAGTAAGCAGGAAAGTATACGTCACCATCTGTGTCATGGGGAGTGATTAATATAGACTTGGCCCGTTTTGCAATCCATGTAAAGGATATGGGTCTTTACTTTAAATGACTTCGCGATATCACTAAATGATTAAGTACTATCGCCAAATCATTCTGTGATATCGCTGAATATGTGTATAATCGGAAAATATTTAGCGCTGTCGCTTAACATTTAGGGGTATCGCTAAATAGTTAGCGATGTCATTAAACATGTAAAGATTTTCCAATGTCAGAAGTTCGAAGAGTGGACCGACGGACATCATTTATTGTTCAGAGGATCAATTTGAAGTCATTTTGGGTCATGATAATCCATACTGTGAATATATTTGTCAGATCGACAGGGCTTCAATAACAAGGAGTTGGCTCAGTCAAAGGAAAAGAGTAGTAAGCAGCCCAAGATTGTCACAGTGAAACGCAAATGCAAAAATTCACCGTTCAGTTCTCTGCAAACATTTGGTTTTACGTGTGTTTGTCTTAAACGGCCAGGTATAGGTCGTAGAGCGCCCCTATCAACAATTTTAAGTCATTGCTTCTTCACATCTGAATGAAAGGCAGATTGAGGTAAACACTGACATTGGTACATGCATCAGTGATAAGTGTTTTAATTATTTGCGCTTGAAGTGCCACTGTTCTGGCTGTGTCCCATTTTGCGCATACGCATGCACATCTCGGAGGGAAGAGATAAATAAAAAAGGCTGAGGAAAGTCATCAAATTATTTCAAAATATTTACAAATACAGCACTTCAGGCAAATCATGGGCCTCCATCTCCAAGAACTAAGTCTTACAATATAGCATCAGTATTTGTGGAAACAACGCTTTATCGATTCCACTAAAATTGTAGACCAGTTTTACCAAATTTCGGTTCCCATTATGTAGCCACGATTATGCCACTGATTCTTTCTATAAATGTTGTTCTGCAATTATAAATAAAGTAAACACAAGGAACCCAGTAGGTCTTATGGCAGTAGTTTTGCAACAATGTAAGAGCAGAACAAACACAGATTACACAGAAAAAGAAGATAAATGACTCTATGAACACATATGGTCAGTAATTATATAAACACAGTTAAATTAGTAAAAATCCACTAATATTTCAATGCAGTCAAATCACCCTCTTTCCAATTATGCACCATGAAAATGGGAAATAGGGTATTAAGAATTAGCAGGTTCCTTTTAATCTGTGAATTAAAACACTCCAACGTATAGGTCAACAATAAATGATAAAACGGAACATTTGGGCACGTTTGGCATTAGTCCTCATTTTTCTAATCCAACGTTATGCATATGTCACGAGCTAAATTACACGTTACTGATTTTGTTTTTTCTTACACATATTTATTTTTTTCCGGATTACCTGACATAAGATCTGGGTAATAATCCGGATTCGTTCCAGTACAAAAAAAAACATGGATTATATACATGACGTGCAGGACAATACCAT
Source organism: Hermodice carunculata (assembly GCA_964020975.1). NCBI lineage: Eukaryota > Metazoa > Annelida > Polychaeta > Eunicida > Amphinomidae > Hermodice > Hermodice carunculata. The sequence continues at coordinate 75,446,102 of OZ026614.1, read as the reverse complement.
AGGAGGTTTGAGTCAATATTGGAATTAACTGTGCAAAAATGCACCGCAGTTAATCCCTCAACTTAGAATCAAAGAAATGTGGATTTTTGGGGGGTAAAATGTAGTAATTGACTCGTTTACGTCGTCGGCCAAGTCCATGTTTCCTTTTGTAAAAAAAAAAAAAAAAAAAAAAAATATCAATAGATGATTTGCCAAATGTACAAGTATTGATGGATTAACTCCCGGTGCTGATGTACGAGCCACTGAATACAGAAGTTGTTTTCTTGAGACTGATAAAATGATAAACGGGGACAAAACAGAAAATAATGTTCAATATCTTCACGAAGGAGGCCACAGATACAAGACGAAGTAGGGGCAGCATGTACTTTATGCAAATAAATGTTCAGTGTTGGTGTGACCCGCTCGCGCGTGCGTCTGGCATACATTTAGAAATGGGCTTCTCTATGCACAATACTCATTTTTTTCTTGCCCGTAAATTAAAGTAGAACTAATAATATCAAACTAAATTGTGGGTCATTGGAGTTTTGAATATCAAGGGGTATATTGTTCCATAGGCGTATGGTTGATAGGAAAAATGAATCACTAAAACGTTTGCGCGACAACTAATATATATATATATATTTTGAATCGAACCGGTTTTTTAACATCCATGTGGTAGTTGCTGGGATATGGCGTGTCACATGTTGTCTCTCATGAGCTGGTGTAAGATTATGGACCATTTCATGACACAGATTTTGTTTGAAAATTTACGCCTGGTGGCGCGGAGTGCAAGTCCATTTCCTCCAGGTGCCAACAGATTATTGCATTTACAGTTCATTTTCACATTCGCATTTTGGAAAAAAAGCAAAACTTTTGTCCGTATGGCTAAAGATGTACATTTACCGATTGCATCACCTTAGCTTAAACATATTACGGAATATCTCCTGGTTATGCTCAGCAAAGTTTTTATCTACATGTACCAGACGTTCCAACGGCCCCTTTCAGGTATGTATTTAGGCGAAAATTGAGGTATCTCTCATCGGCGCAATAATACATCATAACAGGAATTTGGTTGTAAATATCTTGGTGCCAAGCGTGACAAGTTTCATTAGAAACAATTAAACAGCTTTTTTGCATAAGCTTGAACAACCAGCCAGCTTCACTGCTAGCTACCTCCAGAAAGTGATAGATAAGGCTATATCAGTGAAATCTCCAATTTGTAAAGTTATTCAAACTTAAAGAGACACTAGTACCTTGTATAGTGCAAACTTACAGATGAAATCAGCCAGTGACATATGCAAAAAGACACGACAAAAACTTTTGTCTGAACTAAATCCAATCCTAAAAAGACATGTTGTATACGAGACCCCTCTTGTGCTAGAATGGGCGAAAAAATTTTTTTTCCAGCATGAGAATGACCTAACCTAGACTTTCGGTGGAGACCGGCAGGTAGGCAAGAGCAAGGGGCTTGTATCGTGACTATAAACACCGAGTTAAAAAAAAAAGACAAATGTAAATACATAAAGATTATTCACAAGGCAAGATGACCGCTAAGACTGCAAGAATATAAACTATGAGTGCGTGACCAAGCAAGCAGGTTTAAATAACTGGTCATGGCATGCTCACATCAGTAGGACCATCAGTGGTCACCAACACCATGACAGCATGGTCATTTGGGCTTACATGATGGATAATAAGTCTGAAGTGCGAGATGTCCAATGCATATCCTATCCCTGTGCACTTTTCAAATAGTTTACATTAACTGTGCCGGCTTCTCAGTTTTGAAAACTTTTTCTTATGTGTCTGTAGCCTGCAAGAGTGAAAATAGGGACTAGTCCAGCTCATATAGACCATATTTTGGCCAAATCATGCGCTTCAGAGTACATCTAAGCCGACTGTTACAATTAAAGACAAGAATATTATCCTCAATTTCAGTGAAGGAAACAACCTGTACCTGGCGACAAACATGCCTAAAATTACATGTTTCCATGCTGACGTCTTGAAATTATAATGTTGAAGTGAAAAAGAAAAACTTGCCGTAACTTTGTTGCATTTCATGGTAGAAAGACACATGAGGTATCAAATTAAAGAAGAGTAAATGGACTTTCTGACTTATTAAATTTTTATAATCCAATAATGTAAAATGTAATATACTTAACAAGAGTGCATTTTTTAGAAAAATTCTTGATTTACACCTCTATTGTTAATTCTAAAAACTATAAAATTGTCATACAGGTATCCCGATTGGCACAATTATAGACAAGTATATTATCTTTCATTTTAGTCCAGGAAACAACGGGTATCTTGTGACAAGCATGCCTAAAATTCCATGGTTTCCATGGTAACATCATGAAAATCTACTGTCAAAGTATATCTTAAAAACTGTCACAACTTTCGTGCATTTTATGGAAGAAATACGAATGAGGTATCAAATTAAAGGTAAATAAATGAAGTTATTAAAATTAATTGTAAATTTTTATCATAAAACTGGAATATATCAATAAAAATGATTTGTTTAATTTAACAATTTACACTTACATTTTTTGTTAAAAGAATAAAAAAAATATCATATTGTTATTATCATCGGCTATATGATACAGTTGGCTATCATGTTTAAATAAACCCAGAACATATCATGGATTGTGACTTAAAATGTGTGTAAAATGAACTATTTGCAAGGCAACCTAGTTTTAGAGTATATATTGAGAATGGTTCATTGATTGATCATTTTGATTATGAGCGAAATGAGTTAGTCATTCAATCAGGGCAGTGTGGACAAATTACATGCTGCAGTCATTGTTTTCGAATTGGTACACTGAATATGTGGGACAGCGACCTCCAAGGTAGTAATGCACTGAAATTACCTCTGAAAGTGAAGCCCCCATAGATTTTTCAATTAATTATTCCCTTGTTTTTGACTAACTTTCACATATTTTTGTCATAACACAAATAAGAATGATAAATATATCTTCATATACCTGGTCATTAAATTTCAAGCTACATATATTGTACATTTGGTATTTTGAAAAGAATGGTTTGTTCAGAAATGTTGAAATTGTGACTCCTAAATGCCATTCACTCATTGGAGTCAGCTTAGAATCTTCGCATTGTCATGATGAAGAGTCTGGTTGGTTGAAATACCGATCATCTTTCCTCGGAAAACTGTATGGCAGTCCTTACAGAGGTCTGCTGTAAGGACTCTGCTTTTGGCTCTGAATTTCTGGTCTGCTTTCGGAGAACTAACTGTTCATTACAGCAGCGCTGTTATTGTGGCTTGGGTTGCTTACATCCATCCCTTCTTCTGGCCTGTCGTTTACCCTCTCCATTTTGTACACGTGCTATGCATGCAACTTCCAAAAACGTCACTTAAAACTGCTTTGGATAGTGTTGCTGTTTTAAACTTTTTAGTTACTTTTTCAAGTGGGCTGCCTGCCTACTGAAAAATTGTGGACACATCAAGCAACCAAATAGAGTTTTGCTGCACAGATTCTATTCTGGACTGTAGGCTTGTTAAACTTGTGGCACATGGTCAATCAATTTTAAAATTGTTCGTCCAAACTGTAGATATCCAAATGCAGTCATTATTCACTGATATAGTTTGCACAAGCCCTATTTTCTAACGGTCATGTCACGCAAAGCAAAATTGTTTCAGTTAACCCAGAGGACAGGAGTGCAAGCTTGTCCACAACAGAATGGAATAAATGAGTACTATGTCACAAGGACGACAAGGATGAGAGACTGGTTGATCCGAGTAATTTGTCACGTAAATCGGATGCTGGTATTGGCAATCAAACAGTGTCAAAAACATCTAGCCGTTTCATGAATAAGAATGATTTCCATTTGATATTAACATGGAATGGTTAGACAGTGGAAGTGGAATAGAAGAAACATTCAAGGAGAGAAAAGCCAAATGGCATAAAAGTTGCTTTCGTACAATTGACAATCAAAAACTGCAGAGATTGTTGAGAAAAAGAGAAGGTGAAGTTCTGGTATTAATAAGAAGAAATAGGTTGTGTCTTCTGGTATTAAAACAAATGATATGTGTTTCTTTTGCCATAAAGCTGCAACACACAGATTTCCCCTGAGGAAAATTAGTGCAAAAAGTGTTTCTGACAAAGTTCACGAGTGCACAAAAATTGTACAAGTATATGCAAAACTTGCTGTTAGAGATATGATAAGCCAATGTACTTATATATCATGTCCATTGCGTATCTGAATATTACAGACGAAAATCACAAACTGCAAATGGGGACAAAACTGTAAATGACAAAGAAAAGTCCCTGCATGAAACAATCTTTTCTGAGATTGTATCACACATTGAGGAAGCTATGTCTGAACAAGTTTTCAAGCTTTCGGATTTAATGAAACAGTATGAGAGGAAACAAAAACAGTCAGGTATAGAAACTGAAGTGCATTCAACAAGGTTGAAAGAGAGCTTGGTTACAGCAATTAAAGGCCTTGCATGCCATAATAGCGGGAAGCATGTATACCTTGTTCATGAGAAAGATATAGGGAATGCCATAATGTTGGGATGTGGAATTGAATCTGATGATTGTGCAGCTCAATTGGACATATCTGCTACGAAACTTAGACGTGAAATAATTATAACACAGTGGGAATTCAATGGCACATTTGAAAGTGACTGTCAGAGAAAATCAGTGCCAGATGCTTTGCTGAAGCTGGTGAATATGATTTTGTATGGTAATGAAATAACCCAGAAAAATAGTCAAAATGAAGCACAATAAAAAGTGGGCCTTTCAATAGCACAATTGCTGGTCTTAAATACCTTACACACCTCCACACCAAAGGCCCATTTCCGTCATAACAAAGAGAAAGAGACACCACTACCCACATATATATCTTTGCTCATACATAGCAAGACCAGAGATCGTGATATAATATATACACTCTGCAAACATGGTTTGGGAGTTTCCTACCATCGCATGCTCCAAATATCAACCTTTGGGGTCACGCAGCTGTTGATAGGTACAGTTTCAGTGGATAAGTTTGCCCTTTGAACTGTAGAATGGGAATCACAACTGGGGAATGGTAGACAACCTTGATGTCAATCCAAAGGCCAAACTGGCACAGGGTGCATTCCATGGCACTGCCATTTCTCTGGCCCAAAGTCCCACTGCAGACAATTATGGTGTGTGTCCAGAGTATGTGGTGAAATATAATAGATCTATGGAGTCATTATTCATTGGTCCTCTGCCCCGCCAATTGTTCCCTCTTTGACATATGACACAAAGAAGATCCTGTTGTTCCATTCTCTCCAGATGTTATCCCAGACAGTACCATTATTGAGGAAGCAAAGCTGCAGGAATATGGCTGGCTGAAGAATGTGAATGAAATATGTGAAAGAGGTAAACTTGAAGGTATTAAGATTATTTCATGTGCAGCTTACATGTATCCAATATACAAGATAAGCAACATCCCTCCTCATAAGTGTCCTTATTGCCACTTTTCCCAGAAAACTAAATCCCCAGCAATGATGTTACATGCAATGCATGTGGTACGAAGTGTTATCTTACGAACCATCTCCCAGTACATATCAAAGACGCTTCCAACCTAAAAGATGTTAAAGCCAAGATCGGGCAGGGGTCAGGCTGCTCATGCACTCTTTGCTTAGCCTGATATCTGCTATAATTTCGCAGCACTGTACCTTCTTTAGTGCTTATCATGTATTCAACATACTTATCTTCCATCCTTGTATACTTTGTGTTTAGCTTTCCTATGTTTCATTCAAATTTTTACTCAGCCACAACTGGCTCTTTTAATGTATAGCCATAATGTCGGCATAAATAGCCAGTGGCTAGTGTCACTCTGTACTTTCACACCGACTTGAAATATAGATATGTATATGTCTATGTCAATCTGTTATAAAACACTGTACTGAAAGGGATAATTTTATAATTATAATATACAATTATGCATCAGTTCTAATTCTAATCATCAGCATGAATGCCCTTATCTCTGAATCAAACACGAGCTTGAAAATATCTTTGCACATCTCCTAAACAAGGTGATTTTTAACATAGCAGAATACTCAAAGTTTTTCCACGTGAAATTGGAATCTATAGAAGTCAACACATATCTTCACACCTGATGCAGAGTCAATTAGGAAACCATGTGTGAATTTGTGGTATTTGGTGCCTTTTATGAATGGACGCATGTGAAACATACAAGATAAAACTTGGTCTTTATCCATCATTTTATTTTTCTTTATATCTGTGGTCAAACAAAGCACAATTAATTCCAACATTTAACATCTACCCTTTGCTACATGTGAGGGACTCCAGTTATCCGCGGAGCACCCGTGGCTGTGATTGCAAATTAGCAAAGCACATTCAGGATTCAATTTGTTCATGTTCAGTTGAAAAGTGCTCACACGTACAGAATATTACTCTCTCATCACCCTTCCCACTTATGCCTGCCGGGATCCAGCGTAACGTTTGTGTGGCTGTCCAGAATGTCTTTAAAATTGCAAGTTCTCTATGTATGACATTCCCTTTAACCGAATTGCCATGTTCTCCTTTCCAGAAATCCTGGATGCCCCATAAATGAGTTCAGATAAGCAGCATTCGCAAAGAATAGGATATAGAGGCCATGAGTCAGATGAAAGGATCATTCATCTAAACATTTCGACTGAATAAATAGTCATTGATTTTCACCATCAGCACGCCAATATTTAGGATGAAGATCGCATATAAGATTATTGATAATGAACATGTCTTGTCCAAAGCCATTTCAATATATATTTTTGGACATTTCATATTATATATATTGATCAAAACAATAGGTTTGGTAGATCACGCCACTGGTGAAAAATGATCAAAGTAATATGTTCGGTAAGTCACCACATCGATGATGAGGGTATCCTCTGTCCCTTGTATGAACATAATGTGCCTTTTGACCTGAAGTTGCATAGACATATAACGCAGAAAGTTGTAAAAAAAATGTGTTTGTTGTTACACAGTTCTCTGCGCATGAAGTATTTGCCATTTATAATTCAGTTATTAAGAATATCGAAACCATTTCTGCTAATATTATGGTAGTATCCAAAAGATTTCCCTCTCATAGCATAAATTTATCATTTCATAACATAAATGTATCATTTGTCCAGAGTCATCTGTTTTTTTTTTCTACATTGCACGTTAGGTCGTGTATTTCAGCAGATGTTAACACATAGTCTATGAATATATAGGTTATATAGAACACGCACTATTGGTCTGATCCAAAGAAAACGACACATTAATAAATTGGCATCGCGGTGCAACATTTTGAACACATACTATTAACGGACATTAATGGAATAAAACCATCCTATATAAAACTAAAAGAACTTTCAGTTTGCAGTATTGAACTGTGGTGTTTTGCTAACGATATATCCAAGGGTACATAAAGGTATAATACAAACATACAACGACTAGTACATAGAACACAAATGTTGATAAAACGGAAAAATTAAAACAAACTGACACAGAAAAGTTACCGAATACATGGACTTATTATAACTGATATTAACATGATTGTAATGGCTTATAAAGGTTGAGGAATCAGGTTTGCAAAAAAATGTCACCATGATGATGATCTAACACAGTACAACAACATATTAAGCGATACATATAAGACCTTAAAATATATTCGTTCGTGTTTATAGTAATTAAAGTTGACATAATCCAGGGGCACATGATAAAAGCAACTTCAAAACAGTTTGTATTTTGAATATATTATTAGAATGATACAAATTGTATAGTAACCTAACATGTATAACTGAATATAATATAAATTAGTTTGAAATATAAACATAATATAAATTAGCCTCAGAGGGAAACATATACTTCTAAACACAATATATATAAGCTTGAGAGGGAAACATGTATTACTTCACATAATGCAAATTGGCTTTAAAGAAACATATGTAACTTTATATATAACCAAAATATGGCTGACGAACTTTATAACGATGAAACATATCTAAATATATTGTTTAAGCTTGATACCATTTTACTGAGCCGCATTCAGCACCTTCTGTTCCTACGATTGTAGACACAAATAAACATAATTTTTGACCAAGCAAATATAATATAAAGCTTTTCATGCTATTATAAAATAGTTGAAACATTTTATTTATAAATTTATTCGTTCCTGTATACATGGCATTTTCTCTTGGACTTGTATGTTATTTTAGAGACAGAACGGTACCTTGTCTATGGGTTTTTGAAATGCATGCATCAAGAAGCCAGTTTGTGAAACCCCTAAAGCTAAGGCATATCAAAATGGAATTATGTTTAGATATTTTGTTTCCAGATATGAAAAAAGCATGCTGCACTGTGAAACCGAAAGAATATGGCGAGTGGGTTAAACAAATTTGACATTATGATCCACAATTTCAGGTAAAACACCGTCAAAGCTGAACTATCAGCCACATCCACTTTCGTTTGAAATATACATGTGACCCACAACGCTATATTAATAAAAATGAGAATGAGAATGACCTGACCATGCAGGTTTTTTTTGCCAGGAGGTGACGTCACTCGTCTATCCAGACAAAACAACAGGCATGCTGCTTGTAGTGATATCTGCAGGAAGTATATAACTTCCATGACAATTGTCATTTGTTTTTCAAATGCCATCCATGTTTTATCAGAACTTGGGTATGGAAGTCCTATATTAGCAGCCAGTTTCACGATGGCCTGGAGAACGCCGCCAAATACAGCAAAGAGGACCAATCGCTTTTCTAATTGTACGTAGTCGTCCTTTTCCTTTTTGTGTTTACGGAACAAAATCATGAGTGCAATCATGCACAATACAGATATCAAATACACAAATACAACGTATGATCGATACAGTTTAATAACTAGTTGTTTCACGTCCGTGTGTTTGCTTGGTTGACTTATTACATATAAGACGATGGTAACTAGTGACATAACTGCTAGAACAGAGCCAATCAGGATACCGCTTACATTACTCACGCAAGCGGCAACAATTTTGGTTGTTGCAGGTCTGTCGTCGGTATCTTGATTGTGCTGAACTTCATCTTGTAGTGATGCCCCGTTTTCTTCTATGTTGGTGTATCTGCCACTGTGTGCCCACAACACATAAAGCAAACCTGGATACCAATTACAGATACAAAAATACTACATTAATATGAAATAAATGTAGACCCCCCCAAAACGAGCGAAGCTTGTCTCCAAGTGCGTATGTGGAGACTGTAGGAAGGGATTGGGAATGCCACATGGGGATAACCCTATTTAGACAAGGTGGAAACAAGGTGCAAAACCATTCACTCGCGCACCAAACTCACGAAACTTCGCAGCACATGCAAAGCAATATTATTAAAACACAGATTTCGATAGATGATTCAGTTACTCCCGATCTTGTAAAAATGGTTTATGCAGAGTTCAATTCAACCCATTTAATGTCCTTTTTTCAACCAATTGCCACGGGTGGTAGCCACGGCACCGTGTTTATTGCTGGGCCAGGTCTGAGCAATGCAACCAGCTAATGAATTCCCAAGAGGTTATGATCAGTTGGTGGTTCTGACATGTCTGTAGTGGCCATTCGCAGCCAGCAACTGATCGGAACACATCCAATCAGCACATAGGCCATGACAATGGCGATTACTGATGGCGGCCACCATAACAAAGAAAATCCAAACCCAACCTCAGCATCTTGGTGGCTTCGCCAGCTTGGTGATTTATATTGATACATACACGTTACCATCAAACCAAGCTTCGTTCGGTATTATGCATTAAATACATTTAAAAGTAATAGTAATCTTCATCATATAAATCCATTTATCTGTGAAATAGATGGACTGTTTACTTGTACTTGACTTCCGGTAATGGAATACATTCTGTCAACAAGGATGCCTTTTCGTGTCTGTTAGGCCAAATTATTGATAAAAACATTCTGTAGGTCAAAGGACCAACTAGATCTTAAAGTTCAGGTCATCTAAAATTCATGTTGCTTGTCAATTTTGCACAAATAAATTTTAGTGTTCCATGAAGTAAATATGTTTGATTAAAAATTAGACATTAACCGTAATTTCGGAAATGTCCATGAAGAAGACCATCCCTTCTATGAAAGACTCAGTTGCATGTGTGGGTTTTAGGTTTCCTTGGCTTGTACCTATATTTGGCAACGTTTAGGCACACGTTTATTAAATACAGAACCATCCTGATCCCATTCTGCTCAAGTCTTGTCGGTGTTATGGACTGAGAATACTAAAAATCATACCAACATGTGAAGGACTCCTCAACAATTTCAAAGTGTATAGGCATGTCACCTCGCGGAAAAAAGTCAAGAACAAAACAAATTAACTACCTGCAGAAATGAGACTGAATTCCACAACACACGGATACAAAAAAACCATCTTCAGATTTAGATACACACTCATGTCGTCAGATGGATCTGTTCTATTGCAGGAATTAAATCTCAAATACGTGGGTATAAATTTCTGATGTATGGCTGAAAAAGGTAAAAGCAAAACTACAACATTCATCTCTGTGTTATATTATGTTAGAAGGTGTGCTTGAATTATCTTTACAACTGCATATTTAACGCGTGTTTTCACAACGATTCACTCGCACGCCATGTTCACGAAACTTCGCAGCGCACGAAAATCAATTGAAACACATATTTCAATTGATGATATATTTACTCCCTAATTGGGGACGTGGTTGATACAGAGTTTTATTCAACCAATGTAAGTTCATTTATTTCAACCAATTGCCATGGGTGGTAGCTGTGGCACCGTGTTTGCATGGGTATGGTTAAATTGAATTTTATCTTGGTATAACGCTGTGGGAACTGAGTCTCTAGAGATCCAGCCAAGGTAACTGACAGATGACACATAAATTATTATGAAAAAAAGCAGACGATATTCATTGCACCCTTTGATAATTTTCAGTGAAAAAGAGTAGCATGTATCCACATCGGGTCAAGATCGATGAGGGCATTTACATGCCAGATCCTGCATTATTTTTCAAATATGGCATGTCTGCATCATTTAGCTCCCATATGTGTAAAATGCGATGCTTGGAGCTTTGGCAGAAAATTCCAGTACTCCTCACTTTTTTGTCCGTAACTTAATATTGAGATTCTAGCTGTTTTGTGGTAGTTAAGAGGTATCATTCAAACAACACCCCTTAAACATTTTCATTTATCTGTGTGGACAACCGTAAGTTGCAAAATTTATGCTGATATCTATGATGGGGCTAATTTGTCAGATATCTCCGATATCATGACAACTACCCGTGAGATTATAATCTTTTGAAAATCAGGTTTCCTGTTGGACTTGAATGAGTTTCCAGATGAATTCTGTGGTTAAACCATTAAAAAACCTGCTTGTACATGTCTGTTTACAGCTCTCACGTCACAACAATGGCAGACGAGCATATTATTCTGCAACTAATACTTTTGTTGCATGGATTGCTTGTTTACAATAGAAGTGACATTTAAAAGGCAATATGGCCAGCATATGCTACAGGTCTCACGTGTTTTCTGAAGCATTTAGCAACCACTGTTAATAGAAAAATATAATGCTGAGTTTGACAATCAATTTGCACATTTAATTGCAGGTGTATAATGAAGCTGGTATCTCTTGCCAGAGGTATGCCTAATGTGCATGTGTTTTCTCTTTTTGGTTTGGGAATTGTGTGAAAATAAGCTACCCTTGTCACAAATGTGAGATTAACTGCATGTGGGCTATACCACTTGCAAGTGTCTAATTGAGATAGTGTGCCTTGTATTTGATTTGTGGATCTCCTGCATATAGAGTGTTGGGTGATCACGTTATACAAATACAACTTATCCCGCACTGCTAGTTTTATTGTATAACTACGCGTTTCCGTTATTTTGTGAAGTTCTTGTTAATGACTATACAGAATTCTTTCATTCAAGTGTGCTTCACTTACACGTGTTTGTACTATTGGGTGTGTGAACATGGTACTGAAGCTCGGCCTTTGTTTCCATGACCACGACCGAGGACCAACTGCAAAATTTGCAGGCCATAAGATGCATCGTTCCCAAGCTTGTTAGTTTTGGATGAGTCTGAATAGGGCACTGTAAAATGTTTAAAAACCAACATGCTTATAACTTGAAACGTTTGTGTAACTGCATCTAAATATTTCATGTAAATTCAATATTGGGGGAAAATGTGGAATCCCACAGTTAAAAAAGTGGAATGAAAAAGTGTCAAAGAGTGTGGGTCTTTAATGGCTGACGTTTTTGTATAATGCAAACTCCACCCGATTTTCGATATTCTATCATATCAAAAAACACACACAAAAAAACACACACAAAAAAAAACAAACAAAAGAAACAAGAAAAAAAAAATAATAAAAAAGACAAGAAAAAAAAACCAACCCCGAAAATGATATTTTGATGAAACCATTTATGAGGACACGTTTACAAGGCTTTTCAGAAAGTATTCATTTACAATGAGAAAAAAAGCTGTCCCTAACATTTTGGTCAAGATATATATTCGGCCCAGCTTTTACCTCACACTGGAAACTTGTTGGGGGTGTATCTTGGGTGGATCTCTCAGTTTGTTCAAAAGGTCACGCTCCGGTGAAATTGGGATTTTCTAGAGTTTGTTTCTCCATTTTTTGGCAAACTCAAAAAAGATCATCTTCCTCGCAACTGCAAAGCTAATACTTTAAAATTACATAGGAAAACTTCTGGGCAGGAGGACGAGACTTACATATATAGGCCTTATTGTCATTGATCTTATTCACAACGTCACAGGGCCATTTCAGTGAAATTTACTCGACAACAGATAACTTGAGAACAAATGCAGCCATGCCTTTGATGTTTTACATGGTAGTGGTTCCCTATTAGAGACACACTCGGATAGTATATGTGTGAACTTGACCTCAATCCAGACCTAAAGTCACAGGGCCAATAAAATGGAATATTAATAACTTCTGAACGTTGGACTCAGGACCATGTAAGTATATTTTGTGAAAGTCAGACTTACACAGTACTTGGGTGAAACTGATCTTATCCCAAGGTAACAGGGCTACTAATGTTACGAATTTCTAGGTCGGCTGAGCGTGGGCTGTTGTGTTAATTATGCAAGAGGATGGTCTTTTTAAATTCTGATCATATTGAGGTAAGTTCTAAAGATGTACCTATTTTTGTCTGAGTCGGCACATAATTAACTCTTACAAAAAAGATTACATCAAATTAAGCATATACTGCAAATCCTATTTGATTAATATTGGTTACCATTTAATATTTATGCAAATATAAAATTCCTGGAAATTGGGCTAACACAAAGTGAATTCTTCAGTACAAGGCGCGGTTTATATTAGACACAATTATGCCTAACACATTTCACTCCGGATTCAACACGTTGAAGACGGGCCGCTTCTCAATGGGATTGCCTGTATACCGTACTTGACATAAACATCGATGTCAGCTCATATTTATTTTATTGTTAATATACAACTAAACGCACCGTGCTGATAAATGCAGTCGAGTTTGCATGTAGCTGTGCCCAGAATAAAATTTGGGATCTAGCACACTAACTGGAACGCAGACTGACCGTCTTGTTGTATGGCACTATTACCGTTAGAAAGTTGCGACTTTTGATAAAAATGCATAACGTTTGAAGAAAGAATATTTTTACTTCAAAGTGCCAATGGAATTTATGCTGACCTACAATAAGCAAACAACCTGTGCACCCCCCCCTCCCCCCATGATTAGCACGGGAAGCATACAGGGAAGTCGTACGGGTAATTAGGTGCATTTTTGGTCTATACAGACATGTGAAAAGACTCTTACCACATCCCTCGTATAACAGACAGTTCCATGATGACACTTTAATATCAATTTGCTTTCTTGTGATTGGCTGAATTGTTTTTCCTTATTTTTTCATAACTTGATTGAAATACTGCCAAATATCAAAATAAACTGGCGAGATACTTACTCTGGGCATTCCTGACATTTTGAACAGGTAGCAAATCAGGAGTAAAACAAAGATAAGGTTTATCGCTGTCTTCATGCCACGAATAAGCTCTGCACATGGGTCCATGAAAAATATTGTCACATCCAAGGCACTGCTAAACGCATTCACTGACCCAAACACTGAGGATGACAAACCGGCACCGGTACTATATCAGTTTGCAGTTTTATAATGCATGAACAGCAAAATCACAACGTTTGAATACTACTGGTAATGAAGAGGCAAAGTTGGCTATAATAATTACATGACTACCGTCCAATGATACATATGGGATAACTCAATACTGAAGACTTCCGTTTAAATGTTCTTGAACTGTAGATACGAGTTTGCGCGGAAAAGGCTGAGAAAATGAGATAATTAGCAAATGCTAACCAATGTGGTTGACACATTAAGCCCACTCACTGTGATGTTTTGTGTTGTAACTTCCTTATGTAGTAGCGTAGTCATACACGTTTGCTAACTTTTGTTTCCCTATCTTTATCTTTGTAAGTTATGTTCTTTTATCTTTTTTTAAGGAGAGGTTCATATAGCGCGTGGCCCTGTTCCTCGATTGCATTAATAACATATGTTTAAAACAAATGCAGGGTGGTTTTGTCACTAGCCTGGTGCTTTTATCTGTTAATCCCATGTTATTTGCAATAGAATAGGACTAAGACACAAGAATAACTTTCATGTGTTACAAACCTGCATGTTGCTAAAGAAAACAATCAAGGTTCAAAATTTCTCCATAACAGATGACTTCAATTTGGGCGTGCGGGGTCATATTTACTTGCATGTAACAGATATAATGCGATGCCGCCTGACTAGAAAATAATATATATTTGACACGTTTTCAACCTTGTATGGTACCATGTGTGGATGACCTCAAGGCCTAAAGCAAGAATCTGTACAAACATTGCACATGTCATAATTGCTTAACACAAATCAATTTACTGGTTTGAAAGGAGAAAGAACAGAAAAAGTGTCCGCATAACTTACGATATGCAGCAGAGAACAAATATACATTAGTCGTGAACTCTGTCAGTGAACGTTGAGATGGTTCAATCCATTTGGTATATAATGTGCACACCATGTATATGATGCCCACTACATATAAATATATACGGAAGCCCTGGAAGAAGCAACGTAACAACAGTAAATGTAAAAGAAACACAAGAATCGAATTGTAACATAATTGGTGTGCACAATATCAAAGTTTACCTGACTTTGGAGGGAACTTTTTGACAAATGTGAATTCAGATTCAAGCGTATCATGTTCATGATAGATAATGCGAATGTCAGACACAATAATATCAACTATGCCAATGCCTTTTCATAAATTGGTAAGAGAATTAAGTGGATTTTCACCGATCTGAATATAAAACCAATTAAATAGTTGCGGATTACGAACTTTTTCCCTTGCCTTCCTGTGTTCACGTATACTTTGTTGGTGCAAAGAAACTCTGTCCTCATCAAACGACCGCTCTATCACAAATTAAGAAAAAATCAAAACAAACTATATATCTGTCAGTTCTGACATACTAATTACAGCTTTTGATTCCCACATTTCACGAAGAGGATCATGAAAGGTTTCAAAGTATTTTTTACTGTTAAGACTCGTCACCAATACTTCCGACGGCCGTTTATCTGTTTTGAGGCATATATCGTTGTACACAGAGGAGGACACAAAACTATTATTTATTTAAAAACAAATTTTCGACCGAGTCAACAGCTTTTCTCTGGAACTAGAACCATGCCGGTACTTGAACGAAAGGTATTTTTATGGGGTATACGAATCTGGGATCCTTATGATAATTCAGACCAGTTTGACTTCAGTACATCGACTTCAGACATGAATGGCACTGGAAGAGTTTACTTGCATTTTTTTTTCTGGTAAGAACATAATAACATGCAACATACTTAATAGTCCATACAAAGATAATGATCCAATGTCGAAACAGAACTTCCGTATAAGTGAATTATTGCGGAAAAGGAACTTTAGACGGGCCCAGCAATCTCCATAATGTCCCATTTTATTGAAACCAAGCATACCAAAAGGTTGGTAGGTAACAATGAAAAGTTGGCAAACATGAACTTGTACTCTTGGAATGTCAACAAATCACAAAAATATACAATTAAGGCAACTTTGCACAGAAAAAGAACAAGCAGATCAACTAAGGCTAGCCACTGTTTGGGCTGATCAGTCATCGTTTGAGTGAAAATGAAATATAGCTGATACCTTAGGGTAGACCTCTATCAATCTTGCAATCTAGTTATAAAATATTTTTCTATTCATTTGGTATAACCAATATTAATCTATGTCACTTAGATATAATAAACAATGGATTAATCCCTTTTGAAATAATGGAGATTTGTCTTGTGGAGTGATGGCCGCACATTTTACATGCTGTCAGTGCGTATAGGGGTTTACTTGACGATATTTACATATTGTACACTTTGTTATTCTAACAGTTTACTTTTAGATATTCTGTAACCCTTTGGTTGCATTTGAAATGACTGTGTCTGAATTTTGATCATGACTTTGATTTGTTTATTGGATATATTATTTTGTTGTATAAATTGCAGGAGGTATATGAGTGTGATATCCCTATGAACTACACCTATGCTATGTTATGAAAAAGCGAGGAACAAATTGAAACGATACCCTTTTTGTGGTTGAGTATATTTGTGCACAGATAAACTACACATTAAAGGCTTTGGTGCCCTTTTAAATCACATCATGGATATGTCTGATACCAATCAATACAAACGATGCTATTTATACTATACAATATAATACAATTGATAAACCCCGCTTGTGGAGTTGATCAATTTGTAGTTAATTCGAAATTTCTTCGGAGCCACAAGCGGGGTTTATCAATTGAATTTTGTTTTGTTCTTAAAAAGAATCACATATCCCCATTGTACATAACAATATGATTATTGAACAAAACCCTTTTTAAGGATGACATAAATGTCTTAACCACATCCAATGATGAACATGTATTATGAACTTTTTCCCCAATGCCTTATTACGGAATGCACAAGCTAATGACGAGTCACGGGTAAGATAGCAAAAGCTGGCAAACTTTGTTATGGTAAGCCGTAACATCCATGTCACATGTATTGTCGTCCCATATCTTGGTAATATTATATTTTTAATATTGTACGTATAAAATCATGACCTATTCCGTGATTCCATGACTTTTCAAGGAACACTGAAATCTCATATGAATACATAATCTGAACTCGTGTACATTTTGAACATGACACTCCTGACATCGCACACATTATCATGCATTAATTTTAGGATGTATTTTGTAGAATGTAACTTACCTTCGAAAGCAGTAGTAGAGACCGGTTTCTGTCAAAGTTTGGTACCATTTTTAAAGATGCGCCACCAAAGCACAGAAAAAGGCAGTACAGAATACTCATCAACCTCACTTTCTTGCCACACGATCCCCTATAATGATAATAATAATAATAATAACAACAACAATAACAGTAACAATAATAATAAAAGCTCCACATGAACTGCAAAACCCACATGTACTTTGAAAGCTGAATGAAGTAAGGCTTAGCTTTCTATCATGCTGTTACCCCATAACCAAGGACTATCCAATAGGAACGCAGTATTGCCAGGTCGTAATACCACCTGTACAACAACCTCCAAGGATTATTACGACTTCCAGGCTGTTTTTTTCAAATAAAGAATAATAACAGGCTAATTTTCTTAAATTTAGCTTTATTCGTGTAAATGTTATATAAAATAAGCAGGAATCTACAAATTTTGCAAAGTGTGGTACATATGGGTTTTTTTGGCAGTTTCTGTCAACATGGCGACCAAAAGGTTTCTCTTGGGTTCTCTCCAGTATGAAGTGGGTGAAATTTGTGCATTTTCAGGGGAGCAATAACATTATTATCTCCATAATAAAAGAATTGGGATTCGATAACTACCAATTATTAATGAATTTCGACACTGGCAGTAGTACCAGAGGTCATATACACGAACTCGACAACAGTCCCTGGTGAAGCCCTTACACTAATATGATATGGGTAAAACCCCAAAAGCGAGCGAAGCTCCTAATCCAAAGCCATATGTCTGAGAGCTGATCTCCTATCATTTACTCAGTCCGTAAATTTCGGCTGGTGGCCCAGACTCCAAGTCTATATCTGAAAGGCCCTGTGCATGCTGAGGCCACATAAAAGATATCCCTGTTTATCATCAGTTTTTTTTTCCAACAAAAAAATAATGAGGGAGGGTGTGTTTTATCCTTTACTTCCTTCCAAATGATTTGCTGTATTGAAGGTTTCTCACAGTCCCCACTTCCCATACAGGTCACTTATTCATTCAGAATGTCACAAAAATGCTGCAATGTAGTTCTCTTGATTGCCGGTAGCCAGATATTTAAAAAGAGGCCATCAAAATTTTTTTATTTTACTTGGGTCCTGGTGAACATATCTTTTCTCTACCTTGCACGAGTTTTTTTACACTACAGAGTTTGAAAATCGGCAAAACCATGTAAAAACAGAATTGCTCTTGTTCATCCCCTCCGTAGGACTGGATCACTTCCGTTAAACACAGCATGTTTGGTATTATTGGAAAGTTCAGAACTTCATCTGCATGAGTCAAATGCTTTCTCATTGGCTGAATGTAACTGCAATGCAGATAATGTATGCTAAATATCACTGTGTCAATAGTTAGAATTGTTATTCACACAATTGTTTCTATTGGTTGATGGTTATGTAATCAGATCGTCATATGACCTATTTGAAATATTAACGTTGAAAATTAGTAACGTGGACCAGTAGAAGCACACAGTCGATCAGATCGTGCACTTTCGCCCAGGTCTCAACAACATGCCGTTGGTGAAAGCATGGATGTCGGGCAAAATAAAAGCAGCAAATCTGGCTCTCTTGATGCTGTCAAAGTGTAAAAACTTTGATATTTTCATAGGATTAGGACTCAGTTTTTCTGAAGCTTTCTGTTACAATTTCAAGACATGTGAAAGGGTATTCACTGTACGTGTGGTACCGATGAAGGCATCGTACGTCATGTGCTCGGGCTCCTTTGGTCTATTCAATTAACCACTTCTAATAAATAACTTATAAAATAAGCAAAATACTAAAATTTTGATGCTGTGGAAGTCAATAACACGTGGTAACAGTCATTTCAAACAAAGTAC
The DNA here is from genome assembly GCA_964020975.1 of Hermodice carunculata. Classification (NCBI taxonomy): domain Eukaryota; kingdom Metazoa; phylum Annelida; class Polychaeta; order Eunicida; family Amphinomidae; genus Hermodice; species Hermodice carunculata. Next base: position 75,426,980 of record OZ026614.1, on the reverse strand, counting down.
TGCAAATAAATATGGGCAAGTTTTGAGATGTGCACCACAAATAACGTGACTGGCACTAGGGCACTACAAATTGTCAGCACTGCGTGAGAAGCTGCTGGCACTCAGATAGTTAACTGTAAAAAAAATGTTCTGGCAGTTGACGTCTGCTTTGTCTTTGTGGGACTCAATTTTCAATTGACTGGTTAGTGTTGGTAGATTTCTATAATGTTATACCACGCTGTGTGAGAAGTCATTACCAGCTGTTAACAGGGGTCTTACTAGCCACAAGTGAAGGCTAACCCATATTTATGATGGGTTAGCCGTCACTTGTGGCTATGGGACTAGTAGGGTCTTACCAGCAGAGAGAGAGAGGCCTAATTGATGGATACAGCTTCCAAGTTCAGGTTAGTAAAGATAAATACCCAAGCTGGAACGGGAACGAAGCACTACCATTGTAACAATATTGTGTCATTATGACATATTAAGGACTGCTCCCTCAAACCTTGGACATTCAGGTTAATAATTACTGATCCCTCGCTTGCTGTTGTCTGGAGGCTCGTTCTAGAAAATAAAGTTTCCTGTTCAAAACATGGTGGCAGCGGTCCCCCCAAAACGCTGACAAAATATGGCCAAGACACGGGAAAAGTGGAGAGAAACTGTCTCAAAAGACTGGTATTCCGTTGCTGAATGTGCTCTGCAACAAATAACCAACACGTGCTGTGGATTCTATTGTGGACTGTATGTTGTGTCACTGGTCGTGATTCCACTGACTTCTCTGCAAATTCGCGCACTACGTGCCTGTCGTCTGCTACAAATTGGACAATTTGGAGTAATTCTGGATCTATTTCTATTGGATTTACCATGGCTGAGGGACTTGTGCGGAAATAAACTCCAGCACCCCCTCTGGATACGGACTCTAATGTTATTGACAACTGGAAAATGTGGAAACAGATGTGGGCAAACTATCTGATCGTGGCTGAACTGTTTAAAAAACCTGCAAAGTTTGTATGTGCTTTATTGTTACATTGTATTGGCAAAGAAGCTCTGCGCATCTACAATGGCATGCAGTTTGCCGTGTGTGAAGATAAAGAAACTCCTGAACATGTCATCAAAAAGTTTGATGAGCATTTTGTGGGTGAGACCAAAGAATTCTTTGAGCAGTTCAAGTTTAATCAAAGACATCAACAGAGTTGGGAGACAATAGACCAATATGTTGCTGCTCTGTGCAACCTTGCTAAATCTTGTTGGTTTTGAGACTGAATGAAAGAAAAACTGCTGATGGACCGAATTGTTCTTGGTGTAAACAACCCTAAAAGTCGTGAAAAACTCATCTCTCAGAGTAAACTTGAATTTCAGAAAACCATTGATATTTGTCGTGGAATGGAAGCCGCACAAGAGCAGATGCGTGCTGTGGCACCAAATACAACTAGTGTAGAGTTGCACAAAGCCAACCATAGTAAGCTCAAACCTAACTCTCACAAGTCAAAATCATGAAAGAAAAGACATACTGCGAAAATATGATAAATACAAAGTCATGAAGTGTAAAGGTTGCTGTGCAAACCATGTGATAAAGAAAGAAATGTGTCCTGCCTGGGGTCAGACCTGTAATGCATGTCATAAGAAAAATCACTACCAACAGTCCGAAATGTGCCACAAAAACGTGTTCATAGTGTGGTACAAGACTCTACTGAGTCTGATAGTGAATCATGCACTAGTATCAACTGTTTTACATGTACTGTGAATGCTGTGAACTCCTATACTCCAATATACAGTGAGATGCATGTGAACAGTCAGAAGGTCGAACTTCAAATTGGTTGTGGAGCCACTGTGAACATACTACCAAAAAGCTATGCCAAGGGTATGGAACTGCATCCAATGCCTATCAAACTGAAGATGTGGTTAGCGGTGGTGACAACACAGTAGAGACAGCTTCAAAGTTGTCATAGTTCATAGTAATGAGATCCTTTTTCTCAGCAGCTTTACGACTGAGAAGTGGTGTGAGATTATTCTCACCAACGATTACATGATCCATATTGTATTTGTGCTTCTTCTCTCAGTTCACTCCTTTACTTTGCACTTACCAAGAGCTGTCATGGTTGAATTGTTCCACATCGTAATCGTCATTTCATACGTGCTGTACATGTCTCCCGGATTTTATAGTAATTTTAGCCTATCGCTGGCCTGGCGTGATTCCCTGCATATGTGCATGGCGTTTTGCGGCACTATACGTCATAGCTTCATGTGTGGATAAGTTATCTAGCTTAAGCTTAAGACACGATGTCATACATTGAAGATAAAAAAAAATGTTTGTCTATGATTAGAAACTTATCTTGCTGCATTTTACAAAACCTCACAATTTAAACTGTCAATAATTGGAACAAGTATACATCAATGATCATAACATGCATGTTAACTGAGGCACTGTTATTCATTCTGGGTGATTTTTGCGAGAAAAAAGAAGCACCAAATTTTTCCCATATTGTTTTTTGTTTTTGTTTTTGAAAGTCAGGGATGCTCAGAAATTTGTGAAATAAGATAAATGACCAGGGACATTTGAAAAGATAATTATGTTTAACGAGATAATATTATAAAATCTTTAAATCTTTCTTTACTTACTCAATGAATACTAAGAAATGGAACTGATTTAAAGTTCCCTAGAAAACTTGAGAAAACATATACATTTTTTGGTGAAACATTTTGTACCTGTCAGGCTTCGTTCCTTTTTTAAAGGAAATTGTTTTTTTTTTTAAAGTAAGCTAAATAAAACTAACCTTGTTTCTGCTGATGGGCTCAAAAACTAGAGTCAGTTGGATATTTATTTCATTTTACTTTTCTTTGTTATATATTTATTGTTAACTCATGGAAGCCTTATCCTGGTTTTGGCTAGCCACCAATTCCAGTTGGATGATGATGATGATGATGATGATGATGATGATGATGATGATGATGATGATGATGATGATGATGATATAAATAATAATTGATCTTGTGTTTCTTTTAAGAATGGGCCCCTGTCAACAATTGCTTGGCCTTAAAAATTAAAAATCAAAATCTTATTTTATTCATACATAAATGTGACATGTAAATACTAGATGATTATTACCATGTGCTAATGAATATTTCAAAATGGTGACAGGGACTGTAAATCTTCCATATTTTTTTCTAGACTTAACATTTATTCTAAAAAAATATGTTGGAGAATTTAATGAATGTAGAATGCAAATCATTTTAAATTCTAACCGGAACTAAATTTTCACACAGACAGCCAAGAAAGGATAGATAGGAGTATTTTTTCGGTCTCTTGCAAGGTTTCTTACCCCCAAAATGACAGTAATAAGGTGACCAAGAAAAATATTATCATGGAGTTTAAGGTAGGGTCTGTCAGTTAAGCAGAAACAAGGGTACTTTTTATAAATCATTTGGCATCTTAGGTAGTCCAGTAAAATATAAAATGAGGGAGCAGATGAAATTATTCATAGATATGCACACTTTGAAAAAATTACACCAAGTTGTGATCATGATTTCTTTTTAACTTTCAGAACATAACTACACATTTGCTCCATCACATACCACGAGATATGGAGTTGTATGGCCCACTATATGGACGTTGGGCCTTTTCTTATGAGAGGATGCTTTGTTAGTTAACTTTACAGTTGTATGACTGGTGTATGCATATGCTCTTCAGTGATAAAGTATCAGCAGAGGACATCTGCCGTCATTGGCGAGCAGCACGTGCAGAGATAGCTGAACCTGCACCTCCCCAAGTGCAAAGCTACCAGACATCCCTAACTGATGCTGAAAGATCTGACAGAGCAGAAGTGCTAAATGTAAGGTACATGGATGTATCAACAGAACAAAAGATCAGCTTTTCTCCATCATATGAAAGATCCTATGTCGAGGAAAAGATGTACTGTACAGGTCAGGTGAAATGGAGTAAAAGGAAAAGATCAAACCTTGTGCTTCCTACATTGCAGTTGAGACTTTCCCAGTTTGAACATGTTAGTGTAAAGGGGACCGCATTAGTGTTGGCAAGATTATGTTTGTTACCCCTGGCACATAAACAGGGCATGTTTTGGCACACACAGAATACAGTGGTGAGTGAGCAACTCTATGCAATGGACACCCTAACTCGCCCACTGGTGGTAGCAATTGACAAGGAACACATTGCTTTTTAAATGTGGAGCACCATATAATTGTTCCGCCAGCTGCTCATTTGCAATCATCTAATGGAGCTTAGAAGGTAAAATATTTATGTGAAGTCACATATACACGATATGTCTGAGTGGCAATATCAATTGAACTGGTACTTCAGTAAACAGTTTATCCCTCAATTTGATAGAACACAATAAAATAATATAACTCGGAAAGCACTTTTAAAATGGGAGTTGTAAAAAGCCAGCTGGTATTTCACCTTTGTGGTCTTCAATACAGGGAATAGGCCCACTGCAAGAACATGCATGTATGTAAATGCACCTGTGCTTTTGTATGATCGAGAAGGCTACATCTTGGTATGATTAACAATTCATTATGTTATGTAGACTCTTGCACATTTCAAACATGCTTTTTATGTCAATTCACCTCTATTTATAGACCAACAATGATTGTGCACACCCGTTAAGAGGGTGCTACTCATTGAAGCTGATTTATTCCTGAAATGACTGAATATACCATTTTGCCCCCAGGGAGCAATTGACACCTCTGAAAATAGGCTACTGGGCAAGAAGAAAGTACAATAACTGGCTGAGGCAGAATTTCTCCTGATGACTGAAAGCCAGGGCTGGTCTCCAGGGAGGCTGCCCCCCCCCCCTCCCCCGTTCCTGCCCACGTCAAAGAGAAAGCACAGCCTACAGATTGAGTCAAATTTCTTCCTGAAATTTTCTGGATACTACTGACTGGAACTGAATGATGCCTATTTCTACCCGCGAGCTGATTACTGATAAGAATTCGGCCAAACCCGTCAACACAGCAGGCAAAAGGGTTCTTTTCAGTCATTTGC
>OZ026614.1:75136305-75421805 GCA_964020975.1 Hermodice carunculata | reverse complement strand
TGGGCTTTTAGTGGATCATTGTCCCTGCATATAATGTATGCCCCTTGTCTATCTTAACTTCAGTGAACCCCTTTGTCATGTTTTTCTCGGGACAAGTGCTGGTTAATTCAGCAAAGTTTAGAATTTGTCAATCTTTGTAAACGTCAGTGTCTCGTAACATCTTGTTCAACTTTCAGGCCCACTGGCAGACATTTTGTCACTTGACTTTATGGCCCTAAATACCTCTAGAGAGGGGCGGATTTCAGGCAAATATCAAAAGAATTGTTTACATTGTGATAAAAGCATGAAAATTGGCAGGATAGTAGGCAAGATCTTAAGAAATATTTTTGGATATGGACATTACCATTGTGCCCCTTGATGGCGAATATAAACCCCCTAGTGGCCGAAGTAATTGTCCCCATTTCATGAGGTTTTTTTACTTAAACATTACTAGTATTGATATGCTAGATGGTTGAACAATTTCATATTCATGTTTTAGAATGTAATTATGTACAGAACATGAATAAAATTTCATTTCAGGTGAAAAAATAATGCTTAAGAATGTCTTTTCACGCGTCAAAGAAGTATTTTTAACAGGTTTTGGGTGACAACTCATGTGAGATTTAGCTAAGACTACCATATTACACATGAAGATGGTACTCAAATTGATTATGTGTAAATAACATAAAGTTGACCTTGACCCAGATTTCAAGGTCATTGTCATCTTTGGTGTAATACAAGGATGAGCATTGGATTGTTTCTTTTTTACATGGAGATACATGTTATAGCAGGATTTCTGATATACTAACTACAGAAGAGGCTGAAATAGGGTAGTTGATGTACCATAAATGTAGAATCACAGGATGAGATAGCCATGGGCTTATTATACTTAGTATTACAGGTCCATGACACAATTAAAGAGCAATGTTAATGACTCAAGAATTGATTTTCAAGGTTATGAGATAACTTATTTTAGTTTGTTTTTTGATAGATAATCCGAGCAGCTTTGTCCAATGAAATGGTACAAATATTGCATGATAATGTGACTTCGTAATATTAAATTCAGCTTGCTTGAAATAGCATTACAAAAATACTATTTAAAACAATATATATATATATATATATATATATATATATATATATATATATATATATATATATATATATATATATATATATATATAAAGGTAGTTTTGACTTGGGTAAACTGACTGTTTAGCAGAAACACTTTTTGCCAATACTTCTCATTACAATTAGACATTTGATAGAGTGTAGGACATTCCTTTATGTATCTTGAAGTATTGACTAACTTTAACCAGCTGCCGAATTTCAAACTTACTTAATGCACCCTTTACCTGGGTGTTCATACTACAGGATGATTTGGCAGTTGTATTACACCAGATATAATGTTTTTGAGCTATGATATTGTTGTTAAGTGTCCCCTTGCAAACACATTTTTGTGCCCTGCCGAGAAACAGAAATTATATTTAAAATGCTTGTAGTACAACAAAGCTACTGGTCAGATTTTATATCTGGAAGATGGGACTCTAAAGTAGCAACATTGATGTCCATGTATAATAATATTGAAAGTCTTCATTTGGTTTAGAGATATAAACATTGTTCCAGCTTCAATGTGTTCAACATTTAAGCTCTATGTTTAGTTCTCCCAGTGGCATATTTATATCTTTTAATATTTTTTTTTTTTTGGGCAGGGGTATTGTCATTTAGATCCGTGTTAGTTTGTGTGAAAAGTTTAAGCTCTTTACATGCAGTACTCAGTGTGCACTGAATGATGTTTTCTATCTTTTCCAAAGGTTTATGATGACACCACACCCATGACTACATCATTATGGTGTTCCAGTATCCACTACATGTGTAACAGTTTATCAGTTTCTCATAGAACACTCTCCAGTGCACCCGCAAAGTGCTGTGCATGGTAAATTTGTATTTTAGGACTTGCAGTTACCAGAGCAACGTTCTTTACACCCACAGCACTGAAGTTCTTGGCAAGACCTCAAAGCCTCTGGTAGTGTTTACCACACTGGTTGCCAACAAGATTCCTCCAGGTTAAATTTCCAGCCCCATTCATTTGGAGTTAGTAACTAAGGTAATGGCTTCAGTAATTACCCCCAGATGTGTCTTCCTTGGTAGGTAGCACTCTAAGTATGCTCCAAAAGTGCTGCTCGAGTTGAGGGGATTGCTGTAATTTGTCTACCTTTTTGGGTGAAGAGTTACTTTCGAACTGAGCTGACATCCTGGTCTGCACTAGTGCCACTATGCAGAAGGACTACAAATGTTTCAATAATTGACATTGTATGTTCATCTACTGAAAGTGGATGTGCACAGAGGGCAGTAAATGCTAAAGTTACATGGCCATATAATTTCCATGTATTCCATGTGTTTTTTCCCTTTGCAATTAAAAATAGGACAGAGTATCGCATCCCATAAAAGCATGGAATAATGGGAGAGCTTTTGCTTTAGTGGCACCAAGGGGATCAGCAATTTCATGTGCAGCCATTTATTTGGAATTTTTTTCTGTACTGACACCCAACCAAAGTTCTTGTAGCTCTTGAAGCTGGCGCACTGTAGATATGGCCAGCACTAGAACATCAGTGTCGACAGTTGGAGTGTACACTTTTCTGTGACCTTGATACACAGCATCTGCTCTGTGAAACAGCATTCTTGTATCTGCCTCCTCGCGTGTGTCCATGGGGTAAGGCCAGAATTGGTTTCCTTGGCTTTTTACAGAGTATGTCCTGACCAAATTTGGAGATTACTTCCTTTTCACTCTCAATATCCACTGTATGCTTGGCAAGCAATTTGGATAGCTCAGTTTTATTCTCATCCAAGCAAAGGAATTGCTGCCAGTTTCCTGAAGTGTCGTTTTTGCTCCAATATATCTTCTTAAGCCTTTTCCTCTCCTAGACCTTGATGTGGCCTTCAGACTGTTTGGGATATATTCATCCCAAATCGTATCTATCCTTTGACAATGCTCAAGCTGCATTGTAATGTAAGGAATGAACACCAATTCTGCATATTCTCCAAATGTCTTTGCTGTTCTCAGCTTCAGCAGATTGACACTGGCCACCCCATCTAGGATAATGACATCAATACTTGGTGCATCAGCATATATTGGAAGAGACCTTTGAAGGCTCCAGATATATCTGCCTAAGTTCCGGACCTAATACTGCCAAGGTTAGACAGAGATGGGTTGATGGGTTGCCATCTCGAGATTAGCAGGCAATGTTTAATCTGAAAAAGAGTGAACAATCATTCTGGAGGGAGGTAACTTGCAATTGAGACTTCGGCTGTTTTTGCCGGGATGGTTTACTAAGGAGATGTAGATTGTTCCTTTTGATTGGAGCAAGCACACATTTTGTTTTATTTTGAAATCTTTCTGTCACAAACTTGTCATATTCTCTCTGACCTATTTGTTCAATTTGCATTACAGTGTTTCCTACAGCAGGATCAGCAATATTTCTTGTGCCCAGTGCACAAAGGTCACTACTTTCTTCCACAAGTGGGTTGCTCATGTCTTCAAGCACATCTGTGAGTGAATGCACATCTTTAGCAAATGCTTCTTGTACACTTTTCCCTTTTTTTGACGGTGTTGGAGTGATGCTTTGTTGCATGCTTTGCTACTTATGTCACTTTCAAAATAATTCCTATTTCAGGCAACTGCTGGTTCAGCAACCGTCCACCGTAGGAGTGCAGGAGGATTGTCAGTCTGGCCCACTGCACCATCCTCACTTTTGATGCACTTGTTACTTTGCTCATGAGCTTGCACCAAAGATATGGCAGAGAACGGGCATAGTGTCTCATGCACAACAAAAATTCCCTTCAGAAATTGTGCTGTAACATTTGCATGGGTCTGACTTAAGGTGCTCATGTCATGGATATGCACAGCTAGCCATCTTGCATAATGGGGGTGATCAAGTGCAAAAAACCATGGTATGATTCTAGGCAATGCATCAATATACAATCTGAAATTCCCTTCTCTGATGGAACAAATGAATATGAGAATCAGGAGCTCACACTGCAGAGCCATGCACCAAGATTAGAACTGGACAACTTGTGAACATTTGCTTGCACACCAGTTATCAAATACCAATTGTTTTTCGACTTTATAAGTGTTTATGTACTCTGTGTAGGCTGTGTACCGTAGGGTTTGCAAACAACTTGCTGTAAATTGGTGAGCATAATGAGTTTGGCATATGGGCAGCTCTGAGAAATGAATCTGCAGTTCCAGAGGATGTAATTTCTGCATGGGCTAGAGCGTCTGGCCATCCGCTATCTGCAGTCAGGTCTCCAAGTGTCTCAAAGGGAGCCTTTTCAAAGTGGAAACCACCAAACATAATTATAAAGCATTCTCCCCCATAGATATTGGGCCAGTTTAACTGGTTCTGTTTAGCCAGTGCATAAAGGCCTTTATCTACTGCTATTGTAGGTACCTGACCAGGATTAAGATAACCTAAGTTCTGCTTTACTATGTTCATGGCATGTTGAGTCATTGCAGCAGACTTAGCCTGTTCATGAAAAAGTGGAAGTAGAGATGAAATATCTTCAGCAAATTCTGTGTAAGTCTGTCTGCTTGCATGGTGTGCGGCTCAAGTTATGTTTTCTGCACCATCTGTGATGTTTGCCTTATTGATCAGTTGTTTTAATTGATCAAGTCATCTTCTTGAAAGGCAGCAGGTATTAGGTGACAGTCTCCTTTTAGAGCCGCAGGTACTTTTGGAACAGTAGGAATTTTAGTCTTCAGTACAGCTGGTGGTATATTAGTGTAGGACTCTAGCAATGGAATAATCTCTTTCTGCCGATGTCTTTATATGAGTATGTACTTCCATCATGGTCTTCACCACAAAACTCAGTTGTTGGATGTTAAAAGATGGATATACCTGTTCCGTGGAAAGAATTTTTGGCAGTGGTAGAGCTTGGATTGTGATCGATATTGTCTATTGCTGCTGTAGTGAACACACACTTGTGAAGTTTTGGTGGACAATCAACATCCTCCATTTCAAACATTTTGCGGATATTGCTATATAAATTTGTAGGAATTTCAAGAAAACTGTCATAGGAAATACAAAGGCCGAGCTGGAACGAAGTGTTTATCAGATTACGTTTTCTTGTTTTTGAATACAACATTAGGCCAAGGTACTAGGTACAGATGTTTCATGTTCTTTACAATGATAGGAACGTTTTGGCTCCTGAGATTTACGACCTCAGAAACTAATAATGTACTGTAAAAATTTAGCAATACTGAGAGAGCCTGTGTTTCAGGAACTTGCTCAGAGCATGACCAATATCCTCTGCAAAAGCAAGGAGAACCTCACGCCCTTTCTAATGTTCTTGAAGGTCTGGAATGTTTGCCAGTAGGCTTTGTTAATATAAACTCTTGTGGAATTCACACGACCACTTATATTTACACCAAGTGTTTTTAATCTCCTTGTGTAAAAGTATACAAGTTCAGGCATTTTAAAGACTGGAGCTGTTTATTTGTCCATCTTTAGCTCTTCTATGTAAGCAATGAGTTCTGCTAAAAGAATGTCATGACTCACACTATCACTGTCTTCCTGATTGCCAGAACTGGCAAACATACTTCTTATTAAGTGAAACAAGGCACCTTCGATGGTATTTGACTTCTTGAGCCACTAAATCACTGGTGCTTAGCTTTGCAAGCAAACGTCTGTCATCAAGTTAAAAAGCAGAGTCTCGCACACGTCAAACAAAATCAAATGTTGATACTGAATGAACAAAATCTGGTGGCCCTTGGTCACAGAAAAAGCAGACAGTTCTGCTTTTGAAGGCAGCTTTTGTTTGTCACTGAACCAAGTAAACTTCTAAACTTCTTAAAGCTTTCAGTGTGGTCATTAGATGCAAGCAGGGATTTTCTTTTGGTTTTTTTTTTTTTTTTTTCTTTGTTGTTGTTGTTTTTGTTTTTTTTGTTTTTTTTTGCTCTTTATAGCTGAGTGTTATTAAATCTTAATCTACATGGCTTTTAGCCAGCACACTTAATGACCATTCAAAGTGTTTGCAATGCCACCAGCTTCATCAAGAAGTGATAAGTTAACGTCCATAGGCATGTGCCGGAGCTCCCACCCTCATCAAGAAGTAGTAAGTTAACGTCCATAGGCATGTGCCCGAGCTCATTAAAATTAAGCAAGTTCTCACTTAAAGTCTTTTATCTGGCACCAATATCACTGTGTTTTGTATCAGCAGGACACTGCAAAGATTCTGGAGTGTCTGTTTGACAAATGACACACTCATTCCATTGTAATTGAGCGGGGAAAGTACTTTTTCGAGGCATGGTTCTCGTGTCTGCAAGATTAACACATTGGGATATTTTGGACATATTTGCAAGCTAGGATGTAGTTCATGCATTAGGCCCCAACACCACGAGACAAGTTTCTATCATTACAACTACTGTCTGGTCTGTAACTACATTGATGTCTTGCAGGTTAAGAAGCATGTGGACTAATCTACGTCATCAATTGGAAATATCAGCATGCACTGTGTACAGATATGTTGGGGAGTACCAGCACCATCGTGATGTATGCCAAAGCTGCATGCATCTGCAAATAAAGAGTGACATGTTTAAACCATCAAAAGGTTGCCTATGGGATGGAAACAAGAGAAATGCCACCAGGGGGTAGGGAGGGATGGACAGGAAGAGAAGGGAGAGGAGACGAAATAGGGAGGGATGGAGAGAAGAAAAGAAGAGAAGAGGAGAGGAGAGAAGAGTAGAGGAGACAGGAAAGAGGAGGAGAGGAGAGGAGAGAAGAAGAGAAGAGACAGGTGAGAATATGAGAGGATTGAAGAGAAGATCAGAGGAGACAGGAGAGCGGGGGAGAGGAGGGGAGAGGAGAGAAGCCATTAACACCATGCTCACAACCTTATACCATGAAGGGCACACATTCAGTTTTATGATTTACTGGGGCCTGTAGATGATTAGATAAGCACAAAGATGGGTTTTCTCTAGGACATTTTAAATCTCAGTGTACATTTTCAGAGATTTCGACTGTAACCAGGGGGTGCTTAATGGCTTTTCGAACACGAGAGTACACGACCTACACAAGCATGCAATACAGCTTGTAACTAAAAAAATCCAAATTAGTGTAGTTTTATTTAAGATCATTAGAAATTCAGGTTGGACACCAGGGGTGCCTGGAGACTATAAGACAATGTACATACAATGTCTACATCTAAACAAACATGTATTTTTTTTTAGGGTAAAACCTATTTTGGGAAGATTTACATACTGTTTTCATACACTGATCAATTCTGGTAAAACATATATATATATATATATGTATATATATATACTTAACAATTTCACTTTTACAAATACAGGCACCTAGTGACCACCAGGAGGCGTGTTGATGATGTTGACATATCTAAAAATGTTTACTAGGGTAATGTCCACCCTGATGCCAAATTGTATGCTTTTATCACAAAGTGAACTATTGTTGTCAAAATCAGCCCCACTACTAGTGGCAGATCACGATGCAATGCCAATTGAGATGAAGGGCTACATGTAGGGCTACATATAGGAAATACCAGGCTTTCTTGAACACACTTAATACAATTTCTCAATTGCTTGATCTCCATGTATTCAAAATGAAACAAATCCAAAGTTATTTAATGCATGAATTTGTTCTTTATACGAATGAACCAAGTAATGTCCATCCAATTTTCAATGTATTTGAATGTATGATGAACCCATTCCTGTAAGTATCTGCAATCAATTTTTGATAAAAAGCAATTGGCAAGTTGATACGGCGCACCTCCCTCATACTACATGTTTATCTCAGTGCATCCCTTACAATATTATGCATTCTTACTGAAACGAACACGCTGTTTACAGTTTCGCTCGCGTTCAAGTTAACAAACGCCAAACGCACCAACGTTTCCCAAACTTTTCCTAAACACTTTCAGTGAAAGTCAAACGTTTTGCAAACGCGTAGCAAATACTTTGCAAACACTTCCCAAACGCTTTACAAACACTTTTCCAAAAGCTTTCAAACACTTTGCCGAACGTGTTTGGTGAAAGCCGAACGTTTTCAGACACTTTTCCAAACACTTTATACTTTGCTGCAATCGTATGTGATACATGTACCTGTACACTTGGTAATCTAATTTTAATGACAGGAACATTTTAAACAAGTGTCTAAAAAGCTTATCAGCACCTGGAAATCCGAACAACATGTGCATGCCTTCATTCATGGATAAGCCAAAAAGATCTATTATGTATATTTTACAATAAAGTTGAAATTATGCTTTTTCAAAAAAATCCATTCTATCTAACAGTTAGTACATGTATCACTTACAATGCATGTGTATATATTGTAGGCTATATCATTGTTTTCCTGTTTTTCTTCATGATTTAAATGGAAGTGTGTGAAATGCATAGTGTTTGAATGCGTTTGTGAAAGAGTTGAAATCGTTTGGGTAATTGTTCAACACGTTTTGAAAGTGTTTGAACGCGTTTGGAGAAGTGTTCGGTAGCTTTGTGAAAGTGTTCGAACGTTTTGCAAAAGTGTTTGAGATTTTTCCCAAACGCTTCCCAAACGCTTTCCAAACACATTCTAAACACATTCAAAACGTTTTCAAACGTTTCCAAACACAACCCAAACATCACCAAAACGCGAAAAAAAAAAACGTTTGGCTGTTAACTTTTAGCGGGGTGTAACTGTATATTTGCCAAACAGGAAAACACCAACCGAAGGCTATATTTTTCATTAAATAAAAAAATATATTTATTATTCGAAACATTAACATAAAATCGGTATATTCTATGATCTGTCAAGACATTAAAATGTTCCCCGAGTTGCAAAACTTACCATGACATTGTTGATGTACTAAAAAAACTATTTAATTCAACTAAAGGGCAGTACTTGGATTCTCACAGGACCTTGTGCATTTAGATGTTGCATGCAGATGTACAAGAATCTCAATTTTGCCTAAAATGACTTCTAAATTTTTGCCTGAAATGACACAGAGATTTATTTCGTTGTTTTTTTTTAACTGCATTTTCCACATCAAAAGCTTCTTCAGCAACTACTGATTAAGACGCATCATTTGTTTATGTCGCAATTCATGCTCCAGTTAAGCTTTACTTTATTATGGCTTGGTACTGAAGTGTGTGCAAGTGTTGATTTTATGATCAACACCGAGGGCTATCATTATCACTCTGGCTAGGCCTATATTATATATCTGAAATTCTCGGTCATGGACTAATTTAAAATAAAACCAACGCATTAGTAAGTGTATATTTCTATTGGGACATATTTTGAAAGTTAATTTGTCTTTTTTAGCATAATACCAAACTTTATTTCTGCCAAATTCTGGGCATAAGTATGTGATCAGGCATACTGCTATAGTGCTGGGCCTACTAACTGTCCCATGTTCATTTACCCCGTGAGAATCCAAGCAAAATGTGCAGACAAGTATACAAATTTTTATGTTACATTGCCTAGACCCCCATATTAAACGAAACCTCCAATCAGCTGAATTCCAACTAAAACAGAAGGATACACAAACTTTACAAAGTATGTCATTTATTTCTGTCCTGTTTTACGAGACCAAATATTTGTCTGTGCCTCTGACTTAGCAGAGGGTTGTGGTCCAGTACTAGTACGGCTTGTTGCATAGCATGGCGTACCGAGAAAAATCACGGTCGCCTGTTTATAAATGCTAATAGCACCTTTGTGGCTACAGTCAGGGTGATGTTTCATCAATATTGAAACTTTTTAAAAGCTGAACTGCCCCAAAAAGTCATGTTTCTGGAAAAGTGTTTTTCAGAAGGTCTGGTTTCTTGAAGTGGGCAACACTATATGACTGTGAGTCACGTTTCGTCTCAACTTCTTGTCCTTATACCGTAAGGGCGAGTTTTGCTCACTATTAGGCCTACTCGATGCCGATGGCGATTCGTTGGTCGTGTGGTCATGCATGATCAACATGACAAGTCACACTTCTCCCATGAATCCATCTGCCCCTAATGAAAAACAATACAGACAGAAGGAGTTGCTTGTCCAAGCGACGGAGAATTGTTCAATATTGCTGGATAATGTACAGCAAAGTCCACCGACAGTCAAACTGCTTGGAGAGTAAAGCAGTTCCACTTCCATGTTTACATGCTTGCCACGCCATCTGTGTGAAAATGTCAATAATTCTGTAGGATTGACCTTGTAAATCGTGTTCAAAAGTCACATTATGGTCATGTTCTCCTTTCAATTTAGTTCACAATAATATGTTCCAGTGCTCTTTATAGATATCCCCCTGTTTTCTCGTAATAAAGTGCCATAGTGGCGAAGTACATCCTGAAAGTTAACGTCCCATGTGAAATCGCCATGATCCTGGAGCTATGCAAAGTACCGTTGCCATGCATGGCGTCTTTGTTATCCGAGGCAGTTCTTTCGAAAATAACCTCTAGATGGCAGAAATCTTTATCTACAGACAGATGGGCCTGGCCTTGATGTTGATGTTTGTTGTGTGAGTGTGATTTTTTACAGCCTTTTGGGCGATTCATAATGATAGAAAAGTGATTAAAAACCTGTTATTCGGCGTTTTTGCCTATACCCTGGCGCGGCTGCCAGCACAACACCCTCCCTCTCGGTCCGGGTGTTATGCTGGTGGCGAGGTCAGGGTTCAGGCACAAACCCCCATGGTAGCCACAGGTCAGTGAAAAGTCAGTGAAAACTTTTTTTTTCAAGGTCAGGGAAAAAGTCAGGGAATTTGAAAAGGAGTCAGGGAATATTCAGGATTTGAAGCAAGTTTGGAAAAAAGTCGGAATTTTAAATCGCCAGTCCAAGTTCTGGTTTTAGAAAAAAAATAAACAATGCATGAACAATCTTTACGACCAGATCATCTTTCTGAACACTGTTCTAGTCAAAGTAGAGATACATCTAGCTCCACCTAGTGGCTGATATAATATAAACTGGAAGACTAGCTCTGCATGTGTGGGAGTCTGGTGCACAGTAGCTCTGTATGTGGATAGCACATGGCAGCCACCTTGGACCCTACATTTGCTGATTGTTGACAAACATGTGGAATGAATTATTCATATTTATGGTATGTGAACTAAATATTTTGTATAAGTGTTAATGGATTAATGAACAACTTCACTTTAACAGCATATGTTTGCTCTTTAAAACATTTGCTTAAAGCACATGATGTACAACATATAGTTTTGCTATCCAGCCAGTAATAGTGCTTGATCATATACTTTTTTTTTTTACATAAGTTTAATTTAAAGAGGCAGGGTGCCAGGAGGGTTTTAAAATTTTGCACTTTTTTGTAATAAGCTTAACTTCTACATGCAAAGCTTGGGCTTAAGATTATAAAGATCCGGATCCAATTGTATTTATTAAGGAAATGCAGGTAAACAAAGTGTTGTGACCATGTAGTTCCCTTGCAAGTTATTTCCTCCAAGTGTATGTCAACTAAAATCATAGCTAACAAGCTATATAGTCACCACCATAACTGACATAAGTGCATGAACATCCCTTGGTGGCATGCCTGTGTTGTACACAGCCAAGCAATGATGATCCGCTTCTGATGTGGACCAACATTTTCATTTCAGGACAACAGTCAGTGTTGATGGGCAACCAGCTTTACAAGTACTGATAACCAACAGAGTAGGCCTGTAGCTGACCTGTAGTTGATGAAAGTAGTGGTGGCACGCATAGACTGTGGTGGTGATGGTGGTTAAGTCTACTATACTTAGGCTTTTTAACCTGATTGGGAAGCATGTCAAGCAAGCAAACAACTTTCAATCCTTGGTTCGATGAAGCACCCTGAATTTTGTCAGCGAGTTTTAAGACATCCAACCAATATTCACAAAGGTAGTTGTTCGGTTTCTGGGAAAGATATTGAACTTGCATATATGGGTAAAGAGCCTTGAAATCCCTTCAGATGGAAACAAACACAAATTAAAAGAGAAGCTCGTGCTGAGAGCTCGACATGGACATCATCCTCTGCAAGGTTTTCTGAAAGATACTAATGTTCAGAAAAGCACAAATTCCAAGATATTGTCAACATAACCCAGTCAGACTGTAACTTCCATGACAGCTGCATCTGGTGGGCAAGTCTCTAATTTGTGTAACTCGACAATACCAGTAAGTCAGTCATCTTATAGTGAAAGTACTAGTGTAATGAATAATATTGTAACAAAAGATTCTTTACTAGAATCTGAGATCATTTGCGCTGTAAAGACCATCATGGATCACTACAGTTTGGCATCTTGTCAGCACTGAGAACTTTTATTTCAAAGGATGTTTTCTGACTCACAAATTGCAAAACAGCTTTCTTGTGGAAAAACCAAGTGTGCCTACCTAGTAAAATATGGACTTGGCCTGTGCTTTCACAAGAGGTTGCTTGACAATGACTCAGATCCAGAGTGTATGTTTTCCAGTGTCATTTGATGAGTCCTTTAAGAGGAAGAGCTCCTTGTGAAATTTTGGGACAATAAGAAAAAAGAAATAATTACAAGATGGATTTGGGACAATAAGAAAAAAGAAGTAATTACAAGATGTTTCACCTCCAAGTTTATGGGTCCCACCAGGGCAAATGATCTCAAAAACAAGTTTCTGGAAGGATTGTCATCCCTTTCTCAGAGATAAATTGTGCAGATATCAATGGATAGGCCAGAAACCAATTAGAAATTTTGAAGATTTTGTCAGAGAACGAGAAAGTGACCCAGAAGTTCCAATGCTTATCAATTTAGGTAGTTACAGTCGCCATGTCATACATGGGGCATTCAAACAGGGTGTGTAAGCCACTGGGTGGACTGTTGATAGTGTCTTGAGGTCACTGATTTATTTTTACCACGATGCCCCTGCCAGGGCAGAAGATTTTGCTACATTTACAGGTAGTGACCAGCTGCCTAACAAATTTTGCAGCACAAGACGGCTACAGGATGTCGAAGTAACAGAGAAAATTATTTCAATGTGGCCTGATATGATCAAGTATATTAAAAGAGATAGAAAAAGGTCCCAAGTCAAAAGCTCCAAAAATCCAAAGCTTCAGTGTTGTCCAAAATACCACCATAGATCTACTTATAACAGCAAAACTTCAATTTTTGCCACTCAAGCAAAGCTAGTGGAACCATATTTAGTAAAGTACCTTACAGAGAAACCAATGATTGTCTTCATGGCAGAGGACCTAAAACACCTGCTTCACAGTGTCATGGTCAAGTTCATCAAAAAAGATTTATTAGATTCTGCAGACACTGGACAGAAACTAATGCAAATAGATTTGGACAACAATTTGCTTAATCCTAAGAAAGTTCAAGTGGGATTTGCTACAAAGGCATATGTGGATAAACTTGAGAAAGAAGAAAAAGTATCTACCTTGAAAGTGTTGGATTTTTCTACTGAGTGTCAAACTTTCCTTAAAGGTATGGCAGTAAAGCTTTGTGAAACATGCCTACTGAAGTACCCTGTTGTCAGATCTCTCACTTCTCTAAAGCCCAAGTATATGATCCAGCATAGTGAAAATGCCAGGATCAAATTCCAGCAATTATTGGGGAGAGTTTTAGCTTGTAGAAGATTCAGAGCTGAGGAGTGTGATGAAGCAAAACAGCAATATGATGCTTTCTTAACACATGTAAAAAAAAGTATCATAAAGGCAAGTTTAAAAACTTTCATACAAACATGTATGGTGCAGTCAAACACCTCGCATGCGAGGTACATAAAATTCCAGTGAACAAAGAGATGCTGCAGTCATGGAGAGGAGCAAGACAACGTTACAGCATGTTTCTAGATGATCACAGGAAAGAGAAACAGTCCAATGCAGAAGTGAACAAGAATAGAAAAGTAACTGAATAGCTGAAGGAAAGTAAAAAGAAAGAATAGGGCTTACGGTGTGAAGCTCTTCAAATGCTAGAAAAAGCAGACGAGCTCTCAGTACAAGCTGAGAAAACTCACAGATGGAACACTTTACTGCAGGCAAACGCATTGAGACAGAAAGGGGAACAAAAGACAGTAGATGAAGCTAAGAAAGAGATGGACATTCTTCAAATGAAAGTACAGAATAGAGTAGTTCATCAAGTCTTAACCCATCAAAGCCCAAGAACTGCATAGTGTTTTGTTTTAATGTTATCAATCAGGAGAACACAGTTATTTTCTCAAAAGATCAATATGCAGTTACAATAAAATAAAGTACAGAAGTGGTGCTACATTGGGTATTCCATTTCATTTTCTGCATGTACTGTTTAAATAATATGGGTCAGGGAAAATTCCAAAAAAGTCAATAAAAAGTCAGGGAAAAGTCAGGGAATTTTAAAACCGATATGTGTGGCTACCATGACCCATCATTGGCGGTATTAATCTCTTAAATTAATCTATGGAGGTGTTCCAAATAAAATATCACATTCTTTAGGATACTTGTGTCCTGTTACATAATCATTATAATGTTAGGTTTGGTTCCACTAACCTGACCGAGCATACTGAAAAGGCCCGACCTGAAATACATTTTATAAAGCATACAAAATTGTTTCAAGCCCACCTTCCCTAATAAAATTTACCACCCTGGCTGAAAGATTTTATGGGAAAAGTGGCCGTAATTTGCAGTAAAGGCGACTCAAACACAGCAGTTTATCTAAGCTCTCCAGAGGGTTAACTTGGGCTAGGGAAACAGGATAGCTGCATAGGCACTGCTGTTCAGTTGTTTATATCCTAATATTTTGCTAAGTTTCAGGTGTTTGTTCTCCGAGTTACCAGGGCAATCGGTTGTTAAGGTATTTTCAAAATGTGTCTTAGTATCTTAACTTGAATCCCCCTGCTCGGTTGTGTCTGAATCAGTTATTATAGTTATTTATAAATCCAACAGTACAGAAAAACATGACCAAATGCGACACAATACCATAGGAAATCATGCACGTTGGTGAGCACCATTTTGAACATAGTTCAATGCATTTCAGGAAAAGGCCACCTTGAAATCAGCCCAAGCATAACTGTGTGCGAGGATATGAGGCTTTCAAAGTTTGGTGGTTGTGCTGAATCAAGGACAACTGCAGGATTCAGCGTTACCCACATGACTAAAACATTTGTACCTTTACTGGTTAGGTGTAGCCCCTCACAGACAATAAAAGGGCAGCGTGGGATTCATTTGGCACAATAGTCCAAGAACTATGGGTCGATTATTAACAGCAGATCGGGAGAGAGGAATTGGCATGCTACAGGCTGGTTTGTCTGAAGCAGAGGTGGCAAGAAGACTGCAAGTCCACAAATCCACTATATCCAGACTTGCTACAAGATTCCAGGAGACTGGGGCCACAGCTGATAGACAGCGTCCTGGGAGACCAAGAGAAACCCCACCTGCACAAGACAGACACATCAGGGTGTCACATCTGCGGAACAGAACTCGACCAGCCACTAGAACTGCACAACAGACACCTGGCAGAACCAATAACAGAATATCTGCCCAGACAGTCCGTAAAAGACTACAAGAACACCATCTACACGCCAGGCGTCCTTACAGGTGTCAAATTTTGACACAGGCAAGAAGGCAAGCCCGACGACAATGGGCTACTGCCCATACTCGCTGGACCCATCAACAGTGGAGGGATGTGCTATTCACCGATGAATCCCGCTTCACCCTGTATCATGCAGATGGTAGGACAAGTGTTTGGCGACGAAGGGGAGAAGGCTACTCAGATGCCTGTGTGCTGGAAACAGATCGATTTGGAGGTGCATCAGTGATGGTGTGGGGTGGAATTTCATTCACAGCCAAAACCCAGCTAATCTTCATTGAAGGTAATCTTAACGCTGCCCGTTACAGGGATGAGATCCTTCAGCCTGTTGCTGTCCCTTTCATTAGACACCACCAACTCCACTTGCTTCAACAGGACAATGCTCGGCCCCATGCCGCTAGACTGACGATGGATTTTCTGCAAGGAAAGGGAATTTACGTTTTGCCATGGCCAGCCTTCTCACCTGATATCAATCCCATTGAGCATCTTTGGGACTACCTTGACCAGCGTGTTCGGAGACAGGATCCAGCGCCTGCCAACCGCCAGCAGCTTCGCCAGGCTCTTCAAGAAGAGTGGGATCGTGTGCCCCGGCAGATGGTGCAGCGGCTAGTGTCATTCATGCGCCGACGTTGCATAGCAGTTACAGATGCTGATGGTGGTCACACACAGTATTAGTGGACATGCCAATTTGTGAACTTTACAAATCAATGTTGCCCTGTTTATTACCAGCTGGTCGCGCCCTCGTTGACAATTTCAAGTTTTTGTTTTTCACATGTTATGCCAAAAAGACTGCAGAATATGGATCTAATTTGTTTCTGTGATATGAAAGTAACAATAAATATTTAAGGTAAAAAGTTTAAGGGTTGTGTTATTTGTTTGGTTCAGTATATATATATATATATATATATATATATATATATATATATATATATATATATATATATATATATAGGCATACAGCTTTTTTGAGTCCAGAACGACCATTCAATGCTTCCGTAGACCCTGTTGAAACTCTTTCTCTCTGTTTTTCTTTCTTCCATTGCTTGATTGACCGATTGATTGTTTCAAATGGAATGAAATATATTATATAACATGTCATGAACCTGTATCCGTGGAAAAACTGGTTAAATTGGACCGTGGGCCAAAATGACAAACGTAAGATGCTCTAGGACAAACCTCTCAACCCAGCAATAATTCAATCAAAGAGGTTAGATCTCTTAGTGTTGGCCACTTTGCAAAACGCACAAAAGACAGTGTGATCTCTGCAATTTATAATAGGAGGCTATTATTTTCATGAATATGTCTTAATAGGCAGATTTTCTATAAAAGAATAAGACACAAATATATTCTGAGTTCGCTTCTTTTACCTCGTGTCTCATATTTCATTTCATATAACACATTTATTATTTCATTTCTCATTTTAATTTATTCATTTAAACATGAATCTACTACATTAAATTCATTTCATGCCATAGGCCTATATTTTTTGATACCCCAATGATTGATTCTTGGTCCGATTATGATCAATCTGGTTGTATATCTATATGTTTGTCAAAGATGGCAATATATATAATTATGCTGACGACAACACTGTAAGGGGCAAGCACAATGATAAAGCAGGCCTAAATATGGTAGGCACGCATTTGCAAAGTAAGACCACAGAATGTGTGCAGTGGTTTAAGGTGAATTATATGCAGGCAAATCTCAGCACGTTTCAGGCGATCCATCTTGGCCCAAATATAAAATCAATCAAAAATACATGTACCCCCACGTCAACTCCATTTCACATTGAAATCAACGAAATAAATCTTGAATTTCAGGAGGAAGTAGTATCACTAGGTATAACCATTGATGACATACTCAGATTTGACAAACATGTCACTACTCTCTGTAAAAACAAATCTGCGAGACAGCAAAATGTAGGCCCACTCTATCGTCTGAGTAAAGTTGCTGGATGAGAAAACCAAAATGATTGTACATAAAACATACATTTTTTCAAATTTCAACTATTGTCGTTTTAGTGTAGCATTTCTGTGGAGCCACCAACATAAAAAAAGGGCTCTAATTTTTTTTTTTTTTGGGGGGGGGGGATATCCTTCTGAAGTATCTTATGGTGAACTGCTGTCAAAAGCTGGGATGCCATCTTCAACAGCATACAGGTTACGTGCTTTGACGCAACTAGTTTACATGTCTGTTAATAAGATGGGACCAGATTATCTTCATAATATTTTTAACCCGAAGCCACATGCGAGAAATCTAAGAAGCAGATATCCCAAAGGTTCGAACCACAAGATATGGCCTGCATAGCCTTCGTTATCTGGGGGCTCAAATTTGGAATAGGTAGCCACATCATTTTAGAGACCGGAGGAGTTTTAACAATTTTAGAACAATATTAAACAGCTGGAATGGATCAGAGTGCAGATGTAGCTTCTGTTTAAGTGTATAACTTTGAGTAATGGTGTGGTGTTATGGGTTTAAGTACGACTTAGCGCCCCATTCAATAGACCTTTGTCTATTACTGCGGCGTCTTTATTGGTCGAAAGAAATTCAGATTGACAGCTCGTGACATCACAGTCTTTGTTTTTTTTTTATTTTAACATACCGTATTCATCCTAATAGTAGCACCTGCCCTAATAGAAGCACAGACCCCATTTTCAATCCAAGCGGTCTATAGATTCAAAATCAAGATTTTTCCTGTAATTTAGCAAAGATGAAACTTCCAAAATTAAATGTCACTGCAGTATATTAATGTTTATTTAACACCTAAATGAACTGTGGAGCCTTCAAAACCTTCAATCAAGAAAAGTACTTATTCCATTATCCCGCTAAAACCCTGCAAGATCTGGCAAATATTTGCATTGGCACAGCTTGCTACCATTAGATGAACACGGTATTAATTTAAACCAGTTAACCCAATAGTATACAAAACTAATTAAGATGAAATCCAGTACAAAAATACACACATAGTACATACAGCACACAGTACAATACAATTCTCAAGTCAACTGTGTATTCTTTATCTTATATCAGATTTCAGTTCACTGTTCTTTTAGAAATTAAGTTTTATTACTTTATGTTATTGTCATTTGTATTATTATTTTATATGATGTAGGAGAGAGCGGGGCAAAGCGCGCCGTCACCACTTTTAGAGATTAACAGTGTTTCGTTTTGAATTTTCCCCTTTAGTTTGAAGCTTGTAGATATTTTTTTAAGACAACCACGTCGCACCATGCATAAAAGGTATCTCCAAGTAGAAACATATATAATATAAATATTTACACAAAGGTATAGGGGTGTCCCCGCTTATTTTGAAATACCATATTATGGGACTGGGTCAACAACTTAAATTCCTTGAATTGGAGCCTAAATTAATGTAGGCATAGATGCATGCCACTGATGTGAGAGGAAACCTGTCACAAATAATAGTAAAAAATAAACTCAAAATGGAGTCGTTACTGAAAAGGCTTGACCCCCACTTCTTTTTTTGAAGTTTGTCTGTGTTTAATGTGGGGGGGGGGGGGTACTCATTGGCTGACCATGCCCTCTGAGCTATGACAGCGGAGGTGGGGGTACAGTCTGACTGTCTAGAGTACAGTTTGACCGAGGTACGTGACCATGCCTTCTGACAGCGAATTGGGATGTACGGTTTGACCCGGGTCCAGTTTGACTTGCACACACGACCATGCCTTCTGGCAGGGTGGGGGTATGGTTTGACTGGAGTACGGTTTGAAGGGGGTACGGTTTGACGGGAGTACGGTTTGCCAGGGGTACGGTTTGACTGGCTTCCAATGCGATTTTCCCCTCAGAAATATTGTTTTAAGAAAAAACATAGGATATTTCTTCACTCAAACAGAATTACTATGAGCAATTGAAAGTCCAACTCAATTTAACACGGGGGATCATGATCAACCAAATTTTTGGGAAAAAAGGATTTTGTGCATAATGATACCTTTATAGTAAACAAGACAGACTTCATGGTGAATCTTGTTCAATGTTTGCGCATTTTGTATGTATAGTTACATAAAATGCGTTTTCTCAAACCACATGTGTTCAGCAAAGAAGTGTTTGCCTTTCACCACCCATGGGTGGGGTTACGGGGAAGGGGGATATTTTTTTACCCAATTATGATACATGCACAGTATATTGTGCAAAACGCAGAAATGTAATACATGGTTCACTTTGTTTCAAGCGTATATCAATATCTTCGATGTTTGATGACTGGCATTGCGGTATGTGCAAGGAACCCCCTGGAATAACCCTTTACACTTTTTAAATGAACAAACATACACTTTGGACTTTAATTGGCACTCACGTGCACGCGTGTAACCTTAGTTCATATACATGTACATAACAAGGAAACCCATGCTTGTGCTATGGAATTCTTCTTATCCACTGTCCAATCCACTGTAATAATGAGCACTGAATCTGACATATAACTGATCAAAAGTAACTTCTACTATCATGTACATGTATATGGTAACCAATTTCATTGCACTGATCATATATCACGTTGTACTATTGGCCTTTGCAAATAAAGTTCATGCATGCATGTGATGGTCAAGTAACATCACCAAATGACTTCCAGGAAATAAATGGACGTATTTGAAATTCAGATTCAAGTCATAACGATGTGATAGCAGAATAATCAAGTTTTCTAGCTTTAGCCTTGTCCTTGATACGTGTGTCAGGGTGACATGGCACAGTGGGCCAGGCTGATAAAAAAAAATTAGCCCAGTTTGCTTCGAATACATCTATTTATATAAGTTTGTGCTTTCTGAGATGCAACACAGGTCTTTGCCTTGTGTTGTGAGAGCCAAATATATTTATAATAATAAAAACAACCCTGTGGCACTCCGCTTATTTGCCGCTGTCCTGTATCATACCTGATATAGGTGGCCGAAACAAACTTTCCCTCTGACCCTATCTCCCGCCTCTAAGGCACAGGCATTCCCATGGCCTGTGCACATGGTCATGGCAGCCCTGACAAAGGCTAGCCCCTTACCCTTTCCGTCCCCAAACCTGTTATTCTAATTAGTTCTGTTCCTTTCTAATTCTCACCTTCCACTTTTTTTCTCGCAGTAACCTACGACGAAGTCCTGTACAGTTCTGACTTCTTTTTTCCACCTTGTTAACACCCTGTTAAACCTAAAATCCATTCCACACGCTCATCTCACTATATGTATTACACCATACCAACCAATGGTCTATCGTCTCATCGGCCTCCTGGGAACAAACTCTAAACTTATCATTGCTACCTGCAGTCCATTTCTGTCTCCTCTTCTCTAAATTATGAGCCCCTGCCCTACCCTGGAACAAGCATTTGGGTCCCTTCCCTCCATCCCAGCATGTACTTTTTTGGCATCTCTTTCACATTGTATGCACTTAGCGTTCTTTTCCCTGGCTCTTTTCCTCCAGTCTTTGTTCCATCTTTCTGTCACTACCATTCCCAATTAATGTTTTCCAATCCTCAGCCTCATCATAACCTTTTAATTCATACATTTCTGCTAACTTATCTATGTCTTTGACCCATCTAGCCTGTTCTGTAACAGCTTCATTATACATATTTCTGCACCACATGTCATCGCTTACGGATTGTAAATATCCCCAGTAGTTTAACTTGGCTTTGGCAATTCTGCTAGTCATCCTATTCCATCTTAACTCCCCTAAGATAGTTTCTGCTGTTGAAGACAGCAGTGCATGCTCCCACAATCCCTTTTCCCATTTCCTTCTGTGCTTTCTCCATACCCTGAATACCCCATTTGTGTAGCGTGATAACAGCTAAACCATACAGCATTCCTGGTATTGCCACTCTATTCCACAGCACTCGAGCTGCGAATGCCCTTTTAAAGCTATTTATGCCTGTAGCTTTTATCATCCCTTTTGTACGGTTCACCTTCTGCTTTATCTTTTCAATATGGCACCTGAACATACATTTACATGGTACTTTTATCTTTACCCCAAGATATTCATCTTCATCCACCTATCTAATTTCAATTAACTGCTCTCTACCCTCTGGAATTTGAAATTTCCCAAGTAACCATTTTCTATTGCTGTCTGGTTCTGTCCCAAAGTCATAACTTGGCCTTTGTCATGACTAAACCATATCCTCCACTTTTTACAATATTCTCATACAATGTTTAACATATCCTGTAACTCTTTTTGAGACTTGGCCATGAGCACAATTCATCTGCAACAAATAACTTAGGAATTTTCTGGGGTCCCAAAATTCTGGTGTCCTACTGTTACTCCATTGTCACAATCCATTGGCTATTCACCTTAGTCCGGAATCTATAGAGCGAACAAAATTAGGGAAAGCACACACCTTTGCTTTAAGCCATTGTTAAGCTGTGCATCTTCTACTACAACATTTCCAGGTGGAAGAGTACATTCTACATCCTTGTATAACACTTTCAGTATTTCCTGAATATTGCCTCCAAATCATAACCCAGTACCGTTTTTTCCATAGAGCAGCTCTCCATACCTAATCATATACCTTTGTCACATGTAAAAAACCCACGAGATAATGGAGCCTCCAGTAGAGTGCTATGTACTGGATTGCACCAAATTGTACCAGAGGCATGATAGGCTGAAACATGAATATCGCTCTTAGCAGAATAATCAGATTCTGCAGATTTTTTTTATTTCTAGGACTCCTTCTTCACAAGATCAATTATGGATTTTTTTCAAAAATTTAAGATAAATTGTATAATTTTTATAATGTTTCAAATCGTTGCATTTCGGTTGTATTCGATATGATTTGGTGCGATCCGATGAATATTCCCATGATACATACGTACGCCCAATAAGGGTTGACTCTTTCTTTGCCGGGATTTCCTGTTTGTATAATGTTGTTTGGTTCCCGTTTAATGAAAACATGGGCACATAGCTATTCGGTGGGAAACCAACATAACGATGCGTGGCTGTGTAAAATTAGACACGTACTTGGCCAATGGACTGAATTGAAAGGTTATTCTAGTTCAACATTTTTAGATAAGGAAGCAACTGAAGCTTATGCGACAATTAACCACATAAAATAAATTCATATTAGATGATTGACTAGACTTGAGAGCATTGGGGAATTCATGTTATCTGTAGGGGTTCTTTTGATTTAAAAGCATATTCCCTTTTCAGTATTTTCGATTGAATTTACAGGTATTACACCCATAGACATTTTGCTATGTAGGTAGCATTCACTATAGGTCGATGTGCAAGACACGTGGACAAAGAGAAGACAGTATTTTACCCTGGATATGCATTGTTAAGCTGTTGCATGTGAGTTGTAACATGTCCATAAATCTCAGATGTGAAGTTTACTGCATCCATATTTGTAAAAATAAAACATACATCTTCCTGAGATTGTACATGCATAAATTAAAACAGGAATTTGTGGGATTTTTTAAACATGAGCATCTTCTGACAAAAACAAACAAACAAGACAAAACAAAGACGCAAACAAACAAAGCAACGAAATTGAAATAAACCATGTTGCACGGCGTTCAGTAATATTTTTGTAAACATTTTTAAATTCCAAAGTTAATGAACCAAAAGGGTTGTTATACTCTAGTTCAATTTTATAATCAGAAGTTTCGTGTGGGTAATGTTCGAATGGCTACACGTACATAGCTGTTAGAAGTGTCAGTTAAATTTGTGTCAAACCAACAATCAAATCTGCAAGATAACAAACACGTTGCGTAATGTGATAGTGACACATGTGTTCATTTCTAAGCCATTGAGTGAAATTGTATTTCATGCTGACCGTACCGAACTTTTAACAATTTTATGACAAGTTTATTTGCAAAAATCTAAATGTAGATCTAATATTCTCTTTCAAATATTTTGAATTGAAATATTCCTTCTAAGCAACCAATTTAAATTGAGTATCTTATCGCCGTCGAAGGCTGTGCTCCATTTTGTCACTCCAACAACCGTTCATATAAATGAAAGTCACAGCGTCAAAAATAGATTTTGGCTGATCTAAGATCTCTGTTCACTTAATGAAGACTTGTCACCATAACTACAACTGTAGTTCAAACTGCTTTTTGAGAGGCAGTAAGGTCAAACGTTACACATGGGGCGAAAAGTGTTAAGATGCGTAGAGATCTTAGTGCAGTCTTGAGATTACAGGCACATTGATGATCATTGTTTGGACACCGGAAATGAAACTTTTAAAGGCACCCTGTGGATATAGGTGGATATTTCGTAGTTTTTGTACTCATATCACAATGCAATTTTTGCCATGGCCTAAAATGTTCATAAGGATCAAAAAAGAAAACTTACCCAATGAATCCGTGGGGGTGATTCATCACTGGACTGGGGTTAAGTGAACCATAATTCCTGTACATGGTGATCTCTTTCTGTCTGTCACGATTGAGTCTTGTCACTTGTGATATACTGCTATATTTTTGCCTGTGTGTGGACAGATGTGATGCACATTTATGATCAGTGAAGAACGAAGGTCCCGAAAGAGGTGTTTTAAAATTTGACGTCAGTCTTTCAATATCCTTTAACGAATATGGGGACTCAATGGCAGTTGCGTGTTTGGTTGTTCACTGCACAACAAGATAAGAGTATAAATTGTACCAAATCTGTAAAATTCGAACTCATCCAATCTGGACACAAATGTCTCTGTACAGTACCGTATGTTTCCTTTTTCAGTAATTGCATAGATATGTGTCATCCTCTTATTTAAATATCTATGTACACTGTAGTTTGAAAATTGGAGAAACAAGGAAATCTAACACTCTCGTCGTTCCTGCTAATGTCTATTTAAAGTGTTGTTAGAATAAAACACATGTGACTTTTATACGCCATCACATTGTATGTTTGTTTATCTACCATATATGCCCAAACTATTCTGTAAAGTATATTTACAAGTCACAATATTTCTACTGAACTCATCAGCCGCTTGTACCTCCGCCGTAGCCTATCCATTCAATAGGAGGTGACAAGGTCCATGTATGGCAATAGGAGGTACGCATATTAAATGGGATGTCTTCTGGCTTACAATAAATAACTTTACAGGAGGTTGGACAGATTCATGTATAAATTCGGACCAAATGAGCTTTTATGATAAAGGTAACAAACTGAGAAGAAAAAACTGAAGAAAGGTAATTTGCTACTTTTTCAAACATGCAAGACGCATAACAAATTTAAAAAATCCATTGTTTTGCAGAAAAAGCATTATTCGTGGATGGTTAATTGGCATGACTGGTACACTTGCACTCATCATGACTGAAGCATAGGTCCAATGCTAGGACTCTGGGGACCAGAACAACTCTGTAGATACTATATCTATATATGAATGCCTCCTATTGTGAAGAGGTCAAAGTTGAATTGTGATGTAACATTATAGAAATGTCTAGAATATTAATGTTTAAAAATGAGGACAGATATAGTTATAAATGCCATGGTCTTTAGTTGTTGTGCGGTTGATTTAAATGTGTCGGATTTCACCGAAAAATAGCCATATTTTTATGAGCTTCACTAGTCCTGTTGGTTGCAGGTTCGATCGAAGATTTTATGACAGGTCAAGGAGGAAAATGGAGTATTCAAAGTAAATAAACATGCACTGGCTTAAAGAACACATAAGCAAAATCAGAAATAAAGCTCTGGATAAGACACGCTTATCCATGGATTATCATGCCAATGATAGTCATTGAGATGTTGCAGACAAATCAAAGAGAAAGGATGCGGCCGGTCACTTTTCATCGTTCGCGAACATGATCATGCTAAACACTGCAGTAAAGTGAGATAGTGGTTCATCCATCATTAAATCGTTTAGCAATATCACCAACTCATTTGGCGTTATAATTAAATGGTCTCATTTACCTATATCTTTGAATCATTCAGTGATGTCCCTAAATAATTTGGAGATATCGCCAAATAGGATGTATTAGTGATATCGCTAAATGGTTGAAACAGTACATGCTGGGTAGTTCTACTGTGCCTGTGTAGTGATTGGCGCGAAAGAGCAAGCATTTGGACCTGTAGGCCTGATTGTTAGGTATGACCACACAATTAATAGTTAGCATACACCGTCTTTACTGCATGATAATAAATCCATTGACAATGTTAGAGAAGACTACCAATTCTTGATAGAAATCTTTGGAAGGTTGAGGCTATTGACCTTCCCTTGACATCGGCAACCATAATGGAAAAAATAGGACAGGAACCGGAAATACATTTAGCATTATTGCTAAATGATTCAGTGATAGCGCTTAATAGGACTAAATGATCTGGCAATACCGCTAAATCAATTAGCATTATCACAAATATGATTAAATGCCAAGAAAGCCTACTGTCCTATCTTTGTGTGTCATTTTGCTCATATCACCTGAGCACGCAAGGGTGAGACTGGTGTGTGAATTTGTTGTTGAATGTCAGAACTTCGAAAATTGTACTGACGGGCTTCATCTCTCATTCACAGGATCAATTTAAAGGCATTCTGGCTCAAGAAAATACACTTTGTCAATCTATTTGTCTTGAACCAGTTCAACTGGGGTGAATGTAGCTAGCAGTTGACTCATTCAAAGTAAAGGTGTTGTAAGCAGCGCAGAATTGTAGGCCAATGAATATCCTGTTCAATCCTTTGCAGACGTATGATTCCACATGTGTATATCTCAAACGACCGGGGACAGGTTGAATAGCGCCCTTCTGGCTCAAGAAAATCCATATTGTCAATTTGTTTGTTTTGAACCTGTTTCACTGGGTTGAATATAGATAGCAGTTGGCCCAGTCAAAGTAAAAGTGTTGTAAGCAGCCAAGAATTGTCGGCCAAAAGAAAGTAAAAAATTCACCGTTTAATTCTCTCCAGACATTGTAGGGAGTTAAATATATTCAGGTCTGTCTTATGGCAGTAATGTTGCAGCGGTGTAAGTGGAAATGAACTGCAAATAAAAGAAACAAACAAACAAACAAACAAACAAACAGACAGACAGACAGACAGACAAACAAACGAACTAATTGACTTAGTCGACAGATTTGTTGGGTGTGCGTATATATATCTATATATATATGTATTATATCAAATGGGTTTCTTAACATGCATGTGGCCCGTTGCTGCAATATGTGGCACAAGGTTCCTCAAATCAGCTGGTATACTATTAGTTATTCACTGTTTTAGTGTGAAATACAGGAAGCATCTCCCCCAAAGACCGCTGTATTACCCGGGGCGAAGGGGAGATACTTCCTGTATTTCACACTAAAACAGTGAATGACGATTTTATCCCATTTTTGATGATGTAATTTCATGCCCAAAAAATCTTCGCTGTTCGACCCTCTGCTGCTGAAGTTCACTTCACAGTCCACCATCATGTTGTCGTCTGCAGCGCGTCAAGGCTTGTATTGCATGACAGAGACTTCTGGTGGCTGATCGATACACTAACCAGATAGGGAAATACAGCGAGAATACCGCTGTATTCCCCGGCCAGTTACGAGAATACCGCTGTATTCCCCGGTCAGTTACGAGAATACTGCTGTATTCCCCGGTCAGTTTCAGGAATCGCCCTGTTTATCACCTTTGCAGTAATTAATGCACAAATAAGGGTAATACAAAGAGTGTACCATAGCTATTAACCAATCAGAAGCCAAGGATTCTATCAAAAATGGGATAATATGAAGTATTTCATAGAACAGAATTAGTTTGGAAATATTTACCTGGTGGCGAGGATTTGCCAGCCCAGTTCCTCCAAGAGCAGGTAGTGAGAGGTGTGGCAAAAGTGTGCGGGTACATATTCTACCAGCTTCATGGGAATGTGATAACTGCATAAAACAATTGTCAGAAAGACACATCCAGACTCATTGGTCATATCATAGGTATGTGGAGTTAAATGAAAGCTTGGCAGTATAGTTTTATATTTAAGCTGTTTAAGCAGAGCAATTTGCATGTTGGCTTTATTGATGATTCTACTGATGTAAACATGCCATGAAAGGCTATGGGAAAGAGTAATGCCAGGGAGAGAACAGTCTAGTTTTGGGGATTGGGGTATCATTAAGAAATACAGGAGGGTAGTCGGCTTTCTGGGTTTTACTGGAGCATACAAGGCCAATAGATTTTATGGCATTAAATATCACTTTTGGTAAACGTTCCCAGTTTTAAATGGAGCACAAGTCCATGTTAAAGCTTCTTGTTGTACCTGTTTTTTTTTTTCTTAACGATTTTAAGAATGCTGGTATTGTTGGCAGATAATTTTGTGTCCCAGGTTATGTCATCAACAATGTCATTAATAAAAACGAGACTTAGGAGAGAACCGAGAATGGAGCCCTGGGGGGTGGTACCTCTGCTGGTGACCAAGAAGTTTGGTCATATATATATATATATATATATATATATATATATATATATATATATATATATATATATATATATGTGTGTATGTATATACATATGTATGTATATATACATATATATATATATATATATATATATATATATATATATATATATATATACTATTAAAGCGTCTTCTTGATCTCAAGCCCATTATAAATATCATGTATAATGCTAACCAATTGGCAGACAGTGGGATCGTTAGTTTTGCAGCCAGGAATTTTGTTAGCTAGTAAATCATAACCTGTTAAATACTCATATAGAGCATAGTAAACCAATCTTTCAAACACTTTAGAAACATAACATAAAAAAGATATTCGACGATAGTTTTCTCCCTTTTGATGGTCTACTTTTTGGAAAATTGATCATATCTTGGACTTTTTCCATGCATCAGAAAAGTCACAGGTGAGTGTTACAATTATCTTGGCAACGGAACATAAAAACCACTTGCTGTGCTTTTTCAGTGAAAAGTTTCCAATTCCACCAGGACCGGTTGCAGAGCTGGTCTTTAAGTGATTGTTGCACCGTTCAAAAAGAAAAAAATCGAGCATTGTTTGCCCATTTTTCCCTGGCGGTAACTTGCACTGATTCGAAAGAACTTATTAAAAATTTTGCACTTGTGTTTGTAGCAAGGAAATGAAACGGTCTTTTTCTATAAGGGGGTAAAGTTTTAAGGCACCTTGCAACCTTCTACATATTTCATTAGGCTTCCCCATGTTTTGTGTGTGTGTGTGTGGGGGGTACCTTTAAAATCTAAGTCTGAAAGTTTTGAGAATATACATCAAGTTGATTTCTTACTGACAGTAAAGGCTTCATTTCGATTGCGTTTGTTATCAATTATTTCAATACCCACCGGAAATTTCCGTTCACTATCCACTGTCTGGGAAACCTACTGCAATAAGCTCCATCCTTGACCCAGCAGCTGCCCCATGCCCCTTTTCCCAGTGCTGCCGCTGAATTCATTGCTTGGGATGACTTCAGTGTGAAATACAATATTCCTGTTTTGGGGCCGATGGCCACCAACAACTGGCACTTTAAAGCATTGTATTTACATTTTTTGGGTAATACTCACACTGGAAAAGTCCGATTATATATTGTATATTACATTTATATGACAAATCAACCTTCCCTTCATCACTAGTCGCACACATATTTTGGATACTACCTCTTCAAAATATCCAGTTAGGACTATTTCATATGGACTAGTCAGCCTTTTGAAAATTGTCGATTTTTCACCCAGGTTTATAAATTCAGATAGTAATGGGACGATCTGGAGGGGGGGGGTATAATATATAATCCCAAAAGTATATATATTGGACAAATTTGAATAATAATATGACATATGCTATTTTATGGTGAATATTATTTGTAGGCCTCTAACTGTCTACCAATCCTAGCCAGGAAAATATTTGGTGCATCTGCCCCACAAGACATACATTTTTCTGATGACACACATGACATCACACATTGTTGATGTATATTTTTAACACAGTTAACTGCATGTTAGAAGAACAGGGTGAGTTTAGGGGCAGTTTTCAAATAGCCATGCACATGGTGGGTAGACTGTGGCTTGTTTGAAGCAGCATTTTAATTTGAATTGGTTGATCTTCAATACCAAATAGGCAAGCAGGTCATTCTAGAGCTTGGTGTCCGGGCACAACTAGCTGACCCCAAGGCAGCCAAAGCCACAGCTGACAGGGAATACCAAAAGGCAAAAAGGAGGAAGGTCCAGGCCTGCATGTGGAAAGAAGACCTATGCATGTATTGCTATACAATTCAAACGGAAAACAGGTCTCCACATACAATTGAAAAAAATTAATGCACAAATAGTCAGTGGGGCTCAGGATGAAGTATCAGACAGGGATCTGTTTGTATCTTCTTGAACATGAGATCCAGTTAATTCTTGAACACAAGTTTAAATGAGAGTTATCCGAGGTCCCTGTTACAATGATCTGAGTCCCACTTCTGGCAGCCGTCATTAAAGTCGCCCATTATTAATATGCATTTAGGGTATTTTTCCAAGGTGCAAGTGAAAGAATATGAAAGTGAGTCAAGAAATTAAACGTTAATAGATGCTGGTTGGCCCTATGGGCGATAAGATGCCGACGGTAGAATTAATCATCTGTTAGACTAAATTTTAACACAAAAACATACAGGAGTGAGGAGTTCAAGGTCTGAGCTCCTTGTGCTCATAAGGATTTTTCTTGCAAAACAGGGACTCCATTATAAGTCCTGTTTACCAATCTTTACAAAGAACGGGCTTGAATTAATCTATTGTTAGCAGATCAATAGGGTACAGTTGGTCAATCCAAGTTTCAGAAGGGTAAACTTGCAGACTCGGCAAGAAAACACCGTTGCTCGAATTTGCTTGGGCCCATTAGTCTTTGGATATTTGCATGACAAATTTTGATGTATTTATCACAGTTTCCCCGGAGCCCTAGGTCAGGGTGAATATCCGAGGAATGGGGAAAAGTGTAAAGAGGTGTGAAACGGCGCAAATTAGAAAACGTACTCATTGAACATGAAAGCAATGCAAGGAGAAGGAAGGCGTAATAGTGTACTACGTGGTCATGTCAACCACAAGATATAGACATATTGGCAAGAACTGTGTGAGAGTTAAATACCCCAATTGCCGCTTGATATTACTGGATAGATATGTTCATTAACAAGGATCTTGACAGAATTTAAGCATGATTCAATCTGAAATGTGACTTTTAAACAAATACGATGAATGGACTGTCAGTGCACAAGATAGACAGGGTAAATTTTGTGTGACAATGTTTGACATTTTTAAGAACACACAGTAAACATAGAATAAAAGTCAGGTATAACTAACTTTTATTTCCAACCTTATTTTGACTTTCTAAAATTCCAGTAACTTAATCAACATTCTGGGCACATTTGGACGTGTCTGTTGACATCTCAGCACAATGCCAAGATGTATCTGGATCATCATGTCATATTGGTGGCTTTGTCGAAACATTTCAAATCTAGGTACATTCATCAAAAAGAAAGTTACGTAGGACTCATATTTAGGTAAAGACTTGTTTTGATGACAAAAGGAAATGACCATTGTATTGTATCAGATGTGTATCAACTAGTTTTTATAACAAAGTGTGTATGGGTAAGATATACCACTTTTAGGAAAATACATTGTAGGCAAATTAATTTGGAAGAATGGTTACAAAAATACGTTCATTCTACATCAATTGTTCCTTCTGCCATAGTTGTCTTGGAGGCTTTGTTTCAAAGAAACATTGAATAGTCACAAACAAATATAAATCTATACAAATATATACAAGATGATCACACTTTTTTAAATACACAGAATATGCCACACTGTTTACAATGAAAATCCATATTGTCCATTATCAAAGTTGTCCACCATTTCAGACAATAAGAAACCCACACCATCTTTTCTGGCCCCAATGGCAAGTTGTGACATGTCTTCACACATGACTCAATGCTACGCAAGAGTCCCACACACATATATCAAGTTGGGCTGTTGTGACATGTCCCAACATGTCTGAAAAGGGTTGGTTCGACCCATGGGGCATTCAGCATATGTTGTTATGCAATATCTGTCAAAACGTGTCTTTAGCAGGACTGGATATTATCAGCACACATTCAAGTTTTATTACAAAGCAAAGTCTGTGTCCAGACAAGTCGGGAAGGTACCCTTTCCTGACTCCCACAAAACGTGTCCCAACACATGTTCATTTCTATCATAATAGTTTTTTTTATCACATGGGCATATATCAGACTTCCTACTACTCACAAATGTAGTTATACACATTTCTTACTTCTGTTGCTGGTATTAACATGCCTGTTCGTACCTTGTATTTTCAAATTAGTATACATATGGAACACTAGTATTACAATCTCTCGTACTAGGAACCTTTATTATATTAAGTTATATTACATCATTCACTCTAAAACGTTCTTATTTATTTTTCACCATTCTGGGCCTGGGTACTGGATTCGCATATATCTATATCGAAATATGTATTATACTATTCAAAGCAATCTTTATGAATGTACTGACAGCTTATTTTGCATTTCAACCCATTTGGCATTTTTGCCTTGTACATATCCAGCCCCGCCTGCAATTACATATCCGAAACGCATTTGCTTTTTCCATTTGTATTAAGTATGGACAGCTGGATTTTGTAACAATTGTTGTTTTTATATCCATCGCCAAAGCCTACTAGTACTGAATATTTATAATTCTGTCTTGGTAAGAAAAAAAACAGAGCTTGACATCTACATACTCATTATTTCCTCTTCTTCGGTGTTATTGATAGAGGATATCTATCTAAACTGTGAGCCACCTGCTGTATTTTATGACACAACCCTCTGCCACACCCATATCCATGGCCTGTGTCAAGAAAGATTATGTGCAGAAGGGCGGATATAGTAGCCCTCTCAGAAACTTTCGTGTCACTGAATAAACTTAATAATAATGTATAATAACCATGGTTCCATACCATCATACACAAAGACCGCTTAAATGGACCAGGCAGGGGCGTTGGTTTTCATATATCACAACAGCTTTTAACGTCAAGCCATCATGACTCGAAAAGCCCTGACCAAGAAACTGTCATGGCCTGAAATCAAAGTTCACAATAACACATTCTTATTGGGACCGATTAACAGGCCACTCAATTGCCCAGTATTATTTTGGATAAGTTGCACGTGACACCCATACACAAAAATGGTGATGACAATTTATGTACGGATTATTGCCCCAATTCACCTCATAATTGTACTGAAAAGGTATTGGAAAAGTTGTTTTCAAGCATGTGTTCAATTTCTATGGGGACAATATGTGAACCAGTTAGGATTTACATCTGACGATTCTGCATTCAACCAGTTTTATTCGCTTCTTCACCCATTATGTTCAGCTGTTGAACAGAAAAAAACAGGTATGATAATAATAATAATAATGATAATAATAATAATAATAATAATAATAATAATAATAATAATAATAATAATAATAATAATAATAATAATAAGGCCTTTGATACGGTTTGATATACATGCCTTTGGAGAAGCAGAAGGCAGAATTTAGTTTTTGAGTGGACAAACTTCTGGCTAGGGATACAAACCAAAGGATCTGTTTTAGGTCCCCTGCTTTTTTCTAAGTTGTGTTGATAGTGAACAAGTAAAAAACTTTTTGCTAATGATGGATCTCTTTATCTCACTATTGACGGCCCTGAATATATTGCTGCAACTATCCTCAATGATGATATTCCCTCTTTAGATATATGGTCTTTAACAATGGCTCATATCTGTTAATGCCGTCAAACTGACTCTATGCTCTTTCTTTATAAGCCCGCCCCCCCATCCCCCACCACCACCTACCCCTTGTCATCCAAGGGCATTAATTAGAGAATGTTCCTGATTACACACAGTTGGGCCTTTTTTAAAATTCAATTTGAAATGGAACGTTCATATAAAACACATAGCTATCAAAGCTACAAAATCATGATGGAAACACTGCTTTAGAGGAAGGATAGCTCCATACCCCTAGTAGATGAAATGCCAGGCCGGTTACAATGGGGGATCCAGATTAAGCTTTTATCTGTTCCTTGGTATGTACATTATGCTTATTATGCTATTATGCTGATAAGGACAGTGGGGAGCCTACTATACCGATATGGTAGACACACCAAATGATTAACATGATTAACATCTGCTGTTATCTGGTGCTGGGTCACTAATAAAATGCCTGTCCACTTAATTGTTTATCAGTGATAAAGCTGGACTGCATGCTGTGCCTGAACATACAGCTACTTCTTCCCAGTTCTAAGGGAAAATGTCCAGCATGATAAATTTTGAAGTTTTTGCCGTACGTGCTACATTGTAAAGCTTTAGCAGTCAGTTTTAAATCCTTTGTACAGGCTGAGATGGAAAAAGACAATGCTGTTTAGCATGGCTGTGTGCATGTTACAATCACCTCTCCAAAAAAAAAAAAAAATTCTATAATAAAAGTTCCCACTGGCACTGTGACTGACCAGGTCAAGTTTCTCTTGGGAGGACCTGAAATTCTGGATTTGTAAGTAGCATGGAATGTGGTATCTGATTGACATTCTTGTTACCAAATAACCACTCAACTAAATAAAATATGTTTATATTCATATTTGTTTTATATACTTCAAACATCACACAGACTAAGCAGGACAATAACAAAAATAACTTCACCCTCACTTGAGCTGATAAATGGAACATATTCTAGGTGATTGAAAATGGCCGGAAGCAATTTACAGTCCAATCGTGATAACATAAAACACAAAGACCTCGTAATAATTTGTGAAACGTTTTTACCTTGGAATACAAACCGATCATCCCTGCAGGTCATTTTATTAATGATCTACTTGATATATTCGATGACAAGTGTTCTTCCGTTCAGCTCTACAACAAAAAACTTAACTGTCTCTTATATGCGGACGATTTAGTGCTACTATCAGAAAGTCAACAAGGTCTGCAAACATGTTTGGATCATTAACGTGTTTACTGCATAAACTGGAACTTAAACATAAATTACCAAAAATCCAAAGTTGTAATCTTTAACAAAACTAGAAGGAGGTTAAAGCAACAACAATTTCTCCTGGGAGATGAAATGTTAGAAGTAGTTAATCATTACTGTTATCTAGGAATTCAAATAAGTGCCAATGGATCTTTCAATCTTGCTGTAAAACATCTGTGTGAAAAGGCTACAAAAGCAGCAGCAAAATTAAAACAAATTATTTGGAACACTGGGATAGATATATCTGTTTCATTAAAACTGTTTGAAAAACTTATTACTCCTATACTTTTATATGCTTGCGAAGTATGGGGACCTTTTATAGTAAAACCGGAAAAATGCTTCTCCGGTGATATTATAAATCATACCAATTATTCTTTTGAGAAGATACATTTAAGCTATTTGAAATTTTGTCTAGGTGTGTAGAAAAAGGCCAGTAATTTTGCCGTTCTAAGTGAGTTGAGTCAGTACCCACTCACGCTTAACACTCTCACACAGATGTCAAAATACTGGTTCAGAATTGTTAAACTGAACCCAGACTCATCATTGTATGACGGTCTTTTATGCAGTATATA
Organism: Hermodice carunculata; assembly: GCA_964020975.1. Taxonomy (NCBI): domain Eukaryota; kingdom Metazoa; phylum Annelida; class Polychaeta; order Eunicida; family Amphinomidae; genus Hermodice; species Hermodice carunculata. Next base: position 75,386,922 of record OZ026614.1, on the reverse strand, counting down.
CAACTTTGATTCAGGGCAATTTCTATGGTTGAAAACACTACAAAATGTATTTCAAATGTCGGGTTTCTGTAACATGTGGAATAATCTAGGTTATAATAATGAAGACTTTCCTTCAAAAATGTTCAAAAAAAGAATGCAAAGGATATTTAAAAACCAATGGAAAGAAAATTTAGCCACTAATAGTAAACCTGACAAGAAACTACGAACATATGTAAAATTTAAATACCAATTTGGACCAGAAAAATATTCATATTTAGTGAAAGAGTATAAAATTAGAAAACATATTACCCGATTTCGAATAAGCGCCCACAACCTCAAAGTTGAAACTGGCAGACACAGAAGACCTATTAAAACACCTTTAGGAGAGCGGAAATGCGATACCTGTGAAAAATTGGAAGACGAGGCACATATTTTAATCGCTTGTAAAAAATTTACACAGCAGCGAACTACCTTTTTCGACAAACTAACCGAAATTTTCCAAACATTTTTGACTTTTTCAAACCCAGGAAAATTTATCTTTATTATGAAATTAGAAGATGCCGATATAATCAAACATACTGGGACATTTTTCGACCAAGCGACTAAAGTTAGAGGTCAATTTTGATGATATATATTTTCTAAATAGCATAAATATCCCAAACATCCACTTGCAGTTTTTGTTTTGCAGGCGACCCTTTGGGGCCAACGCCGGCCAGCCCACCGCACTGCGTTGTAGGGCGGCAGGGCGGCGATGTAGTGAAGAGTGTTCTTCCTTTCTTTTCCTTTTTCTGAAGAATGAAGCGGAATGTAGTCTAGTGTCGTGATGTGATGTGTGGTTTTGTATTATATAATATTGTATTGTATCGTATTGTGATTCATGTATATATTTATGTGTTTTGACTGACAGAAAACCATGTATATATATGGTGCAGTTAATAAAGTCATTCATTCAAACCTCTGATCTCGATGTTTTATATTACGAAAAGGATATTTGACTAAGTGAATGTCTTCTTTTCAATTCAACAGAACAATTTACGACTATAGCATTAGAGTACACAAAATACCCAGCCCCAAGGCCTTTCAGAAAAAACTCATAGTTCCCCTAAAAACTTTTACAGATCACGGGACCATAATATTACGAAAACGTACAGTTTGCAACTCACAAGTTCTCCTAAACAACCTTTATACAAAAAACAAAAAAAAGAAAGAAAAAAGAAAAAAACTCCGGAACCATACTTGTCCCAATATACACATCTTCAACCTAATCTTGTGACGATTTTTACACCGCAAAATTAAACCTATGCATAAACTTATCTCGTTATTTAAATACTGTTTCATTTGAATAACCTCATCCAACTTTCACGTATGTCCTCAGCAATTAAATCTGGTTTAAGCATTTTATTACTGAGACATGCATTCTTTTTAGCTGAATGCCTTTTTCTGCAAACTTTAGCTAAATATTGCCAAACATTATTATGGAAAGTGTGCAGCTCTCCATAAAAATGAATGGATGAATCCTCTCCTTACGCTACGTTTATCCTCAGAAGACAGCCTATATATACAACCCTTTACACGTACTTACTATCAATTCCTAAATCCCATCTGACTAAGACTCAAAAAAAAAGAGAAAAAAATGATGTCAGACTACCACATGGTGCAATACCTTTTAATTACACTTAACCCCCCCCCCCCCATTTTAACCCTATACCTTTGGGAGGGAAAATGTATCAACACGGAAAAACATGCAAAGACAACCTGGTCGTGACTTAGGCATTCTCACCGACCCCTGATAAAAGAAAATTAAGCTAACATTAGAATGACATAAATGAGAGGATCCCAACAAAAGAAGCAGAAAACGGAGAGTCGGGGAACAACATTTCTCAGTTGAACAGCCAAGACAAAACAGAAAACCTCGAGTCCACCATGAAGTTCCCAGCCAAAACAATTAACTTACCTCCCCGGGAAAAAAATGAAAAGCCCAAACTTCAGAGAATTCTTCGCTACATGGTTAAATCCAGATCTCCCAAATGCAAAGGCAAGTCAAAACAGAAAAAGTCCACATGACCTGAACTCCTCGACGCGGCGACAGAAATCTCCCCTCAGAAAACAGCGAAGCAGAGCGGCACTTCAACGCACCTGCACACAATAAGACTCATGACCCCGATCGAGCGGAACCTGAGATATGTATACCCCGGTGCCAAAGCAAGACCGTCCAATAGAAATCCTTGCCTGGAGGTCAGGTGAAAAACAAGGTAATACACTTGGCGGGAAATTTTCACCCTATAAAGGAGAAGAGAGCGGGAACAGCAGTATGATCAGGAATTATGGGTAAATTCATGTAAACAATAATATGTGCTCCACTTTATAATGACACTGTACTGTCCCATAAAAAACAGAAAGTTAAGCGTGAATAATACCTACAATTTCCCCAATTCTTCTACATTCAATACTGATGAATGCTGAACAAATACAAGTAAAATCAATCATTTTACAGTAGCAGTGGGAAAAACTTCATATCAGATATGAAATGTTCACAATTGCTGCAGAGCTCCCTCATCTCGAAATAATAACAAAAGAAAAATCTTATTACAATTTTTTTCTTACTACAAATACTGTCTTCTATACTCATATACTGTACATATCCGCTTAGACGAAAATAAAATCTGTTTAATACAATACATGATTATGAAATCTTCCAAGACGTCTCCTGTTTCTCGTAATTCGTTTGAGATACCTCATTACTACAATTTGTCTCATCCCGGTCTGTTGATTGTGAAGCTTCGTCATAATCTTCCCAATTATCATCTCCTATGAAGATAAATCAAGATTCTCCAGATCAAGATGACCAAAGTATTTCTTCAGATGGTCAAAATGCTCTAACATTGTTTTCTTATGTCCCAACTTTCTGATTCTGTAATTTACATCAGATAACACTTCACAAGTTTCACAGGGGACCCTCTTAGTGGGCAGAAAGAGACCACGTCCACCGTCGTTTTATAGGTTTGACCATTTTCCAAACTAAATATCCCACTTTATAAGGCTCTCCGTGCATTTTCCGGCGATAATTTGTTTTTTGACATTCATGTGACACTCTTAGGTGTTTCCCAACCAAATCAAAGCACAGAGACAACGTCCACTCTAACTTCTCAAGGTGGTTTTACACTGTAAGAAAGTGGATCTCGTCCGGTGGTTTCACCAATGTAGAAAGAGGAGGACTATTTTCTCGACCAAACATCAATTTTTTGGGAGAAAATGCTGTACTCTCTTATACACTTGATCGATATTCCATCATCAGTATTTTCCACGTTCAACATGTTTGCTTCTATCAAGTATTCTCCCATATCAGTCTTGAATCGTTTTCGAACAAGAATGATTGTTTCTTGTTGTGGAGCGACTGTAATATTTTAGACACAAAATACAGGTTCCTTCCAATATATTCTTGATGTATCTCTAAAGATAACTCCGCACCAGCTAAGGCTAATTGACGTACACTTAAACAATAGCTTTCTGTGATTCTAGAACATCAGTACCAAGTATCCCTTGATATGTGATTTTTGCTACAATGAAAGTATGAGTAACCTGCAACTGAACCAAATTTACAAGTTAATACGGCTCCTCCCAACACAGGAATGGATTCTTCATTAGCAGCTTTCAATTACAGATACAGGCCCACGAGAGTCTTTTGAAGGGTTTACAACTGATTCTAGCTGATATGGCAAGTGAAGCCATGAAAACCACCACTAATGCTCAACTATGTGAAGGAACTGCTTGGGAAACCACATCCAAACGACGTGAGAGATCTTAGCTGATCATTATTTATAAAGTCGTTCATAGATTATCGACAGACTATTTGTTTAATATTTTGCCAAATGCACCAGTTATCGATGAGATCTCCCGTTACAACCTAAGACAGCGTCACGAATTGCCGGACCCGCCATTTGAAATACCAGAACAGTCCTTCTTTACATCTCCAACTGCATTATGGAATCTCTTGCCATCAGGAACTTATAATTTCCTGATTTGGCGCAGTTTAAACTGACAATTTTTAACCCCACGTAACATCCTGAGCTCTTAACTGTTGGCAATAGATATTTACCTGAGAGGTTCTGTAAGCCCCCTATCTGTATGAGGTAACTGTGGTGTACACGTCTTTTTTTTTTTTCCTGGACTTGCCTTGCTCCACAACGTTGTGTGTGTCGGGGAGCAGCGCGGCTCCTGCAGGTCATTTCGTGGGTCCTGGGCACGCGTCTCTTCCTCGCCAAAGGGATTAACATACGGCTGGGTCCTTTTTCCCAACCGGTTCCGTTCAATAAAATGTTTAAACCTAATCTACAGACATGCTTTTCTGTTCAACCCGTGTGATAAATAATAGCAAATATGCTCACTTTGTTTAACGTGTGTGAAGGGATCAATGTCACAAATGTGATATTTTAACGCATGTCAGTAAACATAGATGGGTGCTTATCCTGTTTAACGTGTGTTAAATTAACGCGCCCGGAAATGTAAGTACGCGTGTTTATTCCCTCATTTATGACACCAATTCACCCTTGACATTATCAATGGAATGGGTTAATAAATACGCATGCGTACTCTTATTAATCGAATGCGTTCAACAAAATAAGCACGAGTGTATGTTTAATAACACACCTTTGAAATATCGTATGTATGGCATGACCCCCATCATACATGAGCTTGAAATCAAAAACTCACAAACGTAGAGACAAGCAAAGAGAGCCAAATGGTACCTGGTATACCAACTTGTACGTAGTAGTGTCAACTGTCGTTTATTCCTGTGTTCTAGAGAAGCTTGCTGTTGTCACGTCGTGTTTTTTTTCCTTAGCATAACACATAAAAAATCGTTTTGTAACCAAAAAAAAAATAAATAAAATAAAAAAAAAATAGAATAAAATAAAATAAATAAATAAATAAAACAAAATTTAAAAAATTGAATAAATAAATAAATAAAATAAAAAACAAGAAATGCAGCTTGGTTCCTTATTGAAATATCGCCACTGATTTCCTACTGTAATTTTTCTGTTTTATAATCTGCGTATTGATAGTGTCTTTTGTGATGTGTCAATCTCTGGATTAATTTTTTCTGCCACGTGTGTGAAGTACAATGATGTGATGTTCGCTAAAATTATGCCCAGGGGTCAAATAATTCCAATTTAAACATATTTAAACATTTATTTAAACGGATTTCCTTATGGCACAAGGAGACTAATACATGGATTCTGCGGGCACGGAAAGACACACGGTATATATAGAAAGGACAGGACAATACAAGTGACTATGTTAACTATACAGGTGAATATATTACACAATAAGATACAATATCTGTATGACTGTATTTATATATCAGAGCTATGCAACTGATTCATGTTAGACACCAAGAATGTATGAACAAGAAATATATAGTTATGAGACAGAGAGGCGAGTGAACAATATGGCTTGCTACTTTGTTCTATAAATTAGGAAACATCTAGTTCTGATAACATAAGTTTGTAGTGCGTCAAAATTGAGGGTATTCATGGCATCAAGTAAGTCTTTACTACCAAACGGAGGGATTTCAGTCAGCCTTATATGCGCAATATCATGAAATAAATCGAGATACACGTTAGCACCAGAAGCTATAACGGGGTAATAGTGTCAAATGAGATCTGTCTCAATCTAATCGTTGCAGAGTAAGAAAATAGGACGGTAATAACTTATGATTTATCTATTTGACTTTTTGAACATGGGGTATACATTGGATTTTTTCCAGAATTTAGGAAAATATGATTGGCTTAGTGACAGTCTGTAAATTTTAGTCAATAGTTTACTGAAAGACTCAGCTATATTCCAGGCTTGAGTTAAACATTTCCAATGTTGCCAGGACCAGAAACAACAGATACTCGGAGAGACGATAACACCTTCTTCATTATAACATATTGTCGCAGGGACTTAACATTTCGCGGGGAAATATGATTCTACCGACCAAGGTCATTGTGGGGAAAGGATAATATGTCTACATTTCAACGATATTCTGATGTTTTTACCGTGTAGCGTAAACGGAGGTTTCCAAGGCAAGATATAACTCGTCAGTGCAAGAAATTTGCCTCCGATTCCAGCCTGTAGCAGTTTATAAGATAACGCTTTGCGATTTACAGTGCCCAATGCTGCTTTAAAATCTACAAAGCAGCAGAACAGGTATTTGTGACAAGCGCCATTGATGTATTTTGAAACAAAGGTTTTTAGAGTGAGAACATGATCAACAGTGCCTGATTTGGAACGATAACCAATTTAACATTTGGAATCAAATCATAACCATCAGTAAAACAGCTTGCGCATAACACTGTCTATCGCAATACCTTGTAAGTGTTTGTACACAGTGAGTCACCATTTTTATGGAAATATAACAGGAAATTTAGGCACCAGCCTTAAGGGATGCTTTGCTCATTCATTATTCTGTTGAATAGTTTTTGGAGAACGGGGACGAATGCTGGTCTTCCAGCTTTCAACATTTTATTAAGAATCATGTTCCGGCCTCATTCTGCTCCATTTTTATTCGTTTAATGGCTACATAAATTTCAATCAGTTTAAAAATGAAAGAAATCTGAATCATTAAAAATCTTATTGCAATTTTCAAATGAATGAAGTATCCATGTCAGAAGCTTCTAGGTGTGAGTTTAATAGGGTATGGAAGTAATTGACCCATTCCGACAAAGGAATAATTATAATTTTCGTTTGTTGATCCATATCTGTCAGCTCATTAAATGTCTTGCTGAACTTTGAAGGATTACTTTCCCTAATATTATCCAAAGCTTTAAAATATGGGTTTTGAATATTCTCCTTTTTCCTGTTCATAAGACTTTATAATTTTCTGAAACGTTGATGTTCTTTGTTATATTTGTTTGAGTAATGTACTGTTGGTTTGTTTGCACATACGATGAGACATGTATGTATGTGTGTATGTAGGTATGCATGTATGTATATATCTGTCTGTTTGTCTGTCTATCTGTCTATCTATATGTCTGTCTGTTTGCCAATAAATTCTTTGAAAAAGATGCGTGTGACCAAATGCTATAGGACGTCATGATATGCGTGAAATTAAAGCATATGGAAGGTCAATTGTCTCACACGTATTAAATTAGCCATAACAAATAACAGATTAATTCATAACTAGGTAGAGCTGGTTTTGTCATGAAATTCCAGCTTTTTTTTTTGCTGTTTTTGTTGTTTAGGGTGGACGTGGGGGTGTTTGATGGGGGTGGGCATGCTGGTTGTACTCACAAGGTTGCTTCGTGGCAAACATAGTAACGTAGAATTATTCTCATGTCGCAGAATGGGTCGGGCAGTTTGGACGTTAAAGATTAAATGTTAAGGCTTTTGCAGCGGCACTTTGATCTTATATGACGAAAATTGAAAGCATTGTACAATACGCAATATTTGGAACTCATTCACTGTACTATGAAAAAATATTAGGCTTATTCACTGATATAAAAAATAAAAGACACCCCACGTTCAGGTTTTTACGGGCTTTTTATTTGGTTGTGATGTACCGTTAGTAGTAGGCTGGAAATTTAATCGACCGAGGCTATTCTTTCCAAAGCAGCAAAAAACTAAAATAGGATGAACCTGTCTGGGTTGCTTAAACTAGGTCTTTGAGCCGTGAACATGTTGAAAAGCTCATCTGCAATATCTGTATTTTTTCCATTGGTGAATAATCAGCAAAGCACTCTTTTCGATATTAACATATTTCAAGGCCGGGTTACACGGTGCTTTGTTGGGCGTGCAAAGCTACGCATGCCAAATTCTGCTTGAGCAGGGCATTAGCTGTACTGGGCCCCTATTTACTCTACATGTGGGTTGAACGGGAACTGTTTGCTGGCACAGCTCTGCAGGAGCGGTCACATGCATGCAACGCAGTGGCTACACAAGGCAAAACGTTGCGAACACCGCTTTGCATGCCAAAAAGGAGCATCGTGTTACTTGGTCTTAAGTATTCCAATTTTCAAGCATATCACATTGTCGTTTTTCAATGTATCCATGAAATTATTATTTTCACATTCACTTAATTCGTAAAACAAGATTTCAGTGTGATTAACATCCCAACGTGTTTTTACTGAGCGATGATAAGCTTGTCCCTTTCAAATGCTTCAGCGAACAGTGGTCTATTACATTTCAGCTCGGACTACTGTGTGCGTACAACAGTCTGCTGTACACCCGCGTTGTTTTTGCCTGCAAAGCAGACTAAGTTACGTGTTACTGCACTTGGTCTGCCCTTCTTCGACAGGATTTTATTTATAGTAAGGGAAACAGAACTATACTGTAACCCTCCCCCTGGACTGAGACACCAATCAGGAAGTTCATCATTATCGCCTGAACCAGTAACAGCCTCTGGTCCCTAGTGTACTGAAGCCTGTTTCCATAGTAACCATACTCAGCCAATTGGAAACTGAGTTACTTTTCCAATGCAGAACAGTGACCTTGTCAAAGAAGGGCAGACCCCAGCGGAGTAGACAAAATACGCAGCTTGGGTCTGCTTTGGAGGCAAGCGTTGTTTGTTTTATTTTTGCAACTTCGTACATGTACTTTGTTCGTGTATAGCAGTATACTCGCTTATGCTCTAACACCATTATATAGACTTTATGCGGGACCACAAGGGAATTTTGAGTAAGAGGTCCACTGAACTCTTCCCCGAATTGCGTTACCGCATTAAACCAACCGGATTCGTTTTAAAGACATATATCTTGTAAAGTAAAGCACCCATGTGTCCTTTTGAATAGTAAGTTTGAACCAAGACCTTTCGGCTACATAACAGAATTTCTCAGTTTCACACAGACAGTACATCAAAAACAAACACACAGGTTGTCTGCTTTCTAATTCTCCGAATGAAATGTGTACGTGGCATATTTAAAAAGTATAGTGTGGAAGCGTACCTCCACTATGCAGGTTTTGCTGAATCCATGTATGTATATTCAACTGCAAATATTTAAAATACCATTTTGTATTCCGGTTAATACTTTTTTAAACAGGTAAAGGACACGCCTTCACAATCATGCAATCCGTATGCAGAAATACACATACCGTTACATGCTCAATAGGATTCTGATTATGCATTGAGGCGGTTGTGCCTGTTAGTTGCTGGTTTTAATAATTTGAGTTCATACGTAGAGTATTGTAACGATCATGATCTGTCAAGGTGGCAATTCGCTGCAACTTAAAGAATGATGTCATTACAGGAACAGGGCAAAGCAATAACATGTCATTATAAATGAAACTTAAGCACAATTGTACAAATGTGGGATATATACCTTGAGACTTAAACGCAATTGTACAAATGTGGGATATATACCTTGAGACTTAAGCGCAATTATACAAATGTGGGATATATACCTTGAGAATTAAGCGCAATTGTACAAATGTGGGATATATACCTTGAGACTTAAGCGCAATATGACAAATGTGGGATATATACCTTTCCTGCATGTGTAACTGAAATTTAAAAGACAAGCATGGTTTTAGTTCATTGGGTTGTTTTTATTACGGCAATAGCCAAGCCAATGAAAATATCAACATGATACATAGAAGTCATAACAGAAAGTGCAGTAGCATACATTACATACATTTACATTCAGATCAAAAGGCAATGAAGGTCTTATATTTTGCACCAGTGCAAATGAGCCCATAATTTGTGAAGTTTCCATTGCAAAGTATTAAAGTGGACATATACTATGCTCTGATTCCAACATCACTACTATATTTATGTAACTTGTTTAGCCATATAAATCCAGCAACAATACTCATCATTGAAGGAGTAATGTATTACTTATTGGGTATCATCTAATTTGTGGTATGCTCCACTAATAAACAATAGTATCCTAAATGTAGACATTAAAGCTGCCCTCATGCTGCATGTTTGTCCTGCAGCATACAGTGTCTTTCAAGGGACATACCGATACCAAAATTAGGGAGGATACTGAAACTGTCCTATTAGAATACATGAATAATGTTACACTAGCAACAGCCAGTATCTTCCCAAGGGAAATACAATCCCCCCATTAAAATAACATTGAAAGTTAGTATATCCCTCACGTTCTATATTTGCGGAAACTGATTCTAATGACGTTTTGCTCCATGACGTCACTCACGTTGCAAGGGTGCTTGCCCCACAAGATGCATGACCTGACAGGACAGTAGTTTAGGCCCATTGCTTCCTGAAGGGGAGGTGGGCTTTTCTCAAACAAAATTATGAACCAGATATTGTATGTTTTGGCTACTTAATAGGTATGTAATATCTTACATAATCCCAGGAAAAGCTGCATTTGCCTTTTTCGTCTAATTATGGCATAAACATTTAGGATACAAAGATCATCCAATGGCTAAATCAATATCCTACCCTGTACAGTTCCCCCTTGAGCTGTATCCTCCCTCGACCCTTCGGGTCTCTGGAGGATACAGGCTCTCAGGAGAACTGTACCGGGTAGGATACTGATTTAGGCATGAGATAACCTCTAAGTATGAACAAGAGTTTTTTTCATAAACATGAATATTATTTTGTTGGGTGCTTTAATACATCGGTGTAACAACGTACTCCTTCAACTCCATAAGTAGTCTTTCTTAAGACCGTTTCTCAGTTAATTCGTTATTGAACAAAATAGCCAATGGAAATTATAAAAATAAATGAGGGGGGGGGGGCATAACGTCAAGCTAGAAAAGGCAAGGCCGTTAGGCGTATTTCGGATGGCTGTTGCTCGGCCGGTGTGTTTTTTCACCGGGACATCAGCGCCTCCGAACGGATGCGACCAGAACCCGGCTAAAGTTGAAAGACCCTTTCTTCGCAACCCCTCCAGGACCGCTTCGCGGCCTGGCCTGTTCTAGCTCGACGCTATGAGCGCCCCCTCATTTATTTTAATGATATTCATCACCTATTTTGTGTCATAACGAGTTAACTTAGGAAGGGTCTAAAGAAAGACTACTCCATAAGATGCAATTTTTCATACCCACATCAGATAGGTCGTAATTTGAAACTATTAATGTATTCGGAGTAATGACCGACTGCAATTTTTTTTTATTTAAAAAGGCCATCGCCAGATATAATATCAGTGATCATTATGAGCCCAAGAGAGACTGTTTGTAGTTTAAGGGGTTTTAAGCACTAAAAATGCTATGTTAACTGTACACCAGTGAAAATTTATAACACGGCATGATTTAACACCAACTTGCCTTCTTGAGTTGGAACCATGCTATCTACAAAATGAAAACCAGAATCAACATCACTCGTAGCAAAACTACAAAATATGTGCAAAAATCCCTCGCGGACCTGAACGTTTATTCAAATGGCTCAAACTGCAATTTCGGTACAGCGGATTTTTATATAATGCCTGTTGAGGGACAATTTTATTTACAAAAAATGAAGCAACAATTGTGATTTGGAAGGAAAATGACACATAACGAATGATCTTTGTGACCTGCAAAATGTTTGGCATAGTTCCAGCTGTATAAATACACATTTAGAACAGACCTGGTAAATTCTTTCAATCCACATTAAAAAAACAAAAAGAAAAAAATAGATAAAATAAACAAAACAAAAAACAAACAAAAACAAAAACAAAAAACAAAAATAAACAAAAAACAAAAACAAAAACAAAAACAAAAACAAAAAAATCGAACAAATTGCAAACATTGTGATCGCGAAGCTCAAATGTACAAAAATTGGCAAATTAAAGTTGTGAACATTTGCTTCGTGTATGATGAATTATATAATGCAATATGACCTCAATAAATATTGTAGGATACCATGAATAGTAGTGTAAAATAAGATTTTACACTATGCTGTGAACGAAGCCGTCAAATACTATCTCACAATATAAGATCAATGACCTCATAGAATGTTAAAACATCACAGAAACAGTTTCACTGGTGTGGTATGAAGAAATTGTGTGCTATTGGCGACATTGTACGTAAACTTGACACTCATTCAACTTGGATCTGAACCATTGATCATACCTTGTTCTTGATGGTTTTTGGTCCTGTCCGGGGCTTCAAAGATTTTACTCTATATTTTATCCACGGGGCGGTCAGACACATTAGCCATATACGTTTTAGATCGCTCTGTATTGGATTTACTATAGCAGTCACTTGACAGTGACTTGACGCTAGATGTTCCTTTACGTCAAGAATATAGGCAAATTTTGCCAAGAAACTTCTCATAACCATCTCTAAACGACTCTTGGTGATCCCATAGAGAATTGGATTGACAGAACTGGTCAAGTAGTAAAAGACCACTATGTAGGCATACATAGTGGCGGGAAAGCGATTAGAAGTACCCAGCATCATGACAGTTGCATAAGGTGCGATGCATACACGAGAAGCCAGGGTAACGGCAGAACCGTTCTGGTCAATTTCATTTCTTGTTGTTGATAAGCTTAATTCGCACAATTACTATATTGGTATTCCCGTCATTCTTCTTATTCAACCATCTAAGATTATGTTTTGTCTAGTGTACAGAATAAAATATCAAGATGTTGAACAAAGCGGAAAGTATGATGGGATCCACGCGGCAACATAGGCAATAAAGTTCGCATAAGCGGCACTGTAAAATCATCTGGTGAAACAAAGAAATGCCATCGAGTCGTAGTCAATCTTACCAAACCCAGAAACTATCACAAACACAGTAAAAAAAACAAAAAAAACAAAAAAAAAAAAAAACTCTAGAGCCAAAGAAAGCGAAATATCACTATGCTGTCTTTACGGTTAACTATTTTAGTATTATGGCAGGCACAAATATACCGATTTAAGCCAATGAAAGTCAACATAGCAGGAGAATCACAGCAGGCCACAAAACATACGATGCCAAAGAGCATATGTTAGCTATGTAGAAATTTGCATTGATAAAAAACGGTAGAAGGAACAACGGTTCAGCCACAGCCGTAATGCCCAAGTCAGCACATGCCAAATTCACGATCAATAAGTTTGCAACAGATCGGAGACACTTGTTAGTCAGAACAAAAAAAATGACCAACAGATTTCCCAACGTACCTGGTACTGATGCCAATGAATATACGATTAACACGGCACGTCGACGTCCAAAAGTCTTCAGAGATTAGGGCCTGCAGCTGTGGTCAGTTCTATCATATCCGTAACATTGTTTGGAGGACGGTGCAATAGAGTAGATACGGAATCATTTATCCTGGTCTCTTCAATTCCAGCCTCTGGGTGACAGACTTTCGGTGATTATACCATGAAAGACTGTGTAATGTACGTTGGAGACCACACACTGTTTGTTTGTTTTCCCACCAGATTTTTCAAGCTAAAGCTTTGATGTTGCTTGATTATGTAGCTTGTTAAACGTTTGAAAATACCAATTGCACATTCAAGATGTGTTTTAAATGTATCTATTAATGGTTAATGTACCACACTGTTGTTTCGTCCAATGAACGCTCACGAAGTTAGGTGCAAGTATACAAAAGTTGAAAAATAAAATAGTAAATGCTTCCAACAAAATATCAGGGCGGGGAGACATAACGATTTGTTTCCCATAAACAGACATTTAAGTGAGTCAATGAAAGGCCTTTGGTGAGAGCCAGGTTGTTTAGCCTGTGCGGCATTGTTTAATGTTTACACTACATCAAGGTTTTTATTCATGATGCAGACAACGCTGAATTTGATAATACCAAAAAGGATATCAACATTCCAGTGGTCAATAGATACACTCACTTCTACACTTAAAGTTAAGGCAACAGACTCAACTTACCGTACCTGTTTCTTCCTGAACTACTGTAAACTAAGTTTGACTGTGTCAAGGTTTTGTCCAGCTCAAAGGTATCAGCACAAAGTTGTCAAAATATACTAAAGATGGTAACTGTGCGCAGATGTGTGCAAAGTGCTTCCTCAAGTCATTAACCAAAAAGTACTCGTACATTTGCATTTTTAGATTGGTATTCTGGGGACTCTTGCGTTATCGGACGTCCTGGGTACAAAACACTGTGAGTTTTTGTTTTAGTTTTCTTTGGCAATTCCTATTCGGGGTTGGGTGGGATTTTGTGTTGTATAACAGGATTACATCGGGAAGCATTTCAGAGTGTTTTGATCTATTCAGATGGCTGTCGAATCTTTGTGTCCTTTAGAAGGAGTAAACTGTATCATGGTAAAGTGTAAAGATACGCGTGCTGAAGAGTGGGAGATGAACTTAAGTTCCATGGAATGTTATAAGGACGTAAGCTTGCGCATATTAAAATGTAAAGCAACAGCAATATCTTAACAAAGAAATCTCAAACGTTAAAGTTTCTCCATATAGTATTTGTGTTGGGTCACAAAATTCCATGTAATTATATAACTCCTCCCCTCCCAACCTTCCGATAACTTTCTATTTCGAAATACATTTTAGAGAGCACTGTGTATAGAAGGAAATTTATTTTGCTGTGATGGCAGTTGAAGACATCTCCGAACAGTACACATTAGATCTGGCAGTGTTGCCGGTGTCTGCCACGGTGCCGCCGACCCTGTCTGAAGGTTTGGAGAGGCATGGACATATTTTTGCCAGAAAGGTAACATAGCCTTCGCGAAATCGTTGATTTGTGATACCGTACAGGATGGGATTGATGCTACTGTTGAGATGGTAAATGACAGCGGTGGTGTAATATGCGGTTTTTGGATAACTGTTTGTTGAATCGATCGTCAAAAGTGTGGCATACGGGGCGATGCAAATGAACATCGTAAGGAAAACTACGGCTAGAGTTCTTGCGAGACGAATTTCTTGGCGAAGCCATGCTTGACTCGCGGTCACACTAAAACTACCCCCTCCGTCCTTCTTCGCAAACTTTCTCAAAGTTTTCTTGGATTTGTGAACGGCCAGGAAAATTCTGAAGTTGAAAATAGCCACTACCGCGATGGGTATCCACATAGCAAAGCAGGCAACATAAGTAGCGTAAGCGACGCTGTAAAATCGACTGGTTGTGCAAAGCAGATTTTTAGGGTCGTATGGTATTTCTCCAAAGCCAAATGGTACCACAATGACAGTACTTATGCTGTAAAGCCAAAGTATACAGAAGATAGCAATACTACCATTTCGACTGTAGACCGTAGTGTATACGTTGTTGTGGCAAACGCATATGTATCTGTTGATGCCAATAGCTGCTAGCGTCGCAGGAGACGCACAGCAAGCAACAGAGCAAACGATGCCGAAAAATTGACATAAGTCAGGGTAGAGATAAAATATATCATCACCCAGGAAAATTGGAAACAGGGAAAGAATGTCAACAATTCCAGTTATACCTAAATCGGCCAAAGCCAAATTTACAACAAACATGTTGGCGACTGACCTGAGGGTCCTGTTGGTTATTATGGAGAACACGACCAATAAATTTCCCAATACCCCGGTAACGGATGCAGAGAGATAAGCTATAACTGTACACAGCGACAATGTAAAATGTGCTTTCCATAGGTTTGTCTCATAGTGCGTCGCTGTGCTTATATTTAAAGTGACATTGTTCCATAGTTTCTCTGCTGTTGAACCTATCTCTTGATCGTCAAAATACCCCCAGGTTTCTATCGATATGGTCGAAGCATTGTTAGGTACCAAATCTGAGATTCTCCATGTGGCTTCTGTATAAGGAACACCTAATGTAGTTGCCATATTTTTTGTACTCCAAATTCCGTAGTTTACACTCAAACAGCAAGGTAGTTTGCAGTAAGATTTCTACTTATTCAGAGTGTCTTGCTGGGTTAGCTTTCTGCAACGTGACGTTGTCCGCTGACGTAGTGTCTGGTGTGTGATTCAGTATCCTGTGCCGCCAATGGTATTTATGTTATTGAGGAATCTACGTGCACAATGGTCCACTGACAGTGAATATGTTATTCTTTACGTAGCAACTACAGTCATATATAAGGCCAGCGAATAGTAGACAGTGATTGGATGGTTTGGATTGAGAAAAAGGGAGCGAATGTCAACCTACGCAAAATATCATCTGATTGGAACAAACACATATCATGCATTTGCTTACTAAACAAGGTTGGTAATTCATTTGTGTACATCCCCAAAACACAGAGGAACGGAAAATCATAATAAACAATCTTGCTTAAAAAAGTTGGTTTTCCAGAATTAGAAATAGTTGTAGATAAATGTCACTAACATTTTGACGCCATATAGAAGTGCAATAAGCAAGTTTCAAATGCCACCGGTTGTTGGAAATGGAGGGAACTTAAGAGGTTTAGGAATCCACCAAGCAATCTCGTCAGTATGTTCTCTTACTTTCATCAATGACAGCTAGGCATGCAAAGTAAAATCCAAAGGCTCGTGCAACAAAAGTATGTAACTGCCACTCATTGTTAGACTCTAAATATCTCAAAATGCAACTAAATTAGGAATATTTACTTTACAGTCAAGCATGCCTCTAAAGTAAAGGCTACACGTGCCTTCAAACGAAGACTGCCGTTCGGTTTTGACCGCTTCATTGTAAGTTGCGCAACAATTGACATCGCTCGGAGGGGGAGGTGGGTAGAGCGGATGAGTTTAGAACAAGTGTACATGCAATGGCCCACTAAGGGCCTTACCCTACCTGCAATAGAGTATTGTGTATTCTTCTATGCAGTCAATCATTCCTGCTAATAAGATGGGGGGGGGGGGGGGGGGGGGGAGGTCCAGAACCACTGCGTCGTCAGACGGAGCTTCTACACAGAAAAGTTTGAATCGAAGCTCACATCTGGTCCACCATCCAACTTCACGTTTCACATGATTTCTTCGTTTCCGTACATACCAAAAGCTGCAACTCACTAGTTCCAAAACAATTTTTACAGGTATTCCACACTGATAATCTAGTGAAATCCACATATATCCATGCAAACTGTTAGACACGCCTATAATTGTCGCAAATGTCCCACAAGAACCATTTCCGTGAGACCTGACCAAGATTGATTCCATCGGTGCTTCGAGAAGCAACGGCGACATCAATTCTGGTCAGGTTTCACGATTTGTGGAAAAAAAATACAGGATAAAAACGTGAGTGGATCAAAGAATGTGGCCTGCGTGACAATTTTTTTTTCATACCGGAAAGGTTAATGCTACGGAAAGAACTTGATTCAGGATAGGATACCTGTTTAAATTTGGCGCTGGAATCTCGCACTTTCTGCCCGAAATGTTTTTCGTTGGACATTTGCAACAATTATAGACGTGTAAACTTCCATGGGTAAATGAGAATTTCAATGGATTATCAGTGTGATAAAGCTATAGAAAATGGTTTTGGTGTAAACTGATGAGTTGCAGCTTGTTGCTATGTACAGAAACCGAAAAATCATGTCAAACGTGAAGTGTGATGGTGGTCAAGATTGTGAGCTTAATTTCAAACCTTTCTGTGTGGGATCCGTATGACGACGTAGTGGTTCTAGATTCACCCTCATCGTTAGCAGGAATAGTTGACTGCACAGATGAATACACAATACTTTACTGCAGGTGGGGTAAGGCCCTAAGTGGGCCATTGTACGTACAGATGTTCTAGGTTTACCCTCTCTACCCGCCCCTTCCCCCTCAGGTCTATCGGCATGAATGCTTGACTGATTGAACGTTACGAGCGCCTGTGGTCAAACCTTTCTCCAATCGCATGTACTACATTTTTTGGGTGAGCAACACTCCAACCTGGTCGAACGCGATTCACACACAAACAGTGTGAAACACTAGGGCAATCAATTATACATGGATGTGTGTGTGAGCACATTCGCACGTAGGCTATACATTATGTGCTACTCACTGTTAGATTCTCTGTTTCAAGGACAAATGTATGTATGTATGTATGTATGTATGTATGTATGTATGTATGCATGTATGCATGCATGCATGCATGCATATGTGTTTGTATGTATGTATGTATGTATGTATGTATGTATGTATGTATGTATTTATGTATGTGTACTTTAAAAGTGAATTTGAAATTGTACTAAAATCATTTACTGTGGCTATTGAAAGTTTCATTTGTCGTTTCAGGGATTGAAGCTGTTTATTTTGAGAACGCGTCAGGTTGAGCCGATCGTATCCAAAGCAGTCGACAGTAATCCGTACTTTTCAAAAATTCAGAATTTTGTATCATACTCAGTTAGACTGTTCAAACATTATGCATATTCATGTATACACTCAAAATCAATCAGAGAAAACCGATCATCCGGTTTTCTGTTGTCATGGTCGCTGACGATCCCTCGCGGCATGATTTTGTCTTGATTATCTTAATAATAAACTTAAATACCTGTGCACGATTGCTGGCAGTGGATATTAACATGGGAATTTTATACTTTCAGAAAATGTTGAGAGTTCTAGCCCATATAGTGTGAATTGTGTTTTCTGGTTTCATTACATGAATTATTGACAATTACCTTTGCTAATTTTTCATTTGGAGCGTTCATATTAAGAAGTTGAAAAGACTACAGCGCGTAATTTTATTTGCATATGCGGATTTCTTTGGTTATAGGGTTATATGCTGATACCATAAATAATTTGTTACCACCTGGTGTTCAAGATTTTCAAAATATTCAAAGGCAATGCTTTCGAAACGTGACATAATGTCCTTTCCTCTTGTTTACGCTTCCATGGACCAATTTTTTGAATGGCACACTACATTAAGTGGAAGCTGTGAAGCCGGTGCGCAGTGAGACTGGTAAATTTAGATCGATATTACCCATTTAATTTTTTCACAAGTACATCAAACCTATACATTTTCTGATTACTACATATCCTTAATTTTTTTATTTCATATCATTCGTTTATTTCTTAGCAGGATTGGAAATTTTTGAGATTTTAGAGCATTCTTTATGACTCGGTAAGATTTTCACATTTTGCGCGCAGAAGTCACACAATTTTTTTCCCGTTGAAATCAGAAGAAATTATATATATATATATATATATATATATATATATATATATATATATATATATATACATATATATATATATCAATGTCCAAGATCAAATTCAATGGTTAGTCCTGAATAGCATGAATAAAAAGTTATAAAATTTTCAATTTAGTCTTGACAGGTTGTTCATTTTCTTTCTATAAATTGCTCCAAAAGTAACAGAAGGGGTTGTCAGAAAAAAAGTCCTAGGACCCGTTCCTGGATATGGTACTTTTCGTTTGATGTCCGTTGATTTTGATGTAATAGGGCAATTCGTACATTTGTGAGGCGAGATAAAAATTGCCGAGGTTGAGCAAACACAGTTCCGACCAAATCGCATTGAAAGAAGAAGTTGCCAATTCTTACGCATTATGGCTGTAACATGACACATACTCATTTCTTCTGTCCTGTGTTTTAATTATTGTGTGAAAAAAACTTGTAGCTTTACCTCTGTGATGATGTCATTAAAAGTATATTTGTTGGCTTAAATCTCGACTTTTTTTACCTGGGAACACCACACTTGGCTTGTTTGAGTGTGGGTTCACATGCGGATTTCCGTATTTGGGGACCAGTAAGTAGATTGTGCAAATTTGTTGTTACATCAATAGAGAATTTCAAAGTAATCAGAACAATGGTAGTGATTAGTCTGAACTGGCCCATTCTTCTCTCCACGGCTAATGGTGTCCTGTGAGTGATCCTTGGCAATAGCTCAAATGGTTTCCAGGGGTCATGGACTAATGAATGTGCAAACAATGACATGGTTCATTATCATGCCCATGCAAACAAACCCATGTGCCCAGCACTGCTTAAACTTTTCAGTGTTAACAAAAGTTTTGAGATCAATTTTCTCATATAAATTTTATGTTCACGAATCTGAGTTTTTGGGAGCATGTAGTTTAAGTATCAGACTCTCCAAAAATATGAGAAAGTGATAAGAGGTAATCTAAAGGTACTGGCTTCAGATCTACCACCTTAAACCACTGATATTCTGTTTTGGCCAACCACATTTCAATAGGGGTGTTTTGTATATGTCTAAGGATGATTAAGGGGCAAAAAATCCGAAAGATTCACACATTCCTTGTGCATGATTAGGTTAGACACTTCTTGTGTTAAATCATGAGAAGCCATGGCAGAATCAGTTCGCAAAGTTATGCACAGTAAGAGCTGTTGCTCATCTTTATTGTCAATTTTAACTGGCATATTGGCAGGGAAGTGGACTATTTACTGAACTCCACATGCCCCACGAGGTTTTCAAAAACGCGCACAAGTTTCACCGATCTCCGTGTCACAGAGATCATCAAATATAATTGTCCCACATTTTTTTTTCTTTTGTTTTTTCTTTTTTTTTTTTTTTTTGGGGGGGGGGGGGGTTGCACGCTACCATGTGAGATTTGCCAACCTCAAAAACTGGAGTAACATATATGTCATAACTTTTCTTCCCTGAGTAATGTGAGAGGTGATAAAATCAAGAGCCTGCCTTGGCACTTTGTGCATTTATGGTAACCACCTGGGTGTAATTATGTTTCATGTCTTGATAACATTTTACGTTTATTCCAGAAAAGCTTTGGGATCCTACCTGCGGCTATTTTACTTTTAGAATAATCAAAAGAACAGTGAGTTTATCAGTCTCTATCTGATGTTGAGGTGCTTAACTTCATCCACCATGTTTTGGTTTCTTAAAAGCCAACTATATCGTCCTGCTCTGGGAGATGGGAACTATAAAACCACAGTAGGTAGGTCTCTCTCTCTCTCTCTCTCTCTCTCTCTTCTCTCTCTCTCTCTCTTCTCTCTCTCTCTCTCTCTCTCTCTCTCTCTCTCTCTCTCTCTCTCTCTCTCTCTCTCTCTCTCTCCAGGGATTTGAGAGTATCTTGGGATACAATCCAGATTACATGCTTGACCTCTTTCTTACTGAAGGAACGAAGGAGCACAAGACCTAAGTGAGGGAGGTAGAGATAACCAAATGGTAATAGACCGGAGGTGGTGAACAAAACCTGCCCTTCCTTACAACGGTTAAACCTTTCGGTGGCAGATGGTACATTTTCAGCGGCAGGCTGCGGCATCCGGCCGCGGCCGGCGGCCGCCTGCGGCAGTGCCGCTTTCTCCCACAGTCTGCTGCCAACGATGAGTAGAGGCCTTACACAACAAAAAAAGAATAAATTTTGAAATGTTTTTTTCTTTTGATGTGCATGATCAGGAATAGAATTAAGTGGAAAGTCTTTTATTCATCATTAATTAATTCATTTATTTATTTATTTTTTGGTTGGTTGGTTGGGGGGTAGGTGTTTCAAAGTTATTTCATGATAGCATCTATTACAAAGAACATTTACATGTATTACACATGTGTGCAAGATTGTATGTGTGTGCATGCATGTATGTGTGCATGTACGTGTTTAAGTTAGATTAATGCATGTGTAAATAGGACTGGAAAGATAGTCCAACTGCGCTACTTGCAAATGATTTCTCTGTTTACACATGTATGTGTCTGTATATGCACTACCCAAAGAATACATAAAACCATTTTTGCTTCCCAGAATATCATGCATTGGCAAATTCTGGGCAAACATGCATCATACATGTATGTGAGTTTTTTGACCGAGCTGGTATAGACATGGAAACATTTGATGTAGCACTCTTTTGTTACGTGGCCAGTTTTAAGTTCCACCCTTTTTTATATTTACACACAATAGCAGGCAGCATTCAAAGACTTGCGGCAAAGAGCGGCAAATGGCTGCAGCAGAAATGTAATCAGGAAAGGCCTGCCGCTGAGTGCCGCTGTCTGTCGCCGAGTGTTGCTGGCCGCCACCAAATGCCGCCGTCGGGATGCCCAAGCCGGGCGTTAAAAACCATCTGCGCTGAAAGGTTTGACCAGTGTAAGGTATATGTATCATACAGGTTCCTATACTACAATGTCATGGTCATAGAATGAATCCATGTTGTCTTAAATTGGCTGGACTGGGGCTGCGGATTTGTTTACTAAGGCGACAGGGTTGGACATGGTTGACATGGTCAGACAGTCACTGTCACTGTATCTGACATGACAGGACTGTCATGGACGATGTAATCCTGCTTAGCTGGCGTACCTGGTAGCAACAGTCTTAACCGTAGGGATGTGCACCCCATAGGCACCCACACAGTCAAAGTCTGGCACTATTGGATACCCCAATTGTCTCAGTTTCTTCGGTAGTGACAAAGATCTGGATCTCGTGGTAACACAAACTTCGAATTGGGTATGGAGCCCTGTTTCAGTGACTGGCTGCTTGGCATCAGCACTTGCAGCATTTAGGAAACCTCGTTTTTAAGACTTTGCTCCCCTGCCTACAGGCAGAACTCTTCATAACGCTTTCTTCTTTCAGGAACCTTAAAAGGAGAGGTGGAGTTCACATTAATGACTTCTCAGTTGGAACGCAAGTCTATATGCTGATTCCCTAATATTAAACCAAATTACCTGCGCATGTGCCGTCATCACACCCTATGTCAACACTAAAATAGTCCCCATTTCACCCACATTGTCCCGCCCAGGGTAGGTGGTGGTTATTACTAAGAGCTCTTTAAACTGCCGTGGCACCCACAGGTTAAATGTGGACATTTTTTCCATGGTTCAATGCTTATTTGGAGGCAAAGAAACAGCAAGGCAAATGAACACATCGATTTTTGGTGTCAGGCCATCACTGCATATACGTGTGCCGAAACTATTTGTGGGGTGGATGGAGGTACATCTGTATGTGGTCCATTCCCACTTAAATGACGAAGGCCTGATGTATCAGATTTGGTGCTGGTGGTGGGGGGTAAATGTCGCAGCAATTGTTGTCAAAATAAAGGGTCTTATAACTTAGAGAGAACATTGAAAACAAGGACTTGACTTTGGCATGTTTCGGATCTACACTTCAGGAGTGGTTAAAGGTGGGATTTCTGGTAAAGCCTATATAAGCAAGATATAGTGATCGAATCCTCCCCCCCCCCCCCCCCCACCTGCTGACAACACATAATTTTGCCTCCTGATTTTAGTGTACCACACCAAGGCTAAAATGTCTATGATGTAAATAAAAAACCCAACTTAGTTCAACTTTATTTTCAATGAAGTGCTGGTAACATAAACATATTAACTGTTGGTCATTTGTTGGATGCATAAAAAAGCACATTCGTGGGCAAAATTAACATTTACTTCAGCAAACTCAAGGCTGCAGAAAATTGATTACAATTACAATGTGTACATATTCTATTCATATTCATTTTCTGTCACAGGAGCCGTTTTGTTTTGATGCTAGTATAGCCCCCAACTCCATCCCCACCCCCGTACTATACAGGGTCTTATAACTTAGAGAGAACATTGAAAACAAGGACTTGACTTTGGCATGTTTTGGATCTACACTTCAGGAGTGGTTAAAGGTGGGATTTCTGGTAAAGCCTATATAAGCAAGATATAGTGATCGAATCCCCCCCCCCCACCTGCTGACAGCACATAATTTTGCCTCCTGATTTTAGTGTACCACACCAAGGCTAAAATGTCTATGATGTAAATAAAAAACCCAACTTAGTTCAACTTTATTTTCAATGGAGTGCTGGTAACATAAACTGTTGGTCCTTTGTTGGATGCATAAAAATGCGCATTCGTGGGTAAAATTAAACTTTACTTCAGCAAACTCAAGCCTGCAGAAAATTGATTACAATTACAACGTGTACATATTCCATTCATATTCATTTTCTGCCACAGGAGCCTTTTTGTTTTGATGCTAGTACAGCCCCCAACTCCATCCCCACCCCCTTACTATACCTAAGAAAAAGTATACTGAATTATTTATTAAAACTGCTCAGATCAATAGTCAGCCAAGGTTTCCAGTAAGTGATGTTGAAAATGGTTTACAATTTCTTGTCAATTTGCGAGCTGCAATGAGCAGAAACACACGTGGTTATGAAGAACTGGCTCCCATGTCCTCATTCCTCCGTGATGATGTCTGAAGTATATACGGGCACTAACGCATGATCCCTGCGTTTTTTCACCAAATAATTAGCTTATCCATAGTATTATGGGCCCGTATTATTTTGGCTCCATACCCCTACCTTTGTTCCATTTGACCCATGCACAAACAGAAATGACCCCAAGCACAAACGTTTACACTGCAGACAGGTCATTTTGTTCCCGCGCCGACCTCGGTGACAACCGTTCCGAAAGCAAACTAAAATTTATAAAAAATAGGGAACCAGATATCCAAACGTATTCTCAGTGGGTGGCTCTTCATGAAGTTAGTACTTTTTGTTTGTTTACATTTTTTTTCGAGGGGGGGGGGGGGCACACACACTATGACCATGACCCGTATGCAAGCACAGTAGGCTGGATGCCTGTCCAAATGGTCCGTTTTTGGTACCTTTTGAATCCCTCGTATACAATTTTGAGCATATACCTTAAAGAGGGGCTGGTGATAGAAATCCAGCCGATAATAAATGCATGCCTCCACCTGCATTATGGGTCAGCCCTAAATGGACAAACAGTAATGCCAACATAATCTACAAATGAAAATAAATTGTCATGAAATACCAGTGCAACAAAATGATTACCATGGAGGGAAAACTGGACAATTAGGGATTTGTACTCTAATTTACAGGTTTCTGTCAGATGGGTTGTGGTAAGGATGTACATGGCTGAAGGCGGTGTACGATATAGATCTTACTAGTTCTGTGAAACGCCGAACGTTTTATTTGTTTATACCATTTCAATCCTTTAATGTTTTTGAAGCGACAATGGGCAAATCATCTTGATACTTCGAACAAAAAAGGAATATAATACATGTTCTGTATTTGATTATTCATAACACAGCAATGACATCATGTATCTGTACTGGTAGCTTCTTACGATAACAGTATGATGGTTACAACATGCGTAAAGATTGCACGTCGTACCTTCAGCACTGCAAAGGCCAACTAGGGTTTAGATAACATCTTTGTTCTATTCCACTGTGTTTACGTGTGGTAATAACGTGGAAAAGAGTAACTTCCCCTGTTGGGGCTATTTGGTTACTTTAACACAGCTGGTTAACAAAAAATGAATAATTCAGTCAGATTCTGGTCATTATTTGCCCCACTAGTTCCACAAGTGTTAATCAGTGATATAAGGGACTCAATAGGAATTACACACATGAAGTGCACATTTTCAGTTACAATTATTAAAGTGACTTCACCAGAATGAGAAACATGGCTATTAGGGACGAAAATGAATTGTTGTGAATCGTGTTAATCCATGTCAGCTAGCCTTTTAAGCTTAAGCTGTGAGTGCGTTTGTAGATTCCATACCATAAATCATAGATGAGTATTGGCTTAATGGTCTGTTTTACCAAACATCTCTCTATATTTTTGTTTTCTGTGAGATGACTAGTCAGTGCTTTTTTCAGTCTGTTTGGGCTGTAATCATATTATGCTTACTTGTCCTGGTATTTTGCTCATCATCGTTGATAATTAAGTTTTGTCTAAAGACGGATGTCTTCCAAAATACTGGCCATCTGGGGCACAACGAGGTAGCACCAAAAATAAGGACAATTGGAGAATAGGTGTTACAGCAAATATATACTTAGCCATTACATCAAGAGTGATATCAAATCCCTTCATCTTGGAAGTTGAAAATGATTCTGATTCCCTACTGCTGATAGATAAACTACAACAATGATGCAACCACCTGGTGTTTGTGAGTATTTACTGTAATGATTGGCGCATATTCCTGCAGGATGTGTAGCTACTCCATTAGTTTTCATGAAAGAAGAAGTATACCACAGTTATGTTCTAAGAATTAACCATTCCCCTGCAAAATCATGCTTGACAGAAATATGTCATCTGCTTCAATGGTTTTGATTCACTTCAATAGTGATGAAAATGAGAATTGTAGATGAGACCCATAAAAATAACGCGTGCCAGGTCAACAGCTTTTGTTGGCAGAAATTGGATGCTTATCACCCCAAACTGGAATTAAAGGTTGTTCACTCAGTCTTAATTTGAGGGCCAGGTTCAATTTAGCAAAAGCATAGACAGAGATATTTGTGAGGGAGATGTTGAATATTATTGACATTATAAGATTCTGAGGTCGTAAACGAAACCAACACCTTACACCTTTTGCTTTACATGCAAAAGAAAAATTGATGCACCTGAAGCGAAGCTATCAGTGTTTCTGTCTGCTATGACCTAGTTGACCAGGTTTTCATCTCTTCAAGGTCCAAACATATAAAGTTAAACCTAGGTCAGCTCTCAGTTGTGCCATTCTTTGTTACACATTCGGAAAGTGGCATCCGAAATTCCATCAGGTTTGTTTTTTTTTAACTAAGGTTCAAAAGAGAATGGATGTCTTGTAAAACTGCCAGAACAAGGCATGGATAGATTTTACTATCAGTGAGATAGCTTTAGTTTCATGTCAAGTGCTGGTGATGTGAATTTTGATGTGGCACTATGTTATTATCTTTATTAAAACCCCCACACAGAGGGAAGTGTGAAATGCATCGAAATATACAATTCATAATGAAACATAAGAACAATACAAACACAGGAAAATACACGCGTGCAAGCTCAAAAAGGCTGACTAGCGATGTTGGAAAGCTGTTTTCCGTGCTATTTTTGTCATTAAAGTTATAATCTGTTTTTAAATACTGAAACGAATCAACAATGCCATTCGGTTCACCTGATACAGCAGGGGACCCACTCGTCATAATGCATAACAAAAGACAATGATGGGTGAACAGATGCAGTGGCCCTACCTATTAAAGTGTTCTTATACCCTGACCCATTTATAATATACTTGGCCTAAAATGGTAACAAAGAGACTTATGTGGTGAATTTGATTTGAAAACTCTGTTGAGTGAGGAGACGGAGCCTTGCAAAATAACATCAGCAATTGGCGTTAGATTAAAGATCTTGGAAGGTCAGAATGACAGCAACGTTTACCAAAACTAAGAACTGATTTGAGTGTACCGCCTTGTCTTATAGCTAGCAAAAACCAAACTTGACGAGTACATCATTCGGCTACAATGAGTGTGAGTAGGTTGGTGTGGTTTGTTGTCTGTACCACGATTTATCTCTTACGAAAGGAAAGTGTTTAAAGCGGGGTCACCAAGTGCCCTTAAAAATACCCTATTCCACTGATTTTATCCCAAAAGCAGCGGTACAAATATACTGATAAACCCCAAAAGAAGATAAACCTGTGTATCTTTGTGGCACTGAAATCGTTCGAAGTAGGGTAACACTGTATACAAACGGGTCAAAAGTTGTCCAACATGGTTTTTTTAAAGGTGGTCATGGGGTCCTTGTAATAAAATCAGGGTCAAACTAAAATCTCACAGATCACATCACAAAGAAACATGCATAATAACTTATATGCACGCCAAATATTCTGCAGATGAAAACTGTACATATGATGAGACAGCAATCACTGATTCTGTTGTTGTAATTATGTGCATTGAATATTTTAGTAGTCTTTATTGCTGGGAAATGTGGATTTGGGCAGACATCAAGTCCAAGCTGAAAATACGTCCTCAATCCACAAACTGATGAGCTTGGGCCACATCTATGTAATACCTTTTTTCCACCTCCCTGGCTATACCAGAGTATGATTTATTTTGTTCTATTTTGGAATCAGCCAAAAAAAAAGAAAGAAAAGCAAAAAAACTTTCCAGCATCATGATGAGATGAACATTAGTGGTAAAATGCAATATATATATATGATAGAGCTTCCCTTTTCGAGGACACCATTGCAACAAATGAGATTTTTGTGTGAGGGCCAGCGCAACTTGCCTTTATGGAGCTAATGTCATGTTGGCAAAAGATACACCTTCATGACTGGTGCAGGAAACTACATGCAAGACAAAAATAGCCTTGGAAGCAATGGAACAGAAACGCATGTCTTACGCAGGTATAGATGGGTATCACAACCAAAATACAAAGTAATGGTATATTTTTGGGAAGAATGATGTAATAGGAGTTCCGTCTGAAGACGTTGTGGTTCTAGGTCCGTTTCAACCCCCCCCCCCCCCCATCTTTCTGGCAAGAATGATTCAGTGCACAGATGAGTACACAATATTTAATTGCACATATGGGCATTATGTGGGCCATTGCACGTACAGATACTCTGGATTTTCATTCTCGTGGTACTCCTCACCTTATAGTAGCACAAAATGATTGATTGAACGTTGATGGAGATCTCTTTCCCGACTGATTGTTGTTTTACCACATGATCTCCAGTTTGTCATTATCTTATTGAGAGCTTTGAGATTGCCTGACCTATGTGCGCTAGTGAGATAAATCTGATCCCATAATGTAAGCTTTTGTGCTCTGGGGCTGAGCGAGTCCCTTTTTCTGAACATGCTGGAAGTAGAATTGAAATATACGAGCTTGAAGATAATGTATATGGTTTTTATCATTCTGCAGGGGCATAAATAAGCTAAAATTAAATCTGTTAGTTAAATATTTCTTTCTTTCTTTTTTTCTGTGTCTAGGAGTGTGGAGATATACAAGACTGAATTTTCATGAATGTTAAATTCATGAATCAGAAAAGGTACAAACTGATTTTAGTAACTTTATCCTATGGGTATTCAACAAATGTCATGATTTAGCATCTTTAGCCGAACTGGAAAGATACCCACTTTCTATTTATATGAAAATTACAATCATAAATATTGGTTAAGAATTATAAACCTGGACTCGGAAAACATTTTGTTAAAATCCTTAATTGCATTTGTGTCTTTTTGTCCAGAACCACTCCCTAGTAGTCATTACCCTATTCCACAGTCCGAACTCTTTACTGCCCGTAAGCTAACATGTCACTTCCTAGTAGTCATTACCCTATTCCACAGTACGAACTCTTTACTCTCCGTAAGCTTACATGTCACTGTTTAACCTATATACATATGGAAGTACTATTGTCCATATTGCACACGTTCCTTTGTAAAATTTTGACATAGGCTGTATTAGCCCTAATAAATTATAGGGTCTTCAGCGGGTAACTACTCAGAGCATGTTTCGGAGCCTATACCCGTACATGTCTCTCTGAGTAGCGGTTCTTTGTCTAAGCTGAATATTCGGCAAAGACAACTCTCACAATAATGAATAAATATTAACGTGGCAAATGATGAATTAGCTAAGTACGTAAAATTTTGCTTATAAATGCAGAGCTTCATTATTAATGAAAAATACCTGTCAAACCAAATACAATTACTTAATTTGTATAGTGCAAGATCTGATACCAACATTTCTTCCTAAGACGACGCAGACCTCAGTGTGCCTGTCAGTCGTCAGGAAATACATAACAATGGATTCTCATATGTGGAAAAACAAAGGGAAAGATGTCATACCTGATGTACTTCTGAAACAATTGAGAATACGCCAACAAGATCAACACGACCAACTGTTTCACTCATCTCTGAGAAACGACAATGTAATAAATGAATTAGGTGCCAAACTTAGAACATAATACTATAGAAATTTTAAGGTAAATTATGTAAAAAAATATATTTGCGTCTGTTCAAATCTTTAACGTGTAGGAAATCTCTTTCGAAGCTGCGGCTAAGCAGCCATGCATTTCGTATTGAAGTTGGTAGATATAATCAAGACATTAGACGAAGAGATAATATGCAAATTTGCTACTCTGGCCAAACTGAATCCGAACAACATTTTTACTTCGCTGTTCGCTGTACAGGGATGGAGGAAACGACCTGATATCAACTTTATCCCTCTAAACAGAGGAATTGGGGAAAGCAACAACAGAAGGTTCTGCTGCTGTCCTGTAGAGGCCATTTCAGTCATTCAGGGCTAGAGTTTTGTATCCCCATTACTTTTCATGGTAATTTACAGCTTAGTAACTTTAGAACCACTTGTTGCAGAAACAGCAGAATTTGTGAGGTAAAATTATGTACATAGATGAAATGTTCACATAAATCTTATTCTCGCAGCTTTAGAAGTAGTCTTTTCTTTTTATGTTAATTTAGCTTGCTATCAAACGGGAATACACATCTGTAGCCCTGTAAAACGTTTGTATTGGATTGCGTATTCAGCTGAATATGCAGATAATTGGTAATTTTTACCTCTCTTATTCTTTCTTAGCTTATTTTTCCCTGACTGCGAGGTGGCAGTGCCAGTTGGCAAGTGTTAACATAATATGTTACTGAAAGGAAAGAGAAAGTTATTAAACAGTTAATAGGATTTTGGATCTGTGAGTATCATTTTAACTATTTTTGTTTGATTGCCTTTTATATGTATATATTCATTGAACATAATTTGTATGCTGTGGACCAAAATTGGGTACAAAAGCAATAAAGAATAATTCAAAAATGATATCAGGTTTGAAGAATATCTTATTGATACACTTTCGTAACAAAAGTTCCATCAGGCATACTATAGTACTAAAAGTAACCTAATAAAAAGGATACAAGCATTCCTGTCCCTTCTGTTGCCATGTATTGTTATTCTTTCTTAATCAGTTATCTCAACAAAATATAGCAAAATCTGCACATTTGTATGTTCGTACAGGGAAATGCCACATAAATCATGAACCCTAATTTTGTCCCCAAAATGAACTGTCACTCTTCCAAGTCATTTCTTTGCATTAAATTAAATGCACGAGGCCAGGCTTTGACCGTCAATAGCATGTGTATCTAAAACATGATCCGGAAAGTAATACATGATTCTTGATTCACTATTTAACAGATTAAGAATATTAAAGATCTTTGTGTAAGACGAGGCCCGGTCTTTCCCGATGGCCAACGGTAAGGTAAATTCCGCACTTAATAATAAATTTCAAATATAATTTTGTTTACAGCACAATGCAGAATAGACATCATAGAAGAACTTCTACTGTTTAGATACGCTGCCTTGTCAAGAAGATTTTTTAGCGCGGCTGACTTACAAGTCGTCAGCTGAGCTTATACAGATTGGTCCGCGTCCAAACCAAGCCAGGAGAGCCATAACACACAGGTCTTACGCGTTGTCGAGGCTCGGCTACGCACTGTCGAGCCAATTAAGCAATAAGATTACTCTCTGCTAGCATTGCCAAGAAAACGTTCTTCTACCACGCGTCGCAGATGTCCACGGACGCGTTTTGGAGAAATTTATGACTTCAGGTAACGCAGCTTAACTGACCGAGCTGCTTTAAACTGTATCTTTACCTATTCTACTACGCGTAGTTGAAAATCTTCTCTCCACGACGCGTGGCCGACGTATCCCATGGAATTTGCTTCTCCACGATGCGTTGCTCGAGTACCAAAAAGAGATTGCTTTTCTGCTACGCACAGTCAAGAGAGCCAATGAAAATTTACTCTGGGCAACGCGTAGCCGAGACAGCCAATGCCAATAAAGGGATCCCTTCCAGGGACAAGCCATCATGGCCACCCACCGAACAATACACAGACGGAATAAAAGGCGACAGACTGGCGCAACGGTATCTCTCCTCTTCACACAGTTTACGTGGTGGTAGATGACTGCATACTACTTATGTCATCGGATGAACTGCTCCAATAAACGTGAATTTAATGTGTTAAATGGCGGGCTCTTTACAGTAACAAATTCTTATGTAATGTGTCGTAGACACAGCAACCCGATTGGCGGGATTTACTTTGAGTAGCCGAGCCTCAACTACGCGTCGTGAAGGCATGGCTACGCATAACATCCATGCATAGAGAGAGAGTTTTTTTAGCATAATGACCTTGTTGGCCTCTCATACATGTTGTTGTTGAGATTACATATTGATTGTCTGTTTCGATCACGCATTGTAGATTTTTTGTCGTCTGCACGTTGTTGGGACTTATTTTGATAAGATAATTTACTACGCGTCACTAAAGCTCTGCGAAGCGTAGTGGAAAAGATACTCTCCGGCACACGTACTAGAGACCGTAATTTGATTGGTTGGCTCAACCTTGCATAGCCGAGCGTCGATTGCACGTCTTTGAGGATCAACTATAAATTATGACCTTTGAATTATGGCCCTTTTGGCCCGCCATATGCGTTTGTTGTTCGTCGTCCTCGTCCACAATTACATTGGCAACTTCTTGGAGAGGATCTACCTTGGGTAGGTGTGTACCAAGTCTACCGATACTCATGCCCAAGTGGGTTTGGGATTTTGTAATATTTTTGTGAATTTTGGGCAATATCAATAAAACGTCTTCTTAAAGCGCCAGGCCAATAACTTCGAATCTCGGGTACTCATCAGTTAATACAAGGGTTTCTATTGATTACTATGAAAGTCAATGGGGCTTTAAATGGAAAGTCACGTTTTGAACTTTTTCTCTTAAACCATCCGCCAAATTCACTTTAAGCTTGATGAGGGTGTACCTTGGGAGAGTCTTGACTTTTTTTAATATGGGTAAACTGCAGTAATGTTTTTTCACGCTTTGATTGTTCATTGTATTTGGGCAAAATCTTTAAAATATCTTTTTCTCCTAAACCATTTTCACGTTGAATTGGAGACAGTGATGATGGTCTTAAAGAAAGCTGACCTTGATATTATTGTGACGGTCATAGGGCCACTCCAGTTTGTGCATAGACGGTCAGCCGAGCACCAAACTATTACAGTCCTCTTTTTTTTGCTGGTGTTCGTCAGGTAGAGATTATTCTGTTTCATTGCTTTGTATTCAAACTAGATAAATGTCTGTATTTTTTCCTTTCGGAAACATCAGACAGTGACACCATGTGATCATCACAAACAATATATCTTTATATCTTTGCATTTGGTCCAGCATTGCTACACGGCTGACCACAGTACACCTCTAACCTACAATTCATCTGTTTTTCTTTCTTTTTCTTTTTTTTTCTGTAAATTGTTTCAGAGGTGAAGGCATTGGACTTTGTCCGACTAGGCACTGGTTCCAGGGGTCGACATATTCCTGGTCGAAAATTAATTTCCACAGGCTGATGGTTATTACAAACCAAGTTTCGCTTGTATGACGTCAACATGAGCACCTATTTTTAAACATGTCAAGCATTTACGATTCTTTGACACAAATTGAAACTTTGCATAACAGAATGAAAGGAAACTGGACTATGTCATTTGATCATGGAACAACATCAATGGCTTCCATCATTCCTCGAAGGGTAAACAAGTAAAAAAATTGTCATTTCCTTTTAAGGAAAATGTCTTTTTATACAACAGATGCAATGCAGATTGGCTTAGATGTGAAAATCAACATTGTGGCCGCGTTAGGCAATATCAGATCGGCCCGTACCCTTCTTGCAGTAAGCAAAAATCATAACGATTCGGCAACGGCGACTCTTGACAGCTACAATTGATTTTGTGAAAAAAAAGTGCATGCTTGCTCATTTTTATGTCGTATTTCATATTAAACTTGGTAAGCGTTTTGTTTGATTTTTTTTTGAACCAGCAGCTTTCGTCACCTGTCGCCAGGAATAAAAATGGGGAATGTACATGTTATTCCACTTTGCCACATTCCCGTTCTTAGAAAACAACAATGGTTCATTGGTATATCAAATTTCCAGCTGTTATTAATGAAAGGATGCAGCACCTCAAAAAAAACAAAAACAAAAAAAACAAAAAAAACAAAAAAAAAAAACAAACAAAAAAAAAAAACAAACAAAAAAACAAAAAAAAAAAAAACAAAAACAAAAACAACCCCCCAAATAAAAAAAAAAAAACAAAAAAAAACAAAACCCCAAAACAATGTGAAAAGTGTTGATTTATCTCCATCTTGGTCTATCAAAAATTTTAGATGTAAGTCTGACGACCAAATTTTGGTAATCTCCCATGTACAGTGAACAAAATTGATATAAAAGGCGCCTGTTGACATTACAGACGTTAGGCTATTCCGAGCCCAAAAAATAAGAGTGAAAATACAAACTGAAAAATTGGCCCGTAACTACTGTCATAATTCATTGGATCATCCCAGCATTGCGAAACGTCTCAGGGTAAATCACGCTTATATTTTTCAGAAGATACATGTCCCATTTCATGAAATGGGTCTATACAATTCAACGTAAAATATATGATTATCCGCGCAGGCATCAAAATAGATCAAATTTCTCCAATAAGTCTACGGTGTCTGGATGATGATGATGATGATGATGATGATGATGATGATGATGATGATGATGATGATGATGATGATGATGATGATGATGATGATGATGATGATGATGATGATGATGATGATGATGATGATGATGATACTTCCCCTTTATACCAGAGGCACCACGGGCATGGTATAACAAAACCTTATGGCTCCTTCTCTTTCCAAAACTGCGACAATATTCATCTAATATAACAGAAATTCTTTTGGGTTTTCTATACACCGAGAATTGTCATTCGGATCAGCTATTCTCAAAGGGTAAGTATTTTTTCCATTCAATATTTTGAGTATACGCTAGTAAGCTCTGATATTTTTTTTACCTTTTTGTGAATTTAGGGTGCTCAGTTTAACCTTCCTTATAACCATCTTTGCTTTACATTTGTCTTGAGTAATGCGCTTTCTTTTAAAATATTCATCCCAGAGCTCATGCACCAGGTGAGGGCTACACTCGCACATACGGGACCCGTGCCTGAAAACCTGTTGGCCGTTTTTCTGCTTTTTGTCAGTTTATCGTTGACATTAATGCAATGCGTATAATTCCAATTAGACAGATGGGACGTGATTTCATCTTTAAAGGTTCCCCAGTCTTTCATTTCATTCAGATCATAGAGAAGCAGCTTACGAAAGGGTCGCAAATAAAAACTCCATATTATGTTCATCAGACAAAATTACCTAGCACCATACAAGCACATTAAGGATGCACCTCTGAAACGTTCCGAGAGGGATAAAATCAACACGGGGAGTCCCATGACAGTGAAAATGTTGCTATGTTCATGTACAAGCATTGTCGTATACGTGACAATAATATTTATCTGGGTGAAATGTCTTTACATGTCTTGGCAATTAATTACGTCAATTATGTTCAGAGGGTTAAAATGACATTTTTTTTATCACACTTGGCCCAAAGGGCCAAAGCGAGCGCCCGATGGCATGCTAGCGGGCTCTCGGGACATCCCCCCTCGAAAAATTTCGAATTTGAGCATGCAAAATGATGCATTCGGGTGATTTTGACTGGAAAATCATGCAGAAAGAAAAATTACTTTGTCGAACGAATGTAATGCACAATATAAAATGTGACTTTTCCACAGTGGGCATTACCTGAAAATATAAATGCAACGACAAACAGTTACAAGTTGTAGGCCCCAGAATAGGGATGTTGTATCAGACACTGAAGTCGCCATGAAAATTAGTGACAGCAAGAGGCTTAGTGTCAAGCGCCCCATTGCGTCAAAGACGAAGCTTACTGGAGTGGATGCCCCGATAGAGGATACAGGTCCTAAAGTACCGGCGGGTTTTTATATAAGTGGTAGTCAATTATAACTTTGGAAAATCTGCTGACATAGACCTAGCTTAATTTATTGATAAAATCATTTATGAAATCCAAATAAATTTACCTCCTGAGAATTTTTTTTTTTTTTTTTTTTGTGCTTCTCTACAAAAAATACACTATCTGCTTCAACTAGGCCTTCCATCCGTTTCAAATATCATTGGAGTACGATTACCTGGAAAGTTTGCTAAAACGCTTGGTTTCTATGGAGCTTATGCTTTCTTCACTTAAGGTTCCGTATACGCAGAGAACTTTTACACATTCTGGATGCACGTAACTTATTTTCTCTGACCTCTGGTCGTTACGTTTGTCTGTAGTTTTGAAAAAAAAAAAGAATTGTTACATCGTTTCCCCTGAAGGTAAGCTAATATCCTGTGACAACTCATATCGGTTATATATCATAGAGTTGCATTGCTAAATTGTCAATATCACTTTAAATTCACGAACACCTGTCTATTTCTGTGCGATCCTCAGCTCACATTTGCTAACCGTACTTTTTTACATTTCAAAATCTATTAGACACACAAACTTGAATGTTCTATACACAATGTCCAAGTCATTACAAACATAAATTTATTTTGTCAAAGTATCTACTTCACAACAAATATCTGCGAAAGAGAAAATACATATGCGCGTGCTCAGTTGGGCTAATAGTGTCTTCATTATGGACATTCCCCTTGGTATATGACAAATTCGTTTCAACAAATAATTGCAATGTGAAATCTGAACAAATGGAATACAATGCTTACAAGTGAGAAGGGGATGATCTGGTAAATTATGTGACAGGTAAGCAAAACAATTACCCGCTAAATCATTCAAAACATATTTAGGTCGTAACAGACCGATTTCATTAAACATATTGTAAACTCAGGTGTATAGTTTCCGACACATTGCATTGATTTGTCGAATCATCATTTAGGCCCAATTGCCTGCCCAACAGAACAAACAGTCTCTGCGCCCCCCCCCCCCACCCCTGTGTGTGTGTGTGTAGGAGGTATAATATAGAGCTGGCTCTACTTTGAGGTGAAAGATCTGAAGTCAGCACTTTTGGATACCCTCTAATTCTCTTTTCATAGTTTTGGATAGTTCGATACTTAAACTACAAGCTACCCAAAACTCAGATGAGTGAACACAAAATTTATATGAGAAAATTCTCAAAACTTTTGTTTACACTGAAAAGTTTAAGCAGTGCTGGGAACATGGGTTTGTTTGCGTGAGCATGATAATGAACCATGTCACTGTTTGCACAGTCATTAGTCCATGACTTCTGGAAACCAGTTGAGCCATTGGCAAGGATCACTCACAGGAAACCATTAGCCGTGGAGAGAAGAATGGGCCAGTTCAGACTAATCACTACCATAGTTCTGATTACTTTGAAATTCTCTATTAATGTGAAAACAAATTAGCACAATCCACTTACTGGTCCCCAAATATGGAAAGCCGCATGTGAATCCCTTCTGTGACTTTTGGAGCAATTTATAGAAAGAATATGAACAACCTGTTGGACTGAAAAAAAAATTAATAACTTTTTATCTATGTTATTTCAGGGCTAACCATTGAATTCGATCCTGGACATGGGTATATATTTCAATTTTTTTTTTCTGATTTCAACGTGAAAAAAAAGAACAATTTTGTGCGACATCTGCGAGAAAAATGTGAAAATCCTACCGAGTTAGAAAGAATGCTGTAAAAACTCCAATCCTGCAAAAACACCCTATGGATACAAATCTATGGATATGAAGTGATCAAAAAATATGTAGGTTTGATGTACTTGTGAAAAGATTCAATGGGTAATATCGATCCAAAGTTGCCAGTCTCACTGCGCACTAGCTTCACAGCTTCCACCGTAAAGGTGACAGGTCTACTTGCCCTACTTGTATTTGCGCGCTATTTTGGCCAAAAAATGACAGATATTGATGTTAAGACATACAGAACACTGATCTCTGGGATTGGCAAACTGCTGCATTTGTTATATTTCCATTATAAAGTTTGGGCTATTGTTGGAGTTTAAAATGACTTCCCTCGATCTAGATCATAATTCTATGGTGATATGTATACTTGGCATTGAATTTATCATTTCACTGGTTGACTACAATTTTTTTGAATTTTTGCAGAAGTGTTGGCGATCTAGATGGTGGACAACCATGGAATCTTACCCATTTTCTGTGCAAGTGTTTAAATTGTTTCCTAGCTATGATATCAAAGTTGGAGGAATTACATTGCAAAGGAAGTACATTGCATACAATAAAGCATGAAATCTGTAAGACCAGGTTTGTGCCGCATATGTGGCGAGCAATTGTGCAAAGATAAAAATATGAATATAGGCATAAGGAGTAGCGGTTGCAAATTAAATATGTGGAATACCAACTAGTCGTCGACATAATATTATTTCGCCATAATATATCATGATATAATTTCAAAATTACAAAGATGCTCAAACGTAAAGCAAAATTGAACATAAAAAAAAAAAAAAATCCAAGCCGGATGATTATTGATCCCTTCAGGTATAATTTTAGATGAACTGACAAAGTAAATTCCACTCAAAGTATCTCTATGCTGTCAATACTATATATATTTTTTATATTAACAGTAGAAAGATATACACATGAGATATCATATGTTCAAGATGGTGGTGTAAAACATTTGTGGCTATTTTTGTAACCACTTGATGTATAGAAGACTTTTTTTTCAAGATATAATAATGATCAAAAAAGCAATGGCAACATTTGGATGGGGAAGTATAATTAAAAATGTGATAAAACTTATAGGTCTTTCGTCCAGACTAGAAATTTTGCTCTTGTTGTCAAAACGGTCTGATCATTACCTTCTGAAGACCAATAATAAGCTTTCAGTATGATATAGCAGTGTTCACCAATTATGTGTTGAACGTGCAGATTAGAGGTGGATTTGAGGTGATGTAGTAGAAATGTAAACCTGCCAAATGTAGCTTACATAATAATGTAATGCGTGTTTGAGGGAAGATATTTCTTTAAAGTTGAGATTTGCTAGCATTATATCGATTTAAACTATTACTCACTTTTGTAAATATGTGAGCCTAACAAAAACAGCTGTCATTTTTTACAATGCATGTCTGACACAAGATTTCTTCAAACTTGAGAGCATTAAATCTGTGACTATTACCATCTTTAGTTGGTTTCTGTTGGTACCCGTCTCAAGTCAGAAAAGAGATATTTTCCTTCATACTAAATTTCATATTCATTTACTGATATAAAAATGATACTAGGTTCTTGGTGTGTCACCCTTGGATTTCCGGATTTTGACTTTGTTTTATGGCTGGGACGGGTTTTGATCGTGGATTGTTCTTGTTTTCTCGGATTTTCGAGTCAGGCTCTCTGCCATTGTTTAAAACTGTTTTCCGCTTCTATTTTTCATAACAGTAATTGTATTATGTTGTCAGTTTGACATCTTAACATCTTCAGATATTCCATGAATAGTGTAT
Organism: Hermodice carunculata; assembly: GCA_964020975.1. NCBI lineage: Eukaryota > Metazoa > Annelida > Polychaeta > Eunicida > Amphinomidae > Hermodice > Hermodice carunculata. The sequence continues at coordinate 75,348,260 of OZ026614.1, read as the reverse complement.
TGCTTGGTGGGTATTCAAGTCTTGATGTTCATGTTGATGGGCTCGTCAAGATTCTAGCGGTTTTTGACTTGGACTGAATTAAGAACTACCATATTGACATAAAATAATCATACAACTATTAGGTGAAGGTAAAAATGAAACTAAAATATATTTTTTCAATGTTTCTGTACTTGTATTTTTAAAGATGAAACTAAAAATGTGATTCTTTGACGTTCTCTTTCTTATATTTGAGAAAAGTGTCAGACGAACATCAAGAGCACAGGACTTTGCAAACAAACTTCTGGTTTTCATGACATGGGCCATGCCGATTATGGCATTCACGCATACCTGCCTCCATTGAATCATTCTTGTTTTTTGTTTTTGTTTTTGTTTAGGAATGGGGATTTCGTGCCGTTGGTGTGAGTTTCCCAATTTCGGCAAAATGATAGGTGCCGAAGGTTGCTGTTTCGAAACCCGGCCCTTCTGTGGTCACAAAACATAGAAATGTCGCAGAACATTAAAAAAACTTTTCAATATGAAGATGTTTAATTAAAATCCCGCCTGCAATAAAAATGTTGGAAGGCATTGGAATTTTTTGATAGGAAGACATTGAATTGAAATTGCCTCTACATTAAATATTTAAGAAAGTTAAGGAATTTCAGGTATGTGACTACAGATTATTTATTTCAGCACGGTTTATGATTCAACGTTCCAGAGCACACAGCTTTCGCTGTGCATTGTTTTACATATTTGCAAAAGGAATTAAAGATCAGACTCTCGCCAGATAAAGCGTATTCCTTCCATTGTGTATATGCATTTCTTAGGGATACCTAGCACTTGAAATGACGTTAACTTGTTTAAGTGATATATGCAATTCTTCACATCTGAGTACATATTTATCACTAAACGGCTTTTCATGGAGTTTAGACGCTTTACATGTTTTTGCATGGATGCATACTTTAGAATCCCCATAGCTTTAATGTCATTCAAGTTTCAGCACAAGGCGTGACTATGCTTACCAAGTATTACTTTTCCTGACAAAAGCATTGTTATCTGATTAGCTATAGTTCCTTATAGTTCGGCATAGACACATCACATATATTGTTACTTTCTCTTGTGATCTAAACTTTGATTTGCTGGTGTTTTGTTATCAACAAACAATGGTTGCAATTGGCCACTTTGAAGCAGAGGTGAAAGGCGGAAAAAAAGTGTGGACTGTATTTGCATAAAACTTTGAAACGAAAGCGGGATCCTGTTCCTTACAGCTTGTGGTATCTGTCTTTGGAGTGACAACACATGTATATCTCATAATGATCTTTTGTTCTCGTCAATGTTTTGTTCATATCAGCTAGATGAACAGGCGTTGCCTTAAAAGACAATAACATCATGACTTTTTGGAGGCGCACTTTTGTCAAATCCTTTTCACAAGTGAAAATATTTGAGAAGAACTTTTCCTTGCCATATTTTTCAATATAGGTATTATCACTAGGCATGGGTGAACCATTCGTCAAAGCTAATTACTATCTTGAGAAAAAAGACTTAGTGCTGAGCAAATTTGTGCTCAGGAAGTGGAACAACTGTCATACAAAATTCTACCCAACGTTTAACTGGTAAGTAGAAATCAGAAAAAAACTAGAATCCATCTCCAGCTCGTACAATTTTGAGCAGATTTACTATTTCAAATTTGAAATGTCCTCTTTTTTAAAATGCTGCCTCTATTAATATCTTTAATTTTTTCTAGGTTTCATATGATGCAAGCAGACGATTTACTTTTATTTAGAACTAGCAGTGATATATCTATTATTATTTGACAATGTTCAACCTTTTAAATAATTCAAAATGCCACATTTTTTTCGTGAAGAATTCTTTGGATGAACAATTATCATTGCTATCTTTGGGAACTGGATTGACACCGTTCACGTCATTTTTTGAATTGTGCAAATTTAATGATATTAAAATTGTAAAGTTTTAATATTTTCAATTATCCTGTTTTTTTTTCTAATTAGATGTTTCATACGTGGAGAAGTTTCCACTCCAAATTTCAAACGTACAGCTTCTAATATTCTTCTTTTCAGTAAAATGTGACAATAATTACGTGTGAATCAATGACAAACATATAATACCAGGAGTTTACACCGAAACAAGTCTTAGTGCTTCCTGTTGAAGAACATGACTTGCCATTTTCGGCATTTTTTCACGCATGTATACACGTCAGACTGTAAGAAGGAACCTCAAAGGGGCGTTTGGAAATTTGAAGAGCTAAGAAATGGATACTGTATGTTCTGATAATTGAAATGTTGCCTTGAAGCAGAATGGTCTATGGTCATAATTCTGGTTGCCAAGTAAGTATTTCGATAATTTAATCATATTCCTTCCAATGAAGTTCTTCCTCGTTTGTGTACGAAGCATTATACTTCTGTTCTATTCTATATGTATGATGCACATCTTTTGTTTCAATTTATAATTTGACACAAGGGATAAATAAAAGGCCTCGGCGCGATTGAATGTGTGAGCGCTCGGGAAATCCTGGTTTTTAATGTGTTATCTGTATGCATAACTGTGATTCTATTGCCGAACAGATGGGTTTCTTTCAATGCTTGGCTTGTCTGTGGAATGCCATCCCTGGAGAAAGACTTCAAAGCTGAAGTAATAAATTGAAAAGTATCACATGATGGCATGAAAGCAATGCCCCTAGTGATTTCTGTCTACGGTAAGTGATTCAGCATTACTTTTTATGATGGTCTGCGTGCTGGTAGGCGATCTGAAATCGGCAATGTGGTCCGTGATCGTTTTTCAACTATATACACTAGGACGCAAATATTTGATTAGATTGAAAGTACAAAATTGCGTTTGTGCATCGTTTTTATTGCATATATTTTAGAACTTACCATGAGAAAATACTTTTGAAGCAAAAAGACGCCGGGTCGCATTTTATTTGTCTGTTATTGCAATAACAGACAAATAAAATGCGACAAGGTCTCTCCGATGAGGAGCGCTCTGGCAGGCTTTACCTCCCTGCCGGGGTACCATCAGGACAGTGAATACATAACCCGGATTATCTACCCAAATGATGTCCTGTATCTGCAAACAATGCTTAGTACATATTGTAGTCACTGGACCAGACGTCCTAAGATAAAGAAAAAAAAAGGACCCCCAAAAAAAACAAAAACAAAAACAACAAAAAACAAACAAAAACACACTGACCCCCCAAAAACTCTCGATCCCTCAAAACACAAACTCTCTCTCCTCCCCCCCCCCCAAAAAAACCCCACAAAAAATCCTCACACAATTTAATAGTGAAAAGGACTCCGTTTACAAAAGTCTAGAACAATAACTGTGCAAAAAACTTCATTGTTGGTTAAAAATGTACATTCACAGCTATAACAGTATCGTAATTTAAGAGACTGGTGTACGGTAAGTTAGAACTACAGTAACAACTAAATTAGATTTATTTCAGTACAGACTTAAAGACAGCTACGTTAAACTGCGGTCAAATAGTGTATTATTTCATAGAGTATACTTTTTTTACTTCGATTCGCAGTAGCATTAAATGAATTATTGATAAAAAATTCTCGGCAGACACATCATGCGGCAGATAAAGTAACTTCAAGTTTCCTTCTAGCTGAGGTATCAAATAATTCAATACCAATCAAACTTTTTTATTTATATGAGTTGTTTATATGCTGATACTTATTAGATTCTTTGAAGTGACAGCATTCTTGGTTATGGAGAGGAAGATCTCTAAAAGTACTAATATTATTTCACATTCCTCCAATACGGCATGGTTTAGTCTACAGGGCAACTTATGTGACAAAATCGGAGCTACTTTTGTCAAATTCTTTAGCTTACTTAAACTCAGTAAATAAAGTCAAATAGGAAATCATATATTTCCTTGCCACAGCACAAATTATTGTGTTTGGAAATGACGATGGGCAAAAGTGAGCGAATCATCATTTTAGCGCCTTTTCACATTCAGTGACTTATTTAAAGATGGGGTCAGGAATTACGCTTCATTGTTTCGATTGTCAACAACCGCTTTTGCAATCCCCAAAAGAATGAGCAAAATGAAAAAAGCTCAAATTATATCAGAAGAGGTAAGGTAGCATTAGATACACAGGTAATGGCGTTGCTTGCGATAAAAGTATACAAACTCATTATGTTAATACTTCGTAGTGTTTAGAATATTTCCGGTTGCGGATCTAAGCCAAAGGTTTGCCCAACATTTACAACTACTGTGACTCACATAGGCGATAAAATGTGTGATTAAATAAGAAATATAATCTTCTGACCTAGATGTCATGTTCTTGTAGCACACGCTCATTGACGTGGATGCCTCACAGAGTTCTTGGAACTTGCCTAAGAAATGAAAAGATAAAAGACCATCCAAAACAGTAAAAATTAGCAGGGTGAGATTTACAAATTTGCGAAAGAGAGGCTCGTTAAAAACCTACCTCAGACTGTGCGTTTGGCTCAGCGGCAACAGCGTAAATACAAGATTCAGAGTTGACTAAATTTTCGAAATATTTATTGGTCTGTTCTGAGACGCCGGGAGATGGGGTATGCGTCAAAATGTTTGGATATTTACCCTTATGACAAAGGCCTAAATAAATCGCATGTCCAGTAAATTCAGACTTTTATTTCAAAGCGTGACCCTGCAGACACTTAAAAGTTGCAGCAGCCTTACACTTTATGGAAACGTTGTGGCACAACATTGTAACGTCATAATGGATGGGTACACAAGCGTTTTCACCATGTCGTCATAAAAACGTTAGGATAAAACATTCATATAACTTTGCACATTGGGCCTTTGGAATTACAATCCATGCAGGACCAGTGTCAAACAATAGAACAGTGTTTAGACCTGGTTGATAGGAGACCAGTTTGCTATTAAGGTACACATAATGATGTAATCGAGTGATTTGTGTATTTTAGATTCCAAGAAATAGAAATATTTCTTATACATTGTGCGTAATATACATGTATCATAGTCAATACAATTATGATCTTAGATAGCGTCGGGGCGTTTAATATTAGAACGTAACATGTGATAAGACATTGTCAGCATGTTTACCATGTCATAGACAGGGGACGTGTCCCCAAGCAAGAGTTTCAAAGGAATATTAGACGCCCCAAATCTTACGTGGCATATCGCTATACCCCTAAATGCATATATGTCATCTTACCGTCATCATCTTGTCACCAGAGATGACCGGAAGAAAACAAACGTTCAGTTTGCGCGTTGTCTTGTAGTGTTACATTTTCATGTTCCAGAGTCTTGGATTGGACTTCGACTAAATGTATTTTGTTGCCATAAATATATGTTGCATAATGAATATCCTTCTTCAATGCAGAAAAGGGCGCAGTCGAGTATTTCAGTCGTTTAATGGTTGGAAATACCACGGAGAAAGTACCTATAAAACTGAGGTGTATTGTAGAAAAACAACGCAGCTATGACAATTGGCCGTAAGTGTAAGGGGAAACACCATTACACTGTAATTAAAGTGAGCCGTATATTGCCAGTAATTATAGATAAATTTACACACACACACACACACACACACACACACACACACATATATATATATATATATATATATATATATATATATATATATATATATATATATATATATATATATATATATATATATATATATATGTAACGGGTTGTCACTTGGAATTTTATGTAGCAGCCCACGCATCATGCCCGCCACCCGATGTATTGGTCCGACCGTGGGGCTTGGTCAACAATGGTTTTCAAGGGGTGACATTTGGTCTGCCGCCCACTTCGGTTTCGGTTAAAAATTAATGGATTTTGAGGGGTGATATTTAGTCTGTCGCCCCCTACCCTGATCATTATTTATTCTCTTGCATTAAAAGTCTTAAATTAGGCCTATATGTTTTGCCATCCAGGCGAAGTGGTTGCCTTGACAAAACTGTTTTTGCAAAGTTTCACACTGCCGTAATGACGTGATCCGGGCTTTACCCGTGGCGTGATGCTCTACGTTGGCCTAAACGCTTCATATCAAAATGGCGGATATTCTCTCCGCCTTCGCTTATAAAATTCAGTATATTAGAACTATTAAAGAGAAACCCTCGATAAGTCATGTATCATGTACTTTTGGGTATTCCAATAGAAATAAATATGTTAAAACAGAGAGGCCCATCATGAATGGGAACGAGTACTAGGATAAACATAATCTGTCTGCAGGGAACACGTATTCCAGGCATACAACACTATTCAAAACGGAAAAGTTAAGATTTACATTGATGACGGGTTATCATGCAAGTGTTTTGGGGTCATGCACCAAAGCGGGCACCAGATCGAAAAAAAAAAAAAATTTCTTCCGTCGTCAAGGCTGCTCGTAGGAAGCACTAAATAAATGTAGCTTTGGCATTTGTAAACTCAACTTTTTTTGTAAAAGACACTAATTCAGTGAGAAATGGATATATCAAGCCTTGTCTGTGACAGCGATATGCCGGTGTGTCCTCCGTCATTGACGAGCTTGAACCCTGTGTTTTGTGGCGGGCAACTAATATGTATGTCTCGTATTGGCCTGGTTTTCACGAAACAGGTGGCAGCCGGAAATAGCGTGCTGTAAAATCAACAATCATTTAATATTGGAGTCCATCTGGGGCCGACCCTTGGTCTTGTGCTGTTAATTGATGTAAATGACATACACAACTTGGAAATAATGCTTCTTGCAATTTGTTTGCTGATGACCATGCATTTCTTTAAACCTCGGGGGAGTGCAGTTGCATAGTATAATGGCAATAAATTGTTAGTTAATGCAGCAAAACAAATACAAATACTCAAAGTAACAGTTAAACGTGATCTAGGAGTTTTCCCAGCTAGTAAGCTATGAAATAAATAAGCCAAATAATTATTTAGGAATGCACGTCGATGAAAATTGCAGCTGGTGTAGGAATGTTAGATGTCTACAAAAGTCATGGGAAACCCTACAGTCTTGCAACGGCGTAGTATATTTTTACGATAACAAACAATAGACTTATTGTAAAACACTTAATTATGTATCGACCATGCCGACACAGTTATCATTTTAGTATTAATTATTTACTGGAAGCACCCCCTTTGCATTCTGGGTGCACATTGCTGGGGTAATACAATAGTTTGTCCACGGAATTAAGAACAATATACACATATTCATGAAATGGTGATTGACTAACTCGTTGAAAATAATTTTTTATAGTGTTTGAATTATGTGAAGTGAGACACGCTTCAAAGACAAGATACCAAAATAAGATACTTTATTGCTCTTTTGTGCACATATGGGCTCCTAGCATAAGAATACATCCAGATAATAATTAGACATATGCAAGTATAGACAGGTGAAAAAATGAATGAGAAGATGTGTACATTTTTCTTCAGTACGCACTCGAACCAATCTCTTTGATGTATCCTTCTTCCCATCCACAGTCAAACTTTGGAACAGTCTACCTATTCATGTACGAAATTCTGAAAATGTTGATGAGTTCAAATCCAGGCTCAATAAGAACACAAAGAAATGTAATAAATTGTATTATTTGGGGGAGAGGAGAGTGACAGTCCTTCACGCACGCTTGCGAATGAAATGTAGTATACTTTGGTCAGATTTGTTCAACAAAGGTGTTGTGGACCCTCCGGGGTGTGCCTGTGGCACGGCGAACGAGGACGCGTTTCATTATTTTCGTGAGTGTATGAAATATAAAATTCATCGTGACGAACTTCAAAATTCTGTCTTGCCTCTCGCATCTTTCACTGTCGAAACACTTTTATTTGGGTCTAAAAACTGTACTTTCAAAGAAAATGAAGATATTCTTAAAGCTGTTCATACATATATTATTAAAACAGCTAGATTTGACACCTGATTATATGTGATATTTATTTAACGTTATATGCAAGTACATGGTTACATAATTAGAGGACCAACTCCAACCACCCTCTCTCTATCTGTGAACACGTATCGTGCTGTGTTATTCTTCCAGTCGTGTGGCTTGCCACCCTATCTGTCATTGTTACTGTAGCATTTTGGAAGGATTGATATAGGGCACCGCCCTGTGTCCTAATTGCTTTAATAAAATATGTTTAAACCAAGATGTGTACATCAATAGGCGGAGGAATACCATCGGATGCATTGAACTAGTTTCCCCTCGGCAGGCTGGGTCAGACCGGGAGCTCGATCAAAGTCAATGTGCTGTCGGGTTGGCCCCACCGCTTCAGGAGAAACCTTGTTGCGCCAATTAGGAATTTGTGAAAGGAGAAAATAAAAAGTGAATATACAAGAGAAAAAAAGGAGTGCTCACGTGGATCTGTCACGCATACAAAATGATCCAGTATAAAGCCAGTAACAATGTTCGCCAGCACGGGATCTTGGTTGGACACAAGTTGTTTGGCGCGTACTCCTTATCAAGAGCAATGTCGAGGACTTGGCAGATTTTAGAGAGGGAAGTTTTCTTTATTCTATAATTGAAATGAGAAAAGTTGATGCAACTCATCTTTGATTACTTAATACGAAGAGAAACAATCCTAAATCTGGAAGCCCATGTACCGTTTGAACACTATCAAATCCGATATTCTAAGAGCAACGTCCTATTCCGTACTATTCACTGAAAAAACTGCACAGTTCTAAATCATTATAGCAAATTAATTTGTGAAAGGAACATATCATATTCATAAAAGTTGAAATTTAGAAGAAAGTTTTAGGCATTATTAGCCTTCATAAAATCGGGTCATCAGCGGGGAACCAGCGCAAGACTTCTTTCGTTGCCATTAATCCCCGGACAAGACATAAATATTATGACACTACTTTTATAAAGAATAAGTCACCTGAAGAAATCAAACACAATAGTTTCTTTAGTGTCTCTTACCTTCGATTATGTCATTTGAACAAAATAAACATAATAGTTCGTTTAGTTTTTTTTTTAATGCGCCCGGTTTTAATTTTCAATTTGTGATCAGATCACTTACTCTAAATTTTGTTAACACTTAGCATAAATGGAAACTAATGATGTTTTATAAGTAACTTTCTGCTGACCCAGTATAAATTTACAGAAATCCGTCATAACTTTTTTTGCTGAAAACTGACAAGTTGAACGTTTTAAACGTGTAGATGACGTGGAGAAGTGCGTTAAGGTGGAAGCTGTGAAGCTAGTGCGAAGTGAGACTGGCATATTTGGATCGCAATTACCCATTTAATTTTTTCACAAGAACTTTAAACCTATATATATTCTGATTACTACATATCTATAGATTTTCATCCATAGTGTTTTTTTTTTTTTTTTTTTTTTTTGCAGGATCGGATTTTTTGAGATTTTATAGCATTCTTCCTGACTTGGTAGGGTTTTCACATTTTTCGCTCAGAAGTCACACAATTTTTTTTTCCAGTTGAAATCAGAAGAAGTTAAAAATATGTATCCATGTCCAGGATCGAATTCAATGGTTAGTCCTGAAATAGCATAAATAAAAGTTATAAAATTTTTAATTTAGTCCTGACATTTTCCTTCTATAATTTGTTTCAAAAGTCACGGAAGGGGTTGTCAGAAAAAAATCATGGGAACCACTCCTAGATACGATATTATTCTTTTAATGTCCCTTGGTTTTAAGGTGATAGGGTAATTTGTACGTTTGTGAGGCAAGATACAAATTGCAGAAGTTGAGCAAAAAACAGTTCCGAGAAAATCGCATTGAAAGAAAAAGTTGCCAATTCTTACGCATTTATGGCTGTAATATGACACATACTCATTTCTTCTGTCCTGTGTTTCAATTATTGTGATGTTGTCATTAAAAAAAGTATAGTTTGTGGCTTAAATCTTTTTTTTTTTTTTAACTTGGGAACACCACACTTGGCTTGTTTGGGTGTGGGTTCACATGCGGTTTTCCGTATGTAGGGACCAGTAAGTGGATTGTGCTAATTTGTTGTTACAATAATAGAGAATTTCAAAGTAATCAGAACAATGGTAGTGATTAGTCTGAACTGGCCCATTCTTCTCTCCACGGCTAATGGTTTCCTCTGAGTGACCCTTGCCAATGGCTCAATTGGTTTCCAGCGGTTATGGCCTAATGAATGTGCAAACAATGACATGGTCCATTATCATGCCCATGCGAACAAAGCCAAGTGTCCAGCACTGTTTAAACTTTTCATTGTAAGCAAAAGTTTTGAGATCAATTATCTCATAAATTTTATGTTCACACATCTGAGTTTTTCGGAGGGTGTAGTTTAAGTATCAGACTATCCAAAAATATGAAAAAGTGATTAGAGGTTGTCCAAGGTGCGGCTTCAGACCTTCCACCTTAAAGCGAAGTTGTGGTCGACCGAGTTTAATACCCAAATAGAAACATTTATCTGATGCCCGGGATCTGATGTAAGTGTCAATAAGAATAGCTTATCCACTTCTCTTTTCATGGAACCCTTATATATTTGGTAACAATTTGAACATTCAGGCATTTTCTGCACATATTGCAGTGCAGTAAGTGTTCCAAGTGTAGTGAAACTGATGTTGTTTTTTATAATTGTCTGATGAATATAGTTTGTTATTATGAAGGTCATGTCAGGTTGGCTCAAAGTGTTTAATGTACTCTTTCTCTGTCTCTCTTTTGTATAAATAATTAACATCTAAATCAACTGACTGACAAGTTGAACTACGTCTTATTATAAATGAAAAAATTTAAAACTGTTACAGGAAAACAGTTATACTTACAGTTACCTTTAGGAACATTTCAATCTTGAACATTTAAATGTCCTTTCAAAAATACTTCTGGAAACCAACTTGAAATGTGACTGCTATCCTTACAAATTTTGACTATTGTAATGCATTTTTGACTACGTTTTAATGATTTGAGGCCTAATGTCACTTGCTTCTGGCTGATGTTTAACATTTGAACCAATGTACTTACTATATTTGGAAATTCAACCACTTTTCTTTTTGAAATACTCTTAGTTTATCTCCTTTAAAACAACATCATATCTTTAACTACATGCCTAAAACACATCGAATTATACAATCATGTTGTTTAGATTCTTATTGATGGTCATTTTAGGCCTAGAGGGCTTTTCTGATGGATTGATGTTGGTGTTGGTGTCACTTTGTGGACTTATATGGATGATGATCATTGTTGAGATGGTGGTTGCAAGTAGTACCTTTTTAAATACTGAATTTTATAGACATTTTCAACAAGTTAAGAACCTCCGCTTACAAATTCTCTGATGTGATGCAAATTTTGGTCCCTTTTCATAAATTGTATGGTCCTGTATGTGCATGAATGATACAACTGTTCAAGCCAATTTACTGAAATAGGCCTATAATTTCAAACAAAACTTTCTGCATTCTGTCATGTGAAAACTAGATAAGGGTTTTTTTCCCCCTATGGACCTTTGCACTTACGTTTTGGTCTCTTTTGGGTAAATACGAACTATAAATTTATATGTTTCAGCTATACATACCAAGGAACATTGCCTTTGGTCGGAATTGACTTGGATTTGTTTCGTTAGGACTACGGTTTGGATATGGTAATCACACTGTCTAATTTGGGTATTTAGACGAAGCAGAATACCGTGATCACGTACCACCTTACGAATTCGCATCTGGTGCACCTATTTGCCTATGCGGCCCGGTTACTAGCCGCCAGACTGAACGTGTCACTGCTGCTGAATACAATACCAAGATAAGAGAAAAATTGACACTGTTTGAACTTTTACTATTAGAAACGAAATGTTCATGTCTTGTTCTTATTCGACAGTTAAAACCAATTTCAATACTTTTGTTTCTATACATTTCCAGACACTGGCATAGCATTTACTGTGTGTAATCGATCAATTTTTGAGCTGCTGATCATCTCTATTTTTCGCTGAGAGTACTACGTCGTCCGCAAACAACACAGACGACAATGATTTATGACCTGTTTTAAGAATTTAACTCATTGTTATGAAGGTAGGATTTTAAATCATTATTGAAAAAAATAAATAGTACGGCAACTGCAAAATGCAGTAGCCAGAACCGTTGCAGAGAATTATAATTACGGCAACCTGAGAGGTAAATATACTCGTCAAAGTTTGAAATGGTAGAGGCAAGGATAGAAGGCAGTTTCACATGGCAACTCTAGTGTTAAATATACGAGAAATCTATCAATAATAAACTGCACGACAAGGTCAAGTTTGCCACTGAAGTTAATCAATCCCAACTAGATTTTCAGCAAACACCATGATTATTCAAGTTCCTCATCCTGCAATAAAGTGTACTTAAGCGTACTTTTAAAGCATTATATCTGATGGTGCTTGCATCTACAATAGTCCTCCTAACTTTTTTTAGGGTTGTGGTAATGTATATTAATGATTTTCAATACCCGTACAAGTCTCACTTAATAATGATCCATGCTGTCATCTTATTTGTCATTAGTCATTCAGTTTCAATTTTAGTTTTTACTAATTTTGTAATTTGTTAATATTAACTTTTTCTAATCGTGCTTTTATGTACTTTCGTCATTGCGTTCAGTGCATATGTGAAGTTGGTATTATTAGTAATGTCCAAAGGTATGTGTTTGTGGTGTGGATTGGTGCTATACTCCCAGCTACAGCGAACGTCGGAAAATCGTACGCCGGATATCGAACTTTTTATATTTTGTAATTGCACGTACATCTCATAAAAACGCTTCTATGCCGGATGCATAGTTTATGATAACCGGAACAATAATTGCTATAACGATCTTGGATCCAATTAACTGCAGTAGTAAATTAAAACATTTCATAGCAGTTGGCAAACCCCATCATAGAAATTTGTGGTCTGCAGTTGCAAAATTATTATGCAACTTATAAAGAGTGTACGATCAGTGATATTGATATAAATTTAACTTTGAAAACCGTATGGGTAGCTTTATTTTCCAGAATAATGTAATTGTTTAATTTCACACTATTGATCTTCGCATTTTGAGTGGTATTTCATGCCAGAACGACTCAGATTTTCAGTTTCTTTGCTAGTTTTTGTCGTGAACCAATAAGGTTAAATGACTGAGTCACTAGCTCCATACAACTCGCTGCCACTGCTTTATGATGCCTGGGTAAGCATGTTGATTTAGGCATGGTAACTTGATAAGCCTCATACATGTGTTTTCATTAATGGGAAGTCAGCGTCCATTTCAATAAAGATAAATAAAGATCAAGGCAGACGACAATTTGAAACCAGGTTTCCTTGTTGATCAGCTCGGTGGGAAATCTTTACCAGTATTGGGAGTACTTCATCGATGACACACTTCTGCTTGGAACATGGTGCGGGCAGGAATTCACCAGAACGCAAGTAATTCACCAACTGATGATATAATTTTATGTATATCATTTCTGACAACGCAGTTCTGACTGTGCTAATGTATTTATCTCCGTAAATGGTCCAGATGTTTTACATGCTTTTTAAAACAGTTGTTATGGAATTTAAATTTTAACTGCAGTACATATGCTGCAATCATGTAAAAAGTTTGAGAGAGAGAGAGAGAGAGAGAGAGAGAGAGAGAGAGAGAGAGAGAGAGAGAGAGAGCCTATGACTGAAAAATAATATATTATTATGTAACTTCACAAATATGTGTAGTACGATCATTGACTATCATAATGCATTTCTAGTATTTACATCCTATAGGTTTAAGCCCCTGTCCACATTCGCAACAACACATTTCGTACTTTCCTCCATTTTCACTAAGAGCAGTTGCTGGAACAACACGGGTAATAAACAGAATATTTGTTGCTTTATTCTATGATCATGTCCGAATATTTCTGCTCTTAAGTCGTATGTTCCTATGGAAAAAATAGAGATATAACTAGAACACCATGACGACGGTGCGAAACTGTATATCCGCATCGAGTTCATTTTAGGTGAAAAGTAAAACTTGCAAAAGCATCCAGATAGCAAAGGTTTTGTATGGAAACGAATGGGCATCTTTCATTTTGTTAAATACATTGTGAAGCATGCACATCAAGAGTTAGCGCACTCTAAATATAGAGGAGGCAATCTGAATTTATAATTGTAAATACACGGAGATATTAAATACGTGGAGATATTGCTGGTCATAATATTACACGTTCCCATTTTACAGCATTGTATTGATTATTTGTCGTTTTGCCCTATTCATTTTGTTCCTGTCTCTCCTTTATGTCGCATTGTAATCTGACGAAAGCGTTTTCTTTTTTGTTTTTGTTTTTGTGTTGCTAGATCAAACATTACTGTCTTATGGAAATAAAACATTATGCATCTGTCTTCATACTTACAGTATGTTATATATATATATATATATATATATATATATATATATATATATATATATATATATATATATATATATATACATACATACATACATACATACACACACACACACATACATACATACATACATACATACATACATACATACATACATACATATACGCGACAGTGTCTATGGGTATTTACTCTTGAAATAATGGTCATGTGTATTGCAAACCGTTTTAACCTTTACCTGAATTTTTAATATAACAATTCAGTTCTTGATGTCAGTCATTTGCTAATACTAAAATCAAATTTTAGTAAACGTCTTGCTCCACAAACCAAATTTTTTATATGGAAATCATATCTTCATAGCAGAATCATTGTTTGATAGCAGAAAATAAAAATTTGGTATTAAAAAAAATTGTTGTAAAATTATTGCGGTGCTACAGTTGTGGCTTTGCCAACTTTTTATTCATTTTGGGCCAGTTTCACTTATGCATGTACTTCAAGAAGGGAAACAACTGTAGAAAAGATAAAAGTTGTCAAGTTACAAGGTTTAGCACAACAAATTATCCCCAGTTACCTTTGATAGTGGCATGTCCTGTGGCTCAGTTTGCCTGTTAAAATAGGACAGGATTAAGTTGCGTTATTTTTGTTGCTTTTTGTGCAGTAAGCAGTAAGTTAGACATGTGAGTATTATGATCCTAAATGTAAATTGGAGACAACATTTTTTTTCTGTTTTTTTTTTTTTTTTAGATAATGTCCTAACTGGCAGTAACTTAGTTATTTTGTATTCCGCAATTATGATGCTTCTGTGTTAAGATCGTTGACCGCAGGTTTATCCCTTTCAGCCGAGCGTACCATTGCTCTGAGCTAGTCCATGGACCCGTAATTGGGTCCACGGCTTATATCAAAATATGCACATAATCAAATGAATATGATTCTCCGACTCTCGATGTCTCCAATCCGTGCTTATATCAATTAAATTGCCATTTAATGGTATAAATCGAGCTTAAAGTTCACATGCATGCATGCACTTTCATAAACAACAGTGTATCTATTTGGATCGAACCTTTGTAGGCATGGACGCTGTCCCATTAAGTCAGAACAACAGTTGGCACACCAATGCCAACATTAGTTTTTTTTTAAAGTAAATTTTAACCGTATTTTTTGAGCACTCATATAGACCTATCACGGTTTTTCATTAAGTCAGAACAACAGTTGTCACACCATTACCAACATTTTTTTTTTTAATAAGTTTGTAACCGTATTTTTCGAGCACGCATATAGGCTTATCATGAAGACTAACATGGCTTCTATAACAGAATTAATCTCGTGCTTGCTTCGTAAATTTCTATTATAGGCCAACATGTAGAATTTTTGTAGTTCATTTTCACATAGGACCTATGTTTTTAAACACACAATTGTCAGTATTTTTCATGCCAAAAATTTATACCTCAGTGAATGAGTGTTTTAGCTAGAGCCCGCCAGAAACCATATGCCATCGCACATTCGTAACATGAGCTTTAACGTTCATGTAGTAAAAACTTTCACGTCGTGAAAAAAAAATGCAGTTGCATAATGAGCTCGTATTGCATTCTATGGTAATTTGTATGCAAAAATATAATACCAGGACCATGATATAGGCCTATTCATCTGTACATAGGCACATTCATGTTTATATGTAGTGTGTATCATTTATTTAGTTTGTTAATGCTTACACCATAAAGGAAAATGTACCTCGCTGTGGCACACACAAGGCTAATGTGTTATGGTCTCAAAACATACCAGGCTCTCTCCTGTACCAACAATGTTAAAAGTTAGATTGAATATAAATATTTTACAATGAAGACAGCGCAACACAATGTAAGAATCCTTTATTAGGCGTGATAAACAAGGCAGCAAAAGCTATAGCCATCCGGTGCTATGTAACTTTTTAAGAATATTACAAAGTTGAAATTGATAATATTGAGACCACCTCTTGCATGTACAATGGCTCAGGACGCAAATTATATGAAGAAATGAATTCTAGATACAAGAACCAGGCTGAATTTTCTTGCCACACATGCTTTAAGTTCATGGTAAAAAATGAATCAAATCTTATATGAACCATGCGTCAAATCAATCCCGGGAAAATATGTTTTACGTATAAATGTTTAGCAAAATAGACAGAATATATGCCACACATTTCAGATATCAAAAATACAGCTTACATATTAAAAAGGTTTGCCATAATGCTTTAATTTGATGGTAGGAAAATAGGATCACATTTTGAAAGTCACCATGGGTCCAATTTCTCGCGTAAAAGTTAGATTTGTGTATTAATCTTTAACGCAACAGACAGAACATAGTTTTCATGCTTTAGTTTTTGGTGTTTTCACACTGTAGTGTTAGTACGCTTGTTCAATTATAAGCTAATATTCGCAGTATTTAAATACCACGGGGCATGATTCTCAATATATACTTAAAATAATAACTAAGCAAGTTAACCTTGACTCCAATTCGAAGGCAAGCCATGGGCATGATGTAATGTGTAATCCCACTGTCAGCGTCGTCTTTGGAGTGTTTTGAACCCGTTTTCGGTCACGGAGCTGTACCCATTCTCTCCCACAATGGCCTTTATAAAGCGCAGAGTTTGGTCAAACTTTACACCGAAGCGAACCAAGCTACTAAAAGTAACACATGGCAGGGAGATGATACATCACTGACGGAGAAAAATGGGGGATTGTGGCTCTCTGCACCACGGCTTTCGTGTAGTGTTAGCATCACAAGGAGGTGCTACCCGATATTGAAGGGGTGAAAACATTTTTGATACTGAACTGCAAACATATAAATTCCAAGAACATTACAATGAAAGGAAGCATGCCGTGAAAGTGCTTGAAATTTTTTTCCAACAACAGAATGAAATTGATTGAGTGTGAAATGATCTGTGGTACGTTCATTCAACCATTACGTTTTCTTTCTACAAAACATTAAAGTTTCCGAAATCTGTCTCCTTTCTATATTTTCGATCACAAAAGACAAAGTAAATCGACTTGCTTGACGTATGATTTTAAATATATACACGTCTGAAATTTGTAATTAAAAAGTGACAGGCAATTTGACATTTGTTGCCTTTCATTGTTTTTGTAACACATGTAGCTTTCCAAAGCTTGAATTCAGCATTGATGTGATAACGAAGACTATTTTAACAAATACTATCCTCTAAGCCCAATTGTACATGCATTGCTGTCACCTAAGCAGATAAGTTGCTTCGCTGATTGATAATAGGATACAATTTGTCAAAAAGAACTCCTTTTTGGACACATTAGAGTACAAAGTATTTTATAATTTGTGGTTTTGAAAAACAGTGAAAAGCAATGGGAATGCGTACATTTTATCAAGTCGGCTTCCGATCTTTTTCACAGTCTATAAACTTGTGTGACAGTTGTGTATATACTTCAAAATTGCTACCTTAACAGACAATATTGAAGAGATCCTATAAATAGCATTGCATCTTTATGATTGCTCACTATAAATGAAAAAAAAACGATGGGGTTTTTTTTGTATGACAAAGGAAACATTTGCTCCCTTCGGACATGTATAATCACAGGTAATTTATATAATAAGTGTGACAATATACTTGGTTGAAAACAATATGTTAAAGTCATGAATCATTATACAAACAAGCCTACAATCATTGAAACCTTTGACTCATGACTTACAATTCAAGAGAATTCACCGCAACATTTCCATTCGGTGCTTTTAGGAACGTCTGATAAAACTGCCCCAACATTCAAGTTAAATATTGTCACATTTCGTGAGCAGTTAATTGCAACTCTACTGCAATCGACTTTGACTCCCGATTGACACACGTATAGAGCGTCAGATAGAAATATAATGGTCACGACTTCCAGAATCATATAGTGTTATGCACACGTTAAGAAAAAAAGTCTCGTCAAGGACTAGTTACAAAAAGATATGGTGTTCAATAAATAATATTCAAAAATTGAATGTCATATTTGGAGTGTACTCGTGGAATATCTTGTCCTGGTATTGTGAATGTATTACAATGACCCCGTGACTTTGAATATTGGGCAAAACAGGGCGCAAACGCATCCAAAGTCTGAGGCAGGCAGCTTTGTTTGTTTTCCAGATATACCACAGAGATTTTTATGTTATCTGTGACCTTGGAAATGGGTTAAAGTCACCATGGAGTAAACACTCCCAAGGTATGGATAAAATGCGTCAAGTCTATCAGTTTGGCGGTTGTAGCTTATTTGTTCTGTAGATACCGCGTATCTGGAGAGGGATTCATTGTGGGCCATTCCCTCCTTCTCAATTGTATTTTGTGAATGAATTACGTTAAACCAAAAACAACATTTACAAGGTTTCCAATGTTGACTCGCGTTACCTTGGAAAATGGGCCAGGTCACCAGGAGCAAACTTATAAAAGGTCATGATACGATGTTTCAGGTGTAAACATTTTACGGTCATGTCTGGATGGATTTGGTGAGCAGGTTTTACGTTTACAAGGCTTGCAAAGAGAAGCACAGTCAGAAGGCGATACAAACAGGTTAACAATATCTCTGTCGGCTTACGGTAAAAACATGCTGGATGTAGATAAAGCCATCTAAGAAGCTAAGACATTACCACAACCATGCCACGGTACAAATAGGAATTCATTGGTACTCTTTTTACACGACCTGCCTTCTTACTAAATACTGCATCCAGCTACAAAAATGGACGTTAAAGATCAAAACCACTCTAATACCAAAGTGTTACTTTTGGGATTACTGCAACATTGAAAATATGACATACAGTAATGGTTTGGTACTTTTTGTATGACTTTGAAGAAAAGGTCTTATTGATGCCTGCCGATTCTTCTTACGAAACATGAAAGCATCGTATTGATGTCGAGTTATATACATTCCATCATTTTGTCAGCTTTTGAAGGTCCAAATCCGCTTTTTGTTCGATACTATTACAATGAAATATCTCTTGAAATTAGATAGGGTATTTTTATAACCGATAACACTGAAACTAATTGAAGATTAAACGTTCCAACTGTATATGAACCAGTCCACAGCTTTTCTGGGTATGTGCTGGGTGCTTGATAGTTGTTATCTGCTACTCTTATTGAAATTGTATGTTTATATTCAAGCAATACTAAACGAGTGAAGCAGACGACGTTATATACTCAGGGGCCGTATTAACAAAGAGTTTAATCTGATCCTGAATTAAATCTTAAACTGAGAGTCAATGTGCCTTGCGGCCTTGGACTTTGCAAATCGTTGGCCTAATGTTTGATTTAAACTTGCAGGATTAATTAATCCGTGTTATACGATGTAATATGAACTTTGGAATTAAAGTTTCCATTAAAAAAAATGGTCTTGATTTAATACAGATTTTAATCCTGACCAAAAGATTAAGTACTGGATCAAACTAAGATTGATTTAATTAAATGAGCCGGTAAATCCTAACTTCAAGTTGTCGCCAAGAGCATATGTTCGCTAATATTCTCGAAGTCTTCATCAAACATTGAGCCTAAGATGAAGTGGCTCAGGGCACAAACCACATTGATTTTAATTTTGGGATTAAAGTAAAAATCAGATCAAATGCTTTGTGAATATGGTCACTGAGGTTTTGACTGCAAAGAAGTAGGTATAAGACTACGGGTCAGGCGATTAAGTGTTTATTATTGTATGATTCAATTTAAGGATCAAAGTCACGATCAGATCAAAGTCTTAATGGATACAGCTACTGGAGGTTAGTGTGCCATATTAAGAATTGTCTGTTGTCTCTCCCTCCCAACTTAACTGGCGAGGCTACAGTGAGTAAACATAATACAGTTGCTAGTTTAGGACTATCGTTGCCTATTGTACAAGAGAAATTTCATCAATACATTTGGCTCTTGTCTGCGTTTTTTTTCTTTTTTCTTTTTTGTTTTGTTTTGTTTTTGTGTAAGTTTTAGCTCAGCTGACTTATCAGTCACTTTGGATCCCTGGATCTAAATTTCCTTAACAGATGGAGTAGCGCTTTTTGTGCATTTTATTATGAAATATGATCTTTGGGTTTTCCCCAGTTTCAACTTGGCTGGCTGTCATAGTCCTCTTGCTTACATTATGTGGTCACTGACACGAAGACAAATTTGAAGGGGTTAAACGACGCTTGACCAGCTTCGTCTGCATTTACGCTTGTTTGTTTTAGCACTCAAGAGGACGTTCTATGTAAGCCTACATAGATTTAAAGCTATCACGTCATTATTCGAAAACCGTTTACAGTGTACCACACTAGATTTACAATTCCAGTAACCGTTTGAAGGACACATATGTGCGAATCTTGAATTTTAATACTGACGATCATATAAGTCCCATACTTTTTTCTCCATACATGTTCAATTTAACGCACGGATATGCCATTTTGTTGCTATTATTTATCTGGATTTTATTTTTATTTCTCTTTTGTTACAGGTCGGTAAATACTTAAATAATATTTCCAACAAATGTCACATAACACCAAAAGAAATTGTCTTGACAGCACAGGTAAAACATCATCAAAACTGAAACGCTATGAAACGTACTTATTGCAGCATTATAAAAGTATTTTGCGCATCGTGTTACAAAAAATATGCATCTCGCAGATAGACTTTTTTCAATTATCTATTTTCAACATGAGCCTCGAGCGCTGATTTTAGAATATATTTTGAAAGAAATTGTAACTGTCTATTCTGTAAATAAAATTTCTTCAAAAACAATGAATTTCACAGCATCGCTACTGACAAAAAATTAAACTGAGAAACTCCTGCTCATAAAATTTGGTGTTATCGTCTGAGTCGTGTAATGTCATTTATTTGATATCCTGAATCAGATGTAAATCACAATATGTTGGCCTAACTACTCATTGAGTTTGAAAGAGATGTAGAGGACACAAAACTACAATTAAAAATCACAAACTGAACACTTTTTTGTGTGACCATTTCAACTCTGAGGAACATTCATATTTGGATTGCCGGGTACAAATTATTGATAAGATAGAGCCCAATTTGTTACACCAAGATAGTTATGTTAACACAAAAAAATTATTACCCTTGGGAGAATTTTGGATCAAAACACTTAATTCACTCCACCCTTTGGACTTTATGATAGAATTTTAAGCTTCGGTGATGTTAGGAATTTGGACTCTGCAATCACACACCTTTTCATAATAATCAGGCCGGTATACAAAAAAGAAGAAGATGATGAAAAAGAAGAAGACAAGGAAAATCACGGCAAAATCATTTTAGGAATGTGGACACAAAAGACCTTGTTGAAAATTTACTGAAGCCTTTTTCTAACGGCATTGATCAATTTCTAAAAGCTCTTTAAGCACTATCATTTCGGGACATAACCAGAATCAATGAATATTTACGTATTACTATTATGGAGAGACATTTCCATGATTATTTTTGGTGAAATTATGTATGCTTACACAACAGTTATTTGGAAACCAGATTCTAATAAGAAACAAGAGGGCTATGTGAATAGCTCATAGCTCATGCTCAGCTGACCTAGACATTCATCACACTTGCAGCTCTGTGAACTTGGGTCAGGATCGAGGTCACCCGTGTACTGAGTAAGTCTAACCTTTATAGAAGAGCACTAACATGTGCAACATCAAGGTCCCTGTTCCAGTAGTTCTCAAGTTATAGTGAAGAGTAAAATTCATGTATGTTGCACTGTGACCCAAGAAACGAGGTCAAGGTCACTCATGTACTGTCTAAGCATGACCTGCATGGACAAAATTAACTTGTGCAACATCAAGGTCCTAACTCAAAACAGGGAATGAGGTCAAGGTCCTACCATTACTGGGGCATGACCATTTGCAGAACATATTAAGTAGAAAATTATAAAACGTACATCCCTACCAAGTTTGGCGCAAATCTGGCAAACATTATTTAAGTTATAACCATTACAAGAAATTACAAGAAATACTCATGTTAAACTTTATTTTTTAATTTTTTTTTTTTTTTTTTTAAATTTTGAAACGAAATCATAAATCCATATGTTCCGCCAGGGAACAAATCCACAAAGTTTCAACTTAATCAGAGAGACGGTTCTGGAGAAGAAGTGACAAGTAACGAAACACAAAAATTCATTAAAAAACAAACAAAAACAAACAAAAACAAAAAACAAAAAAATGCAGCACCACCTGCTGAACAAATAAAGAAGTAGGAGTCCCTTAGACAGTTTCTTATGTAATATCAATGCAATTGGGTGAGCGGCTGTGGAGAAGAAGATTTTGTGAGATTTGTCCAAAAAAGAAAAAAAATCCAAATATCAATGGAGCGTGACCATTTAAACAAGCTGGTAAAAACCAACCCAAGGTACATTGCCACCAAGTGTGAAGCCAATCTGGATGACGGTTTTGGAGAAAAAAATCGAAAATGTGAATTAGCATTAGAATGCCCACTGACTTACATAGTAATCAATAGGAAAGGCGCATGTGCCGATAAGTACCCGAATTAAAAAAAAATGTTAAAAATCAGGATTCCAGAGCAGTGCCACCCAGTGAATAACTTTGTTTGACCCTTTCACAAGGAACATATAAAACCACACAAAAATCGTAAAAAAAATGAGAAAAAAAATTGAAGTGCCACCTGCTGAAGAAATTACTAAGAGTCCGTGGGAGTGTCCCTGTGCGATGTCAAAGCAATTGGGAAGCTGTTTCGGAGAAGATTTTAGAAGATTTGCCCCCCCCCCTCCCCCCACATAAGAACAAAAAAAACATAAAAAAATAAAAAAATCACTGGAGCGAGATTATTTGAACAAACTTGGGAGAGACCCACCCAAGGCACATCCCTACCAAGTTTGAAGTGAATCTGGGATGTGGTTTTGGAGAAAAAGTCGTAAATGTGAATTACCATTAGAATGCCCATTGACTTTCAATGGGAAAGGTGCATTTACCAAAAAGTACCCGAATTGAAAAAAATCGTTAAAAATCAGGAATCCACAGCAGTGACAGCTGATGAACAACTTTGTTTAACCTTTCACAAGGAACATATCCACCAAGTTTCAGCTCAATCTGAGTAACGGTTTTAGAAAAGAAGTTGAAAATAGCAAAAACACGCAACAAATCATAAAAAACTAGGAAAAAATGGCAGCGCCACCTGGTGTACAAATTAAAGACCACAAGACTAACCCAATGTACATTCCTACCAAGTATGAAGTACACAAAGGCTGACGGTTTTGGAGAAAAAGTCTAAAATGTGAATTATGGACAGACGGACGATGGACGAATGACAATCCTATAAGCTCAGCTGGCTGACAAGTCAGCTGAGCCCAAAAATTGGATCAAATATTTTTCAGCATTCCTTTCAAACACAAAATTATTGCTTCACTGAACATTCAGTCCCTTTTTATATTAACCTTTGTTCGTGTAACATGATTCCCAACGAATGAAAAAAAAAATCCCCCCCCCCCACACTTTTTCCTATAATTATGTGAATAATATTGGACAAAGAATCAAAAATTACAATAAATTTCTGGCTTCAAGCAACCTTGCCGATATCCCAGCAAATCAAAATTGTAACTGTATGGATAATAATATATGTTCCAATATTGTTGATACACGCCACAAACAATAATAATTTACATGTAATTTTGATATTATCCAAAATTCAGTTTTAAGATAATTGATGAAAAAAGGTACAAACTTTTGAAAAAATGACGTATATAAATTGCACAAACAATCCAATGATAATGAGATAGATACACACAAAGACGAGATAAAAAGGCATTTCAATACAAATTTTTCTGCAGACAAGTCGTCTATTGTTCTGGATATCCAAATAACAAAGAAAAAAAAAACAAAAAAAAAACCAAACAAACAAACAAACAAAAAAACAAAAACAAAAACAAAAAAACCAACCCCCCCCCCCCATTTAAATCAAGATTCATAGCTGGTGCTTTAACATGTACAACGAAATAGGTATCAAAGGAAGTGACACTGTGTTTCACTGCAAATAGGAATAATTTCCGTGAATACTGTAATTCTAGAAACTGTTAATTAATTGCTTTTGGAGTATTTGCAATTCTTACCAGTTTGTATATAAAATTAAAGATTTTAATGCAAAAAGTATCAATGTTTTGGCGTTTTCACACTGTACAAGTCAAAACTTCTCTTTCAGAATTAATCAGCAAATTGTTCAAACACACTGGTAAAGCATGCGTAATTATCAATTCATATTCAAAGAAAGCATATTGGTCGCATAATAAATACTCGAAAAGTAGCCGTAAATCTTACAGAGTTGAAACTTTGATACATGCAATAAAATTTCTGTTGGATAATAATGCGGTCAATGCAGACCATTGTTTGGTTGTTTTTTTTTAACCAAATAAGACATTCTAATGGGTATTTAACTGCTCTACGTTGCTTGCTGATTTATACTTAATCTGGCTTGAATTTAAGTTTATGGTTTAATTGATACGAGAGGACTTTCCAGTGGCTGCGAAATTATCGAACAACACACGATATATTGATAAATTGCTAGTGTAAATGTTTAAAATTTCAATAAAATTGCTGAAGAAATTTACCCCAAATATATTCTTTCTGAAGGTGACAATTCATATGGTTTCAGAGATGTGTTTCTGGACTTGGATATTCGGGTCACTTATAACAGGTTTTGCATTAAAGTCAATCACGAAATGATAAGTTTTATTTGGAAGCAGTTAAAGTTCCTTTCCCGGACAGTAACATTTCGGAAACTATAGGGTATGATATGTTTCTGTCACAAATTTGAGATTTGGTCGTATTTGTTCTAAATATCAGGAGGTTGCATGTAGAACCGTATTCTTTCACAATAAACGTCAAGTCAAGAGGATTCAAAGATGTACTTTTGATCAAATATTTCTACAAATTTGGTTATAAATATCTAGAGATTGTTTAAAAAGTTTGGCTTAAATAATTTAAGACATTTTAGAATTGCCATTTTGCTTTTCAATTTCAACCTTTGGAATCATTCTATATTAATTTTTACCTTTTAGACATTCTAGGCTAGCTTGTTTTCTGCCAGATGAAACCCAAAGGAACTATCGGTAGCAAGCTGCTAGCTACAGCAGTTACACGCTTGCTTCATTATACTCGATATCTGGTTAAGAAAAGATATATTTTAATTAAACTTAAAAGGTAAGGACGTTCATTCCTTTCTGACACACCCAACAAATTTTGCTGTTACTATCCAGAGGTTGTAAGAAAGTTGGGCTGCAATAATTTTTCAAACTTTAGACTTGCCAGTTTCGCTACTCAGTTTTATCTTTTGGTATCATTCTGTTCTAACATGCACTTTTCAGACATTTTAGGTTACATGTTTCCAGTTACATTAAACCCTAGTTGTTATCGGCAGCAAGCAGCTACCTACGACAGTTACAAGTTTGCCTTATTGTATTTAAAATCTGGTAACGAAAAATTATGTTTTTATAGAATGTACGACTTACAATGGTAATGACTGTCGTTCTTTTTCTGACATGCCTAAGTGCACATTTACGCAATGTCAAAAAATTACTCAAATTTGACAGTATTCACACAGATGTCAAAAACGTGACAAATTAAATTTAGTAATCATGTTTGGTTTAACAGGTATTCTTTATTCAAAATGAAGCTGTGCGTTTATAGGCAAAACATCGCTTATCCATCATTTGCAACGCTCATATTTATTCATAATTATGTAGGTTGTCTTTCCTGAATATTTATATAAGACAAGGGGCCGCTACTCAGAGATACATGTACGGGTATAGTTTCCGAAACATTAATTGATTAGTTTCCCATTGAAGACCGTTTAATCTATTTTATATGTTCAATTCTAGAAAATGAACGTGCCAATATAAACAATACCACTTCCATATATATATATATATATATATATATATATATATATATATATATATGTGTGTGTGTGTGTGTGTGTGTGTGTGTGTGTGTGTGTGTGTGTGTGTTAGATAGTGACACGTTAGCAGGAACTGGTTCTGGACAAAAAGACACAAATACAATAATGTTCTAAACAAGTTGTATCCAAGACAGAAAATCCTTGGTTTATTTATATAAAAACTAACAGTTTGTTATTCCTATTTAAACTGTGGTAATCTGTGATTGGATTCGACACAAAATAGCCGACATCTTTAGTGTACCAAAGATACTTATTTTTGTTGTTTGGGAAAGAAATCAATATGTTTCTGGCTCATTCTCTCTCCTGTATGGCTCTTGTCGCATTAAGCCAATGCTATTTCCGATTTCATGGTCACGCAATTTTGTTTGTTTTAGTTTTATGACTCACATAGTTTCATATCTGCCATTTTGCAGCAGGAGCCTGTGATACATAAATATTCACATTGGATCACTAACCCCGGTAAGACAATGAAGTTTAAATAAAATCGGATGGTGATCACCGCGATAACGGTTTTGTCTTATAATTTGTCACACTGTAGACTATTTTTTTTTATCGTTTTGGTAAAAGAAAAACAAAACAAAACAAAAAAAAGCACACACAAAGACACACACACACACACTAAAAAGCCCCGCAATCTCAGGGTGCCCCTAAAACTAAAAACTTCTGGGAATATCGTCTTTTATGTTCATTTTGGTGCTCAAAGGTTACTGCTGACAGCATGACACCGACACTGTTTTCAGTGTCGCACGTTTGCATTATTTTAAGGTGTATCGTTACTGGTGGATTCGACACTATATCAGAGTTGCAAATGGTAGATCTTCGGCGGGAGGGGGTGTGTGATAAAAGTATCGAGGTAATTTGGTAAATTATCAGTTTTGTGTAATTTTAATAGATAATACTAGGGACTACATGTATAATCAATTTCTTCTCATATCCCATATCCCTGAGAGCAATGCAATTCAGTATAACACATTTTGAGAGTCGTCCTAAAATATGGAGCACATAACACGGTAAAAGTATCGAAGCGACCATAAAACCCGATACACAAACTAAAACCAGCCGAAATGTATAACCGTGGCATTGAAACACACAGAGAAGATATGGGTATGAGGACAATTGCAGTGCACCTGAAGATAGTGAATGATTAGAGATTCCCCTTTCTTCAACAATTTGCATTTTGAGCGTAGTCTTTTTCTCCTTGCTTTATCATTCAGACATGTTTAAGATACAGACGAGGTCCATATCAGTTGTGATGGCGGGTGTTCGATCTGTCTTCTGTCCGATATGGTAAAAAGTTCGAAATCTAATATACATATAATATTAAGTGTATCTTATGTATTATTTACCAATCTTGTGTTAAGAACAGTAATCAAAGAAAGAATGCAATTTTCCAATCTTTAATCGACCAGCCAATTTTCACATTTAACCCCAGTTACAAATAATACAGAGTTACAACAAAACTGAGAAATTTCACGGGTATTTCGCCAGGAGTATTTTTCATTTAATCAAATCAAAGCAAATGTATTCACGAGTCGCTTGGATAAACAGTTATTTGTGTATTTTTTGAGACATCAACTTTCAGTATAGAAGGTATAAAACAGAAAGAACTTGAACATCAAACGAGGCAAAGTATGTAACATTTTTCTTCGGCCACACAACGGATAATATTGGAAGATAAAGTTAATGCGCGAGTAAAGCAATGTAAAATTCCCCTTTGATAAGATATCAGAAACGTAATTTGCTTTTCCGACATACTGTCAGATTTCTTTTGCATTGCATGTCTGGCATTACTCATGATGACAATGACCGTAGCATATCATATTTGGAATGGCGTCCAAGGGCCAGCATATGATCAAAAGAACACGAACTAACAGGCTTATTTGGACAGCCTTTGTGAAAAGCCTCGGAGCATAGCATAAAGCTCTTTACTAAAACTTATCTTAGTAATCGTCCATCACATGCAAGTTCTCTGTTCTTACCAACGTGTTCAGCCAACAGAGTGCATTCATTGATATTATTAGAATAATATTTTATAAACCTCTTATAGTCATCTTATATGCTGCCCCGCTGGTACCAACAGGATTTGTAGACGCCAGGCTGGCGGCAAAAACACAGGGGGAATTGGCAGCAGACTCATTTGGACAGACTTTACATGTATGGGAAGGGATGGAACAGAGCATAGAAATTTGCTATCACAAGCTGTCTGAAATAAATCATCACAAGTATCTATCAACTGTTTGTAATAGATATTGCTGTGCGGTCGTAATCAATAAGGAATACACGACTACGATTACACAGCATTATGTACCTATTGGCACTCTTGTAAAAATCCAGCTTAAAATGGTGTTATCACTGACCAAAGTACTTCAGCTGGTGGCTTAGTTTTGCCAGGTAAAATTGCGTGCGAGTTTTGAAACAAAGCAGGCATGGGCCCAAAATGTTAGACCAATCACAAGTAGTAAATGTATACCCGCATGGCCAGGCCATATGCTTACCTCAGTTTTAGTATAATAACGCCCATATTTATTCTGATTCAAGTTTCATGAACAAAATCAAACACATTGAACTAATAACCCATAGACACATCATGGATATGTCACTGAACTCCAGATACAATGAACATAGTTTAGTTCTACCACATTGCCCATATCTTTAGGCTTTATGTATTTTTTTTCCATTTCAGGTTTAATGACTCGAATGAGTGGTAGAATGTTTGTGTGAAGTTTAAAAACTGAAAGTTCCAAGAAATAACATTCTGCACACGTGTATTAGCATTACCTATTGACATGCAAATATGTAGTAATCAATGGTAAGTTACAATTGTACAACAACTTCCGTCTCTTTTGCCTGTGGGATCCCGTGGAGGAGAAATCTAGCTCCTCGGTTTTTCAATGTACCCTCAGCAGCCAGTAGGAGACCTTGAAAGTGCTGAAGTTTGTCACTTGCTGCTCAGTGTATTTTGAACAAACCTTTCCTAGAGTCGTCGAAGCTGCACTGGCTGCGGTCCCCAACTACGCAAGGTTTCGATGGATAATAAGACTAAGAGTTCGTAGTTTGTTGAACATTTGAAATTACAATTCACCGTTAGTTTAATGGTATAATCCTGAGTATTCAAATCTGAGAGTTCACATTTTGGTGAACATTTAAATTTACAATCTGCCATCAGTTTGTTGGAATATAATAAGCAAGAATTTGTCATACAGTATGTATTCGTTGATATATCACATTCATACTTTCTTTACATTCAAGTAAGTTGGCTTTACCACATACAAGGCAAAGGCCAACAGCCGCCATCGCATTAAAAATATGTCCGGGAATTTAAGGCTGCTAAACATGCTGGGTGATTTCCCGCCGATGACCCCTTTATAAATTTATTTGGCTGTTGAAACCTAGACATTTTGAATCGAACATGATAACATGTTATTTGAATTCCTGGTTAAAACAAAGACATTGACTGGATCTGGCTTCAATCATCCATGACTCAGCGTTTAGTCAATATAAGATGCTAAAGCCATGCATGCATGTCTTCGTCATGTAATGCAAACAATGGTGTAAGACATGGACCTCGTTAATGTAAAGTAACGCACAAATCACTTCACATAATAGTATGCTTATTTTTGTAAATTTTGAACTCAATCTCTTTTGAAAAAGAAATGATTCAGCAAATTTTGTTTGGTTTGGTTGTGTAACAACTGGGCTTTAAAAGTTGACAATTCCGGTTTGTGCGGTTTTCATTTTCTTTATTCCATGAAAAAAAAAATTGAAAACCAAACATTTGCTAACGGTTTTCGCACTTGCAACCTCACAAAAACAAGTGCTTTTTGTCCGAGTAATTTCCGTGCTGTCGTTTTAATGAAATATGTTTTCTCACGATCGTCGTTTCATCCCAATTCTCCTCCTTTGAAAGGGCACTTCGATGCCTCACCAGATCCATGCAGTACTTGCTAGTTCATGTTGACACATATAGTTATGAGGAAAAAACAAAAGGATCGTTGAGCCTAAATTTTCGTGCAGGTGTTTAGCAAGAATCATGTGTTCACATGGGGACAGATTATCAACCCCAAGTGGATTATATTAAAGCAAGACTATTTGAACATTGTGTGCTTAGCTATATGAAAAGTCACAAAAACTTTGCACTGTTGAATAAGACCTGGCGTAAGAATTTGGAGAAAATGTATCAGCATACACGTGCATTAGTATTCCAATATCACCTATTTCAACATGCATTTGTCTCTCTCAATACATAATTTTGAAAATGGAAAAAGAAAGAAAAAAAAAAAAAAAAACAACACACACACATACAAAAATAAATAAAATAAAATAAATTTTAAAAAACCCACCCCCAAAAATCAGGACCTCATAGTAGCGTCACTGAAAGGGGAAAGTAATTTCGGTATTAGTAAGTATACTTACCTGTCGACCACCATTGCCAAGACCTCTGGGTCTGGGTCAAACGAGATATCGAGTTCAGTTCATTCACTTGATTGGAGAACTGAGAACTAGATTTATTT
This sequence comes from Hermodice carunculata, assembly GCA_964020975.1. Taxonomy (NCBI): domain Eukaryota; kingdom Metazoa; phylum Annelida; class Polychaeta; order Eunicida; family Amphinomidae; genus Hermodice; species Hermodice carunculata. The sequence continues at coordinate 75,317,642 of OZ026614.1, read as the reverse complement.
GACAATATGTACTAAAAGTATGCAACAGAAGAAACAAACACAAATGGTCCAAATTAAATGGACTATACATTGTAATCTGCAATTGTGTGAAAGAAATTTTGTGCATGATGTGACTGTTAAGTATGATGAGAATTGTGGCAAGTTGGAATTCGAATTTATTTCCGAAGCCAATTTCGGGCCTATGTTTGAGAAAAACTCATGAAATGGGGAGTTATTTTGTTCTTATTGAAAACATTTATTCCATCAATCAGGAAAAAAAAGAGGGAAATCGGATTTATGATTATTCATGTTAAGTACTGATTTTATATAGTGTCCCAACTTTTTGTTATGTTATTTTTGCATTTAGCAAACTGGAAAATATAAAAGTTTTGTTTGAAACCATTTATACTCCTCTTTATATTTGATTGTACGCAACAAGATTCTGTTTATGTGTATCAAAATCAACATTATCTGGGGATAAGCTTTTTACTTTTTAATATAAATCAAGATATTCAGCACACTTAAGTCTTGTATGTGTACTGAGTAAGTCAATGTAAAAATCACCAACGAAACTCCATCTGATGTTTCCCTAAAGATGATGGAAAGATTAAATTATCAATAAATAACTGTATTTTAGGGTTGCAGTCCCTTGGTGGTCAATACATATTGCAGAGAGCTACCGATTGTGTCAGCCCATTACCAAAAATATCGAGGAATTGACCTTCCCAGACATTTGTTGCAGAATACAAATCACGTACATTCCAAAATCGGTCCCTTGGCGGAGTATATCGGTTCCTGTGGATCCGACTGTGATCTCTGGTGTGCAAGCTCCCCGTATTATCCTTCCGCTTTTGATGATTGGTGAGTTTGCTTCAGCTGAGGGAAAGGAAGCGGGGTGGTTGGGTGGGCGTTCCTGGTGGTCGAGAGGCATGTATACTTACTTTAGACGACATTACTTTAAAATTCACATGTTGGTTATGTAACGTTACCTCTCGACCACCTTATCCGATTTACAGATGTAAAGGCGGAGGGTGTAACTGGCATAGTGACCACAAATGATCACTGAGACTGACAGCCGTGGGAGTCGACGACGTCTGAAGAAAAAACCTCAGAGGTACGTAGATTTGAGACTGCCAACAGCAGAATCCAGCCAAAGCCAAAAACCGTCCGTACCAAGTGCAACCATATACGCTTTTGAAATCATACTAAAGTAACAACTTTGTTGCTGTTAACCTTCTCAGTTGTTTGTCTTTTTCAATCCACAGCAGAACACTTGTTGTGTCCACTTAACAAAAAAAACCTGGCCTTACTCAAACGTACTCAACATAAGGCTAGCTTTATATTAAATGCACGATCTACATGCTTATGCATACTGAATATATGGAAAGATTACAAGTGCTTTTTCTTTGGATCCAAGTAACCAGTAATATTATTATTATCATAATCCTTAAAAATCTAAGTTTGACTCTAACATTTATTTTACAGTCTTTATCATCATTAGTCTTCAGTGTGTTTGTGACAGAGTTAAATTCTGAACATACATCATGCTTATCAAGCTATGTACATGTAGTGGAATAATTTTTGCTCTTCTTCTAATACGGAGAGTTCTTTGTGTTGTTATCCTATGTTACATGAACAATGGTACCAGCGACAAGATGCTCAATGGAAGCCTTTTTATCTTTTTCTTTCTTGTTTGTTTTGTGTTCTGGTTTGTCTTCCAGCTCTTGGAATGACCAATGACCTTATATTTTTTTTCTTTTCCCTCTTTCAGCTTTGCATGTTTGGTCCCAGTCGGTCATCAAGAGCTTGCATGCTGCTTTCTCAGTGGACCCTAATGTATGTGAGCGCATGTTCCCCATAACTTGCACTCTGTGATGTCTTTTGGCCTTTCTGTGGTTTTCTCTTTCATTCACTTGTCAAAAAGAATTCTTCAATAGATTGTGGATTGTTGAGTCAAACGAGAGAATCGGTACATTAGGTCATGCTTGCTTGTATAATGCATCTTATAAACTCGTGATGTCATATGATCAGTTGTTTGCAGTAATTCAACAGTCTAGCAAGCTCATGAGCTTATATTTTGAATGTTGTATATATACCATGTATACTATCAAATCCAATATCTAATAATAAATTATTATGTTCATGGTGTGATGCTCTTGTATTCACATCACTAACATTGCATACACCATGTGTAGGAATCTCTGCTAACCCAAGTCTATTATACAAACATAATGGCGATACATGTATACATTATGCACAGTACCAATGTAACAACACACATGAGGCACTTGTGCTTTTTTTTTATCTTACCCAAAGAATGACTGACGTTTGCGACTTTACTTTATAATGACATATATTATGCCTGGTCTCCCCTTCGACATTTTGGTGAAAAAAACCCAGAAAATATGTAAGCTTGCAATAGACAACCATATATATCCTTACCACAAACCACAAAATTACAGCATTGGGTATGTGGAAACTTTAACCATTTGTACCTGAAGAGACCCTGACTATCAGGTAACCCCAAGGTCAAAGAACACATGTTCTAACACTGGGCAAGCTGCTTGTAAACCCGAATAAACTGTACATATGCCGACACTGCACCAGATCTCAAATTTTCAACAAATCTTTAAATGTGTTATAAAATTAGAGTCTAGATGGTCATTTACAACTTCGAAAATGCATATTATTATATTTAAAACATAAAACACGAAGTGCATGATGATTCTGTGCTCTGCTGACTGGAATCTGCTCCGGCAAGTGCAGAACTTAACAAATCTATACACGAAGTGTAGTAGTACTTATCAATAGTTGACATAAGGTTTATCACCAAGATATAAGAGAAAAGGTCAGTGTGATATTTGATGGGCATTTATAATCAAAATTAAGAACACCAAAAGAAAACCATAAGACTATTCCAAGTAATGTTCAAGGATTACCATGGGCTCAGGATCCACCATTACACAGATATTAACCAATGTGTCTGTTTGGCTTTCCAAGGTCACAAAGATCGAAATTAACAACAGCATATGTATATTTCTAGTAGTGTTTAGTAGTAGTAGCCATGGGCCTAAGATCCACATTTACCAAGGTATAAGACAAAATATAAGACTTAGGAGTCAGGAGGAAAAAAGGCTTGAACTCTACTAAACATTCACTGTCAAAAGAAACGTACTTTTGCTTGGCTTACCTTTCACACATCTAATGAATGTTAGCCTAAGCAACATCTATGCACCTTTAAACAAAGCATTCTATAATTATAGTCTTTTTTTTTTACATTATTGCAACTTATACACTGCGTTGCTGTACTATACTAGTAAAGTGGAAGCACTTACCGACACACGGTTCAAAAGCTATATACATATATCTACACACACACACACACTTATATATATATATATGTATATACACACACACACACACACACACATATATATATATATATATATATATATATATATATATATATATATATATATATATATATATATATATATATATAAAATAGGATTGGATCAGCCTTAAGACCCTCTTGGCCAGTTTAATTACAAGGGTAAAAAATATAATGACCCCTGGTCTGGTGATCTTAATAATAAGTGAATATCGCTGAATTTCGAATCCTATCAAGATTCTAATGAGATGCTCCATCAGTATGTTTCCTGTTGGTAGGTCTATTCCTTAGAAGTTATGCTGTCCGCAAGTGAAAAAATCTCATGACCCCTAGTGACCTTGGTGAAGGTTGTGTAATGTCAAACTCACCCAAATGTCTCATAATATGCTTGTACAATACAGGTTTCGTGACAGTAGCTCAATTTTTACAAGAGTTATCGCATTCGCAAGACTAACTGGGGATGGCATGGGGGTGGGGGCCGATAGACATATTTTCCCACGCACACACATGACAACAATAAAAATCCTGTCGCCGATATGGCCAAGGGAGTAAAAATCTCAGCGCCACTCGGGTGGCCAAAATGCTAACTACATGCCCCTATGTGTACTTCCTGAGTAAAAGAAATTTGCATCTACTTCTTCTTCTTCTTCTTCTTCTTCTTCTTCTTCTTCTTCTTCTTCTTCTTCTTCTTCTTCTTCTTCTTCTTCTTCTTCTTCTTCTTCTTCTTCTTCTTCTTCTTCTTCTTCTTCTTCTTCTTCTTCTTCTTCTTCTTCTGCTTCTTCTTCTTCTTCTTAATTTATTGTTTTTGCAAAAACGCTTTAAATTATGAAATATATAGATTATTGCATTATCTTTTTGGAAACTTGGTATAGAACCAACTGGAATAATCCATGTGCAAAATCAAAAAAAGGAATAATTATTACATGATCATCTTCTTCATGTAAATGGTACAGGCCCGACTAGGAAACAGATCAAAGCATTCCACAAAACCATTTTAACAGTATTGCAGTGCATGCGCTGCATTACTACATGCCTGCACAATTGTAGTGCTACCGACGCATTGTTCCAAAGTCGATTGATGTCCCATAACTTCATCAAAAATTAATATATCCTTATCAAAAATTCTATGTATAGCCGTTCTGAAGATTAAGACAAAAATACATGAGCACACAACATTCATACAGAATAGGGAAACACACAGAGCCACATGGTGTTCAAATGTAAACTACATAACCTCAGATGACTCTGTATGCAAAATCTAAGCAATTGGGTTTGTGGTTTTTGAGAAGATATTTCATAATTTTAAATTAGATAAAGTAAAAAATATTCATCAAAAATAAAATATTCCATCATCATTTCCCTGTCAAACTTGGCAGCAAACGACTTACGGAACATCTATTTTTTCAAAATCAAGACATTCCCTGCAACAATTTTTACCACTTGTATAAAAACTTGCCAGTACTTTGGGACCAGTATCCACTATTGGGGCATCCTTCTCGCCCAAGCACCAGCTTTCACACACCAGGGAATCGTGGCGGGTCCCAGTAAAATTTATGGCCCTAGGGCGACTTCTACGTCTGATACAGAATACGTACTGCGGGGCCCACCGCAGATGTTTGTATTGCGGTGTATTTACATTTTCAGGTTATGCTCACTCTGGAAAAGTCCCAATATATATTGCACATTACATTTATTAGACAAATTAATGTTCACTTAACCCCAATCGCACATAGATTTTGGATATTACCTCTTCAAAATTTCGAATTGTATCACCGCCACTTTGCTGCCATTTTGAAAACTGCGGACCAATCCGGGTCGCACTCAACACAGGAAGCCATCGTAATGTACAGGAAAGCACAGGCAGGCACAGGATAGCACCGAAAAGCTCCTTTCGGTGTACCGGATGGCACTAAAAAGCACAGAATGGGACACCAGAGTACGGGACAACACCGAAAGGCTCTCCCCGAGACACAGGAAAGCACCGACAGGGACACTTCTTGATGACCAAAATATTATAGGGGGATATATCCAAATATAGGCCTAATTATGGATATTAACCGTGAATCTCAAGGGTTAATGCCAATGACATTTGACTGACTCCAAGTAACTTGCTAACTTGAATTAGACTAGGCACTTTAACTGAAATAATATAAAGGATGTACATGTTCACCAAGAAAATAATTATAAAATACAATACATTTTTACTCCAGAGGTTTTAACTGGGTCTGTAATGCTTTTCAAAGCAAATGAATGGCGAATCTATGTATTATGTTGTATATGCGTATATATTATGCACAAATCATACGGAAATAGTAATCAGGTCTAAGTCTACTCGACGCTTTTGCATTCAAAACAAACCTGTGTTACACAAACACGCAGAAATTGGGACTTTCGCTCTTCTAGTGATTACACTTCTGTAATGCTTGTTTTTTTTCTTAAAATAAGAAGTCTTTGCAAGTTAAAAAATTCAAAACAGCTAATTACACTGTAATTGCAGCCTAAAACGTCAAGTTGAATATATATTGCACAAAACTTCAAAAAACATCCTTGTGGTAAGATTTTCCGAAAAGGGTAAACACCATTGTAAATCCTTTCATAATAGCTACAATCCAGAATCTTCAGTGAGTTGAAAGAGGCCATTTAATGAAGAAGAAGCAATGTTTACAATTTATATTAAGGTTGCATTATAAAATACAAACTCAATGGTAATAGACAGCTTCAGTAGCCCTCCATTTTTGTGTGTGTTCGGCTGTGTATAGTCGACTGAAAACACACACTGCTGCTAATTGCGATCTCTCCTCTAACATGTATATATCATGCATTCACAGTGTGGCATTCCACAGTTCGCATAATAATCTGTGAATAAGCTTCGATTAGAGAAAAAAAAATGGAAAATGTTGCATGTCATATCAATGAACATCTCCCTGGTTTTGTTTTCCATGTAGTACGAGGTGTTGCCTGGCTGATTGTATGTCGCAAAAACTCGAAGCATATCAAATAAAAATGTGTGACCACTACAGTCAGGAAAATTGTTTTCGTTTGCATTTGGTAACTTTAACTACTTTGATTTTTGTATGCGGGTAGAAATCTGAAACATTTGTACAGCTTCTTTGTTAATTGTGTAACTTTGTTTATATTTTTTCCTGTGTGTTTTGTAATATACATTTTGTGTGTCACTCCATGTTCTGGAAAACACCCTGATTAGTGACATCTCGATGTACTATAGGGCGAACCAGTTGAAATAAATATGTGTATAAAAAAACCCTCTAATCAAATCACATCTTTCAATCCTGAATTTTGGACTGAGTCGACAGCTTTCCTCGGTATCATTGCCTTCAAAGTGCGCAGAGGAAAACTGTAGACTCAAACCATATATGTATGTATGTATATTATATATATATATATGTATATATGTATATATATATATATATATATATTATATATATATATATATATATATATATATATTCTGAAACTTATAGATCTGTATACATGTTGGAATAAGGATGGATGAAATGTATTTTCAAACAGATTAAGATTTAGATAGTAGACACTACATCAGTTTGTATTATACGAAAATATAAATCGGTACTTTTTTTCCATCAAGTTTCTCGTTGATCTGTGCTGCGTTTCCGTTGAATCCCCAAATTTGGTGTTAAAACAAGAAGCCCTATTTCTTACAAGTCATGAATTCAAACTCAAATTTTTCCTCTCTCTCTGTCTCTCTTGAAACAACAACTAGCACATAGGCTATACGTGAAGAGAAGAGAATTAAGATGACAGGATGTCTTTCCTTGGTTGACGAGAACAATGATTATAAGTTTTAATTAACAAAGAGAATAGAAGAGAATTTCTTTCTTTTCAGATCTTGGTTTATGAGAAGAACCTTTGAGTTTTATACTTCAAAGCTAGAATGTGCACTTATATTTAAGCTTTGTGATCATTCTTGTAAATATAAAAACATGCAAGTTAATCTATGATAAAAAAAAATGCTGTGGTTGCATATTTAAGTTGTAACGAAAACACTTTTGGGACATGGCACAGTTACATGCCAAGTGTCAGCATACCAGGAAGTGTTTGAGTGATCGCCGCTCTTGCTTAAAGGTCTGAAAGGTCCCAAACGCCAAAAGATTTATCTTTTGTTCAAAGTGAAGGCTTAGAGTATCATAGCACTTTTCTACAGAAAATGGTCCATATTCGCACAGGAAAATGAATTTATTTGCAAAAGAATGTTGTTGCCCCTGACGTGCTCGAAGTTGACAAATTTGCGCCTTTTTGGCCATCAAGCAGACACTAGGTCGTGACGTCACGGAATAGTCTAGAGACCACATCGAGAAAAGTCTCTTAGTTTTCGAGTAACCTTGCTCACGTGGACCCAGGGATGAAAATAATTTTGTTTGATAGGCAACACTTTGGGCCATATAAATATCCGGCAAGATTAAAAAAAAAAACTCACTGTAAAAATTGGGAAATTTGGGGTCCAAGGTTAAGAATGCAGAAAAATATTATACGTACCATATTTTACTAAAATTGTTGTAACTGTGAGGGTTTTTTTTTTAAACACACAGCTAGGATTTTTTTGTACATTCACAAAAGTAAAGGAAGTCAAGTATACATTAATGGAAAGTCATTCTGTTGCAGGTCAATGCCATCATTATTGACCTTAAAAGCTGAAAACGTGACTAACAATGTAGAAAAAACCACGTCGCCACTTGTTGAACAAATAAAGTTTAAGGGTATCCAATACTGTCCCTGTGCAATTTCGCAGCAATTTAGGAATTGAACAACGGTTTCGTAGATACTTTTACGATTTTGTAAAACAAATGGAAAGCATCACGATTTTCTTAATCATTGGAATGGGTATTATTTGAAAAAGGCCAGTACAGACCCACTAAGTCTGAAGTAAATCTGGCCGAAGGTTTGCATGGAGTCGAAAATTTGAGTTAACATAGCAACCCCCATTGACTCACCTGCTAATCCATGTAGGAATATATGCACTAACCGATTAGTACCCGCATTAAAAAAATAATTTAATACCAGGAATCCTGAGCAACACCACCTTTTGAATAACTTTGACCTTTTCACAAGGTACCTTTCCCTTAAAATTTCAGCATAACCTGACTGATGGTTGTAGAGAAGTTGAAAATGGCGAAAACACACTAAAAATCATGATAGAGCATTAATTGTATGCAGCTTAAACAATATAAGAACATGCAGTTAAGGTAGAGGGGGTAACCAATATTGTATCTGTAAAGTTTCAGAGCAAATGGCCAGATGGTTTCGGAGACGATATATTTATGATTTGAATGTGACCATTCGAAGACGGTTGGTAGAGACTTGCCCAAGGTAGATCCCCACTTAGCATGTGAACGATACGGCCAACGGTTACGGACAGGAAGTCAAAATGTTCGTTGTTGACGGACGACGAACGGTGACCCATCTTTTTTACGCTCGGCTGACTGACAAAATAGTATTCGTCAAGAGTCAAGTAAATTTCAAATTTAGAAATGCACCCTTTGGAAAGCGGACAATGGGATTGTGAATGACTGTTGTACACATGTGTGACGCCGGTTTGTTTTGATGTGAGTTCAAAATAAGCAACCTAACAGTGCTTTTGGATGTGCTCTGTGCTAACCATCTCCGCCAGGTCTACTGTTTGATAAGTGTCACGCACATAGCCTCTCATGATTGGGTAACCTATGATTCGTTTTTCATTGCGCTGGAAGAGAAATTGAAACACACGGTGTTCAGGCCAATACGACAAAACAGAAATAAAAAGATGACATTATTACGTGTAAATGGTCAGATATGTGACGTGGCTAGAAAATTTTGCATGCAAATTCCTGTATACGAATATAGTAGGCTTTTCGATAAACCTCGTATTCTCCCTATGACAAGGTATCATTTCCCTTCGGAAAACATGCCTCTGAAAGTGGGCAATTGTAGACTTCAACATAACGCGACATCTTGCGGAAAAAATCCCCAAACCAAAATCGCTGTTCCCGACTGACGCGTGTGTCCATTTCCTTCCCTTGTGAACAATGCACACGAAATCGTAAGTCTTAAGAATTACTAAGTTTTATTTTTAGCAGGACACATTAATCAACTATGGTAAATATAGTTGGTTCTATGTGCTGTTATAAAGAAATTATAATTCAATACGTTTTGCATGAAATAGAAAACTTGAGACTACTACATGTCGGCTGTCAGAAATTTACAGGTATTATGATTGGCCTCCAAAATAGTTCCTTAAACTGAATAATGTCAAAGTGGTAATCAATACTGATCCTGGTTTTATTGTCTTGTACTATGATATATACATACTTTCAAATGTCCTCATTAACGATATCCAATCTGTTTAATCAAGGGCGTGTGTCAACGAATGTACTGTTAGATACAGGCCTATATCTGTGATAAGAGGTGTTGCTTCTAGCTGCAACAAACAGATTCATCACATAATCATACGCAGATAAAGATTATCTTAGATTACGTTACAATGGTACATCGGCACACTATGTTCATTGCAAAGGAGATTTGTTTGATGTACAAAATTGCAAAGAAATATATGCGCACAGAAATACTGACGATTTTGAAAAGTGAATTTCATTGTTATACCTATCTATTCAACTCTCATAATCTATGATCTACAATTATAATTATATAAAACCAACACTGGCATCGTCATAATAGTAAGTCTTAATTAAGACTTACTACTAGCTATCGTCTAAACTCATGGCGAATGACTATTTAAAAAAAATTAAGGAGTTGTTGCTTCAACATTACTAAATCCTTACATGATTCTCTCTGTTCTGTCTTTCGCTGGTCAGGACTTTTCGAAAAGGTATCGTATACTGACACAAAATTTGGACTCCTTATACAAAGTTCTTAACCCAAAAATACAAATACACACACACACACACACACACACACACACACACACACACACACACACACACATATATATATATTTATATATATATATATATATATATATATTGAAAATAACACGAGATAAAATAAAATAATGTAAAGAGATAGATGAATGAATTAATAAATAAATAGACAGACAGATAAATAGATAAAAAGCAAGAAAGCAGATAAGTGAATAATAAATGAATAAATAAACAAAACAAACAAATTGAATAAATAAATAAATAAATATATACATAAATACTTTAAGCTTTAAGTACTTCTCGATGCGGTTAAGGTGCAATTGACGTGTTTTATATATATATATATATATGTGCAATTGACGTGTTATATATATATATATATATATATATATATATATATATATATATATATATATATATATATATATATATATATATTTATATATATATTTATATATATATAATATATATATATATTATATGTATGTATATATAATTAATGATAAAATCCTAGCGTACTCAATATCTTGAATTTACAACTTTCGCACGTTTTTCCTTCACTCATTTTGGTCATGCTGACACGCCTAAGAAATACATTGAGAGAGAGAGAGAGAGAGAGAGAGAGAGAGAGAGAGAGAGAGAGAAGAGAGAGAGAGAGAGGAGAGAGAAGAGAGAGACGAGAGAGAGAGAGAGAGGATGAGAGAGAGAGCGAGAGAGAGAGTGGAATCTGCCTGGAACAGGAGTTATGCGACAATGCGCGGCACAAGGTATGCAGGCGATGATATTAAACCTAGCTGTGTTGTATTCGTACTACACAAGTTAGCGTCCTATCCACTCAAAATCATATCAAGAATACGTTATAAAATTGTATATAACTTCCATCGAAGTGGGAAGTACTTACCTGGATCAGCGAATCTGCAGACTTCTCGCATGTACTGATAGCCAATTCACGATGTCAAACTTCTACGCCCACAAAATATAAAAGACATGTACATATTTTTCAATATCACAGACTAATCTTATGACCCAATTAAGTGGCAGCAATGCAGTGACTTAGATCACAGAAAAGTCTACTTCTCTTCTGTATACTTGTGGACCCAACATTATAAATGTAACCTAACCCGTGCAAAAACATAAACATTCTCAATGTGGATTATGCATGGGTTACATGGCCCTATAATTTCCAGACGATGAGAGGTCGGTGAATCCATGGACAGGCGAGAGTGACATAGGCCTGCACCTGACAGCGGCCTTAGTCTTGAATCCTGAGAAGAGTCAGCCATCTGCTCAATAATCTAATACGCGAAAAATATATATTAAAAAACAAAAAACAAAAAAAAAAAACAAAAAACAAAAAAAAACAAAAAAACAAAAACAAAAACAAAACCGTAAATAGCTTTTTATTGAATCGAAATGAGTTTTATTTTTGTAATTGATATCATTGATACAAAATGGAGACAAGTTGCCGCGAGAAACAAACGCCATCGATTTTGATACCCGATGAAAATAGAAAATAAAGCAATAAAGAGTAGTCGTGTATTCATTTTCTGCACTGATGAGTGATATGCTTATCAGCAGATTGTTAATCAACATCGACCCCGGCAAGGGTGGTCCTCGGTCCATGAACCCTCCAAGATACGAAGACACTTTAAATTTTCTGACAGGGGCAGCAAAGCTCAAAAAATTATGGGTTGGTTAATTCACAATGAGCTGCGTGTAAAGTGATTAAAAGGTGGTATAATGGTCATGTCGTTCTGACGCGTTAAAATCAGTAGAATCATAGATCGTCGAGGCCTCGACGATCTATGGTAGAATGTACCCACTCCTTTCAAGTTTCATGCATTTCTGAGCGACATCAAGCATGATTCCGACTGATGCAAAATGGGCTATTTGGTAAGATTAAATACTCTTTGAAAAGGGTTACTTTTGATGGGGAAAATAATGTGCACCGTGGTCGTGCACTATGTACAGCTTAGGTCAACTCAACACTCTACAGGATAATTTGAACTCTTAGCCGGCCAACAATCAAATGACGTGTTGTGCGGCTTTCCCCGAGCCACGGTCCTTTGTATCCCAATATTTGATTGGTTCGTGATCGAGGGAATTCCTTTTAAAACAGGGTCACACCGTCGATGTAAAAGAGAACTGTTGTCAACGATCAAGGAGGTCCGATCAAGGACCATTGCTCTGTGCATCCTTGCGAATGATGAAGTTATTATTGTTGACACCCTCCATAACATGTAAGTATGCCGTATGAGATTAATGCACGATTTGTTGCAACTGGGCGTGGGACAAAGCATAGTTCCCGTTCCCGTCTATAGCCTCTCACTTTGGAGAACAAATGACACATTGACAGCATTTCGTTTCAAAATTGGCTGTTTTCTTTGTTTTCATGTACATTTGATAAAGGCGGTCACCGAGCCTTGAGGGTTGACAACGATGACAATATATGGATTACTGCATTAGCACAATCGTTCTGCTTCTATGTGCAGCCATGAACTGGTAACGCAGGTCCGAAGCCAGGATTTTCGGAGGGGGGGGGGGGGGGGGGGGGGGGGGGGGGAGGGGAGGGGGATTTTCCTAATGTAGGAGGAAGGCAAGGGGATTTTCCTAATGTAAAAAGTGGACCTTTTTATGGGAGTGGCAAAACCTTTTGCGATGCGCGCCCCAGGTCTGCATTGTTCCGGGGTGGGTTGGGGGGGGGGGGGGGGGGTATCGGGTGCATGCTGCCTCGGAAATTTTCTTTTTTTTTTGGTGCAATTCGGTTGATTCTGGAGCAACTTCAGGCAAATTCTGCATGATTTTGTGCAGTTATTTTTTCAAGAATCAATTGCTGTTATATGTATATATCAAGGTGCAGTTTCTATTGCCTAAAAGTCTTCATGTCTCCTTGAAGATGCTGAGCCTTAGTTCAGATTGAGGAATGCATGTGACAAATTATAGTCCCACATTTTAAAATGCACCTGAAGCCAAACCATATGTGGTGTTATGCCAAGTATCCTGGTACAGAGTGCGTGCCTCGGTGTCTTAAATGTAGTTTGTAATCTGAAAAAGGAGTCTCTCTCTCTCTCTCTCTCTCTCTCTCTCTCTCTCTCTCTCTCTCTCTCTCTCTCTCTCTCTCTCTCTCTCTCTCTCTCTCTCTCTCTCTCTCTTCTCTCTCTCTCTCTCTCTCTCTCTCTCTCTCTCTCTCTCTCTCTCTCTCTCGGCTTGAAATACTCCGAGTCAGGACAGGTGATGAGACAGTTGCTCTTGGGAGGTAACAATCATATCAAAAACGTAAATTTTACAACTTTCATATCCATGCTATATATGGATGTTGTCATGTTTAATTCTAAATCATAAAGTATCCATAAGGAATACACTTTAAAAATGTAGATAGCAATTCAGAACTTACTTGGATAGTTTACAGTGACATATATATGAACTTACAGTAAAATATATCCATTACAGCTGGCATCTTAAATAAGCTTCGACAACAAATCACTTATACACATCAGATTTACACAATCAATATGCAGAATTGAACTTCAGCATTTGCACATAATCCATTTGCAAAATGATCATTTTCATCATGTTCATATTCATGTACTTTGTGTTAGACATCTGCATGTTGACACATTTGATAAAAGAATTGCAAGAAAAAAAAAATACCACAAAACATAATGGCAAAGATGAAAATGAAAAATCGGAATCAAAGAGAGACTTGAAATATGAGAGATATCAATAATTATGTTAGGAAGGTGTTTTAGAACATACACATGTGTAAAAATTGTGTATATTTAGTACTTTGAATAATGTAAATATATTGTTTATTTTGCAGATTATAGTTATTTCACCAAAAAGTATCTATCAGCACATAAGCCAAAGCTGTATGTAGGGTCTTATAAATGACATTCCCCTCTATAGCAACAAGTTCGACTAGAGTTCACCTATGCGTACACGTCTTAAGTTTGCAAAACCTCTCTTAATTCAGCATGCGAAGTTGGCTTTCCAGAAAACATGGGTTATTTTCCGCGAACCCTTGCTGATCATGCCTGGAAGACTGTAAAGTCTCACTTTTCAGCCAAGACGTTTGAGTGATTTAATACATACCCCGAGATCTTTTTTTTGGGATGACAACAGGTCATCAATTGTCCGACACATAGAGGCAGGCCGCTTTGTAGCCTGTCCTTTTCCTGCGTTCTTCCATTCATGACCAGCAAAGTTCGCAGAAAAGTAATCAACCAATGACGAAGCTTTTGTCGTCTGTGTGTGTGTGTGTGTGTGTGTGTGTGTGTGTGTGTGTGCTGGAGCTGAAAATACCAATCAGTATGGGTCTTGCATCTTTACTGACAGAGATCATACTTAGTGGCGGCAAAGCCAAAAGCTCATTTTCCAGACAAAACATGATTTCCTAGTAACGTTCATTATCACAAAGCAGTTGTCACATCACAAGAAAAGCGGATTTTTTTTTCAAGTTCCTGGTCAATGGGGGTGGGGTGACCACGGGCCTGTAACGGTGTATAGCTTAATCATGACAATGGGCCAGCCATGTGCAAGACTGCACTCAACTTGTCTGACTTGACTGTGTTGTATTTGCCTATTCTTGTCTGCTGTGGATATAGTGGAGATGTCGCATGATGTGTTCCTTCCATGACCTATCTATCTATCTATCTATCTATCTATCTATCTATCTATCTATCTATCTATCTATCTATCTATCTATCTATCTATCTGTCTGTCTGTCTGTCTGTCTGTCTGTCTGTCTGTCTGTCTGTCTGTCTGTCTGTCTATCTATATATATATATATGTGTGTGTCTGTATATATATGTATGTATGTATATATATATATATATATATATATATATATATATATATATATATATATATTTGTTACTGTGTGTGAAAGACTGTGAAGTGAGGGGAAACTGATGTAACACCCAAACGTGTCATTTGTGAATAAATTACAAAAGGAAGAATGAAAGAAATTAACTTAATTGTTGAAGGTGTGGTTAATAAGCTTTGAAACAACGGATAACAGGAAGTGATTCTGAACGGAAAGACACAATTACAAAGAAAATAAGGGAAATATGTGGAAAGTGACGAATGAAGATGAAGTCATACCACTCTCAAAAATCAAGTTTACTTCATTATCATGTGAAACCAGGGATGTGGAAACCACATCCCTGGTAAAAGGGATCAGTTCTGCAACTAGTAAAACTTCACATTTCGATGTTCCATTAATACAACAAACAGCGTGACATGGAGTAAGTTATCTGAAGTGCCCACAT
Organism: Hermodice carunculata; assembly: GCA_964020975.1. NCBI lineage: Eukaryota > Metazoa > Annelida > Polychaeta > Eunicida > Amphinomidae > Hermodice > Hermodice carunculata. The sequence goes on along the minus strand of OZ026614.1, from coordinate 75,302,109 downwards.
ATTTAAGTTGTGGCCACACAGATTAGATAAGGGTGAACTTTTTTCCTCGACCTGTTATGATACCAGACCCAGTTTAACAGTTAACACTAACGACTTTTGTTCAATCAACTTTATATGTCTCTTCCCGAATCCAGAGGCTGATCATAATGGCTGGGAATACAGAAAGCATGCAACCCGACATTGTTTTCACGAGGTTTGACCAAGACGAGTTACCAAAATGCTTTAAATGGTTGCATGAACCAAAGAAACACACTGTAAAAGCCGCAAGTGGCGAGGGACTACGCATTTACATGGTAAGTGTGTCAGCAGATAATATAAAGCTATGGGGGCCAAGGTCTAAGTCTGATTGTGTTTTTTTCCCGTTCCTTTCTGCCCCAGGAAGTTATCCACGTGTATTTGTTAACTGAACTGAAAGCGCTTTGTTCTCCAGATCAGGCCTGACACGACGATTATTGCATAGCCCCAGTGTGCTCGGACAAATGTGTTCAGTTCAGGATTTCAGATCTATCTTTTTCAGGGAAAACCCCATTGTCTTTTGTTCACAGTTTCCTGAACAAATCTGCATTTTATACAGAAAATATGTGCAGATGACCTGGACCAATTTGGCTAGAAAAAAGAATTTGTTAAAAATTGTCCTGAAATGGAACATGCCTAGCAGAAACACTGAAGGCTGGTTAGATAATGACCTGGATATCTTTGGTGCTCACATGTAATGGGTAAATTCCAAGCACGATGATGATGATGATGATGATGATGATGATGATGATGATGATGATGATGATGATGATGATGATGATGATGATGATGATGATGATGATGATGATGATGATGATGCTGCTGCTGCTGCTGCTGCTGCTGCTGCTGCTGCTGCTGCTGCTGCTGCTGCTGCTGCTGCTGCTATTTTTGGCTTTATGTGTGAAACGTGTAATGCACATGTTCTTAACGCTTTCTAGAGTTTGGTTTTAGTGAGTCGTTTCTCCCAAATTTTTGTACGTTGGACCCACAGCGTAAAGTATAAATAATGTAAGTTGCGGTTTTTCAACCGGACATGCATAAAAAGGTAAGCTGTAATACCGCGTGGAGAGTGGTCTATGTACCGCTCTTAGCTGAACGCAGTTCCACACAGTTACTGTTTACTACCTGGACAGCTTACTACCTCTCAATCATGTCGGTTAATATCATTGTAAATATTCTGGACGCACCAGGCAATAAACCTCGCTTCATGCGCCCGGTGTGAAGGGGTAGAGTTTCTACTAAAGTTACATTATTTAGTTGTTTAAACCCATTTTTTTTCATAAGAACTGTGGATCGGAAACCAAGCTATGAAGCCTTTATGAGTTTATTATTATGAATATCAGGCATGGCGCTGGCACTTTCTAATGACTTTACTAGACGGCCCATAGTGGTCTGGCCTATATGATATTTATACGCATGCTTTATAGCACTAAAATCGACCCAAATGTGAGCTAAATATCTTTCCAGAACCTGAACTTACACCAGCACGCCTACTTGGGGGATTTTAATATGCTCACCTGCTAAGTAGATTCTACTTTACTTTTAACGTTCCTGGGTGTGAATAGAATCATGTTTCCCATGGAAACGAACAGTTATACAGGCCCAAATCAAAAACGAAAATATTGCCCTTCAAGATAAGTTCAAGAAATGACCTGGTCATCATATATACTGCTGCCGTACATTTTATCAACTCTGTTAGATATTCAAGAGGTTCTGGTATATTCCTGAAGGCTCCAGTATTTTAAGACTCCGTGCAAAAAATAAAATAAGGTCCAATTCGAAAAATATGAAAGTAGGTTGGATGATGCAAAGATATTTTGAGACTCCAAATTAGCTCCACAGTATGCTGACATGACACTTTAAAGTATCAGTGAGATGCCAGCAAAGGCATGATTGCCATGATTGCAGCCATAAAATCATTCACTTGTACAGTTGTACTGTACATGTATGAGATCAGACCACATATTCAAGACTTGAGCGTCATCTCGTATTACATATTAACAAAGTAATACGGACTTCACGGATTACTTCAGTTTGTTTAAATAGTTGTAACATATCGTGTTAGCTCTCGGAACGATTTAGCTCTATTTTGAGCAAACATACCACTTTCTCTGTAATGTATATGGTAACCGAGAAACAAATACAGTAAGTTGTTAAAAACATACTTTCATCTTACCCACATCTACCCTAGGATACTAATGCCGAAGCTGGACTGTACACAATGAGAAACAAACTGTTTTGAATGGAAGAAAAAAACTAAAATAGTCTCATGGCTACGATGATGAATAGAGGAGCTTGATCTTAAGACTACAGTTATGACATTTAAGTGTTATCATATTGGCTGTAGTACAAAAAGATCTAATTTGACGTTTGATGTGGCAGCCATCACCGACATAACTTTACACTTTCGACGCATGGCAGCATCTCTCCGGTAAGACCCACAGTAAGATAAAGGTCAAGTAACGTGGGAGGTGGTTTTGTATTGATGCGTACCGAAGGTTGCTGGTTCAAAACCCATCCGTTCCATGGTCACAAAATAAACACATACATTCAGTTTTCTCGATATTTGTGAGTTATATTGTGATCTAAGATTAAGTCTATGTGTCTAAAAATTAACCGCCTCAGGCCCTGGTCAGGGGGACTAATCAGCACCACCTGCAGCGCTAAGGTTCTTAACAAATATACAAGGGGTGTGACAGTCGATTTCTTGCACAGGTTACCATTTAGCTCTTCCATATAGCCATTGTACAGGCGACGGGGAATTATCATCGTGGTACCCAATTTGACAGTTAATTCCATCAGCTACGGACGTTTGTATCGAAATTAGAGGCATGGCGCCGGCAGTTAGCAGAATGACTTGTACGGGCATGAATGGGACCGAAACAAGCTTTGCGCTGGCTCTCTGCTGATGACACGATTTTATAAAACGACTTTTACCTCTAAAAATTAATTGTGCGTGGTGTGGAGTGGGACTTTGCTCTTGGATTGTGGAACTTCATTGTGTTCAAATGATACTTTGGCCTACAGGTGCGGGTTTGCTAAGTTTCTCTTTATATCAAATGCAGACAAAAAAAGTCAAAAGTTTCTGACTCCCGCGCACAGGACCGAAAACTGGTGTGAAGAAAACCATCAGATGAAACATTTTATAATAAAATTCGTACATATCTCTTGAGCAATTTACGCAAATGATTCAGATTGTCGAAAGCTTTCTCAGCATTGACAAAGGAGATAAAGTGGGGCTACCACGCGATCTATTCGGTAATTAAGAAAAAAAAATGTTAGTCGTTTGCATATTTTTGTGTAAAAAAACACAAGAATTCAGGCACAATATAATTGAGATTTGCAAGCGGATGTCGCAGGCAAAATAATCCTAAGTGTGGACTGAATACTATGTGATTATACCAAGTATTGTCTTTCTTTGCAGGACGCTAAATCTGATTTCTGGCAAAAGTAAGTGCACATTTTTGATAAAAATTAAGTTTTAGTAAACCTGAAAAGGTAGGAGCCTGGAAATCGTTTAGCTTCTGGTTGCCAAATATTCAAACAATTTTACCCAGATGGCATTGAGTTCTACACAAAAATCATGTACCTAGGTCTGCTTAAGGTTTATGTTTCAATTAGAACACAGGATCCAAAATACTAGTGCCGAAAAAAACGAAAACAAGTATACTTTTAACTGCTAAAACTGGTGCTTTTTTTCTAACTTTTGATTGTAACATGATTAGCATTCTGTATTAGCCACTCTTACAGGTTCGACAGCATAATGCTCAGCCAACGAATATGACAATAGTGACCGCCACATGTGTGTGACAGACGGTTAAAAGTGCCTAATGTTGTCAGATGTTGACAGCTTTTGTTGTAAGTATTGTCCGAAAAAGCCATATTATTATTAAAGGCAGGGACGTTCAATCAATATTACTGGCCTTAACCCAAACTCGCACGGAATATTTGACATGTGGTTGTAGAGAGTATTCGTCTGGCAAATTGGCGTTGCACTAGCTACCTTTGGTGATTAATAAAGGATACTATTAATAAAATACGCTTGATTAACCTAAAGGAAGCTATTTAACAATATGTCTACCTTTTATTTTCCTGAATCTTTTATACCATGATAAACCACTTCTTGCTTTGATGAATATTAATTATAAAAGGTTACACATACTTCTTGTGCCGAGGTCGTAACCCCCTGTTGTGCTTCATACAGCAAAATTACTTTTCGGTAGTAAAATAAAGGTTTCGGAGTTTTCGGTCCTTCGGTGAGCCAATAGATGAAGTGCCTTGCATTCATGTATTTGCAATTGAAATAGTTTTGTAGAATATGTTTTTTAGTTGGCATACGATAAGCCGTTTTGTCATATATATCCAACATGCTTTGGCAAGTGTGCATCATTTACACCGTATATGGTGCAACACACAATCGCTAACACCACGTTGAATGGCGTCATTTGCTCCAGACCAAGACCCCCATCAATACTGTACAGATAAAGGTAAACTTGTGTTGTACATGTATGCGTATCAAGTCTCACTCTCGTACATGTTTTCAGCTGATTATTGTCAGACATTTGTGCACCAAATTTCCGCCAGGCGTCAGGCGTGACAGACAGTCCTGGCTCTCACCACTTGCAGGCACGTTTAAATAAGATTTCGTGTTTGGACTGGCACATTAACATTAGACAGTCTATGGATGCGTTTTGTCTATCACCAAATTTTGTCTGGGTTTATTTGTTAGAATGGCGTGTCAGCCTCTAAATCTTACGGGATTTCTACTGTATCAAGCTTCCACTCGGTGTTGGCTTCCTGAGGGTCCATGCACTTGCAAAATAAGATAAAGTATAAATATATGATGTTTCAAATTTTCTGCGTTTGATGATGGATTTTCCAAGACTGAAACGTTCATATATATACTTCTGGTCAAATATTCATATTATATAACAATAGTGTTGGGTTTTCTTGAATTTGACATCGTTTAACCTTACTTATTACACATGGGAGCCTGATATTGCATTGCAACCCTGTAATTAGAGCTTGTCGCTTTTAAAGGTTCTCGTAGCTCCCTATGTGTTTTACGCATGCAGCTAGGTGTGCAGTTGGAGCACGGCTCGCTTGTTTTGTTCCAATACTAACAATAGAATTAAACAGAACACAGGCAAGAACCGAAGTGAAAATGATTCATCTCAGACCAATGTATCCAAAAATATTTGTGGAGACACAAAGTAAATTTCAAAGCTTCACTGTATGATATGAAAACAGTATCAAATGATAAATCATGTATTTTTGCTTGGGAATAAATTTAAACAAGACTCAAATAACAGAGGGATAATGTGTTAGTGTTTTTAAGGATGAAACATAAAATTATATATTTATATGAAATGATATATTTTGTTACATGATAACATGCCGTTTTTACTGTTTTCTGTCTTCTTGCTTTAGAACATATTACAGTCCACCTCTAATTGTCGACACTGGCCATTTTTGCTATGTTCCGGTTACGACAGAGAAGGTTGTCATGGAAACAACGTTTGTCCTTGATCCAGGCAGTAAATTTGATCATGTATGTGTTGTCAGCATCTGTCATTTTGCCCCACCTATAGATCCTACTACGACCCACCCCTCATAGTCGACAGCGGGCACTTCTTATATGCATCCGTTTCGGAAGAAAGGGTTGTCATGGAAACCACCTTTGACATCAACGGCATCAACCAATTTGATCAAGTATGTTGTCCGTCAATTTTGATTGTTGAAACGCATTGACTTTTTGACACAACGTATAATGCCGCTACGTTTGGAAAAAGTCACCCTGTGATCTGCCTGCCTGGCTTTTTTGCTGACCTTTAAAATTAATCTCACTTTAACACCCACCCCCCCCGAAGTGTTGGTCATTTGAATTATTTTATGACTCCAGATTCAAATTCAGGTGAACAGGACTCGTGGAGCGCCTTGAACGTTCTGAACAGTTGGTATCTGAGTATGCAAAATAGCACTGAAATAGTTGAAAAAAAAATACAATGGTCTGTGCATGCAGCACACAGCACAATATCCCAGTAAAACTATTGTCAGTTTCTAATTGGATTTGTAACAATATTTTGACCCCCATCTGAAATGAATAATGTGATGCTAACACACATAATTTCGTGTGTGTTGTGTTTTACTGCCTTGTGGAGTGTCTGCTTGTAAAAAAAAAATTTAGGCCCTATATAAACGGAGAAGGACGCCACAGGGTAATTTTTTTTATTTTTTATTTTTTTTTTTGAAATTCGAGAACACTACACAATGCTTTTGCTTCATTGTGTCAAAACACGATTAGTTGCCGTACCAGCGTTTCTGCAATTTCAAAGAGTAATGCAGCTAGAATTTTGGTTACGTACCAGTCATCTGAGCTGATAATGACATCGGACAAAGAGCATACATGTGTATTTGGCGTCGTTCTTACCGTGCGCATTTCCACTGATGTTCAGTTATGTGCATTTCGATGTTTGTAGCAGAATGTATGCAAAGATAAGGGGAATTTGCTTATTTGTGGCAGAGTGGTTTGCTCAGCTAAAACTCCAGTAACTGTATACATTTACTTGTTTCTAGAAGATAAATTTGTCAGTGACTTCAATGTATACGTGATCATAATGGTAATAGATTTACTTTAACAGAATATGGTAAAAAAAAAGTCAGAAAAGAGAAACATTATTTTTTTCGTTGGTTGAACTATTTCTGACGGTCCAAGCAATTGATTCATTTTTTCTCTTTAATTTGTGTAAACACATGGAAGAACTACATCAAATGAAACTGTCAATTTTTGCAGGCCGGTTTAATGGTACGACTTGACAACGACCATTGGATTAAAACGGTACGTCAGTTTCACAAGTCAAAAATCAGCGAATTTGAGATTATTTGTGGTACGTCATATTTGACGCTGAAACAAAAGTGAATCGAAGCTGGAAGATCTGGACAGATATTAAAGAACTTAAACCGTCGATAACTGACTCTTCAATTCGCTGTGAGATGTATGCACGGTTGTGTTAGATATTAATGTCGCAACGAATTAACATTACCTGGACAGGGTATAATATAGCAATTAAATCTTAAGATGTAATAAGTTCTATCAATGGAAGTAAACCACAACAATACCAACCAAGTGGTCAATTTGCATTGATATATCACCTTTTTAGTGTAGTGTTTGCTTTATTGGTTTAGGGAAACTATCTTTTGGTCTGTCGTCAGTCATCCGTCGTTGTCGTCTGTCAACGATTTGCAGTTTCGACTTCTATAAAAAAAATCAATGGCCTGGTTAGCTTCTAAATTGTTTCAGGCGTATCTTGGGTGGGTGTGTTCGAAGTTTGTATTCAAATGAATCAAGCTTCATTGATTTTTTTCTAATCTTCGTGAATCTTTGCTCTCCACATTTTTGAAGAGAAAAATGTTCCGCAAATTGTTTCAAAATTGTTCAAGGAAAACGTGTAGTTACCCTTATGAGCTTATGAATAGCCACCCGTCGTCGGACGTCCACAATTCAAATTTTCGACTTCTTCTCCAAAACCGTCAGCCAGATTCACTTCAAACTCGGCGGCGATGTGCCTTGGGTAGGTCTTTACCAAGTTTGTTCAAATGGTCACGCTCCAGTGATTTTAGTTTTTTTTAATGAATTAAAGTGTGTGTGTCAACACACACTTTTCTGTCTTTCTTCGAGTTCTTTCTTTCTTTCTTTCTTTCTTTTTTTTTTTGTCGGACACTTTTCTCGGACAATATAATACATAGAAACTCCAAACTTGGCATGATTGTGCCTCTATATAAGGAGTTTGACCGTTTTATACAGAGGAATGAAGATGTTTAAAATAATGCAAATTAGCAGCATTTGAAATTTTAAAACTTGAATATCTTCCAAACTATTAAAGATAGAGATGTCATTTTAACTTCTACTAGTGGGTTATTGGCCATTGTGCATGTAATGAATCTAAAGCAAAAGTTGTAGCAATTTAAATTATGCTAATTAGCAGCATTTGAAATTTTAAAACTTGAATATCTTCAAAACTATTATAGATAGAGATGTCATTTCAACTTTTACTAGGGGGCTGTTAACCATTGTGCATGTAATGAATCTAAAACAAAAGTTATAGCGATTTAAATTATGCTAATTAGCAGTATTCGAAATTTTCAATCTTGAATATCTTTAACACTATAATAGGTAGAGATGTTATTCCAACTTCTTGTAGGGGGTTGTTGATCATTGCGCACCTAATGAATTACAAATAAAATTTTTAGCAATTTAAATTATGCTAAATAGACCATTAGAAATGTTAAATCTTAAATAAGAATGTGTGTTTCTGCTATTTTTGACGTCTTTTCCAGAACCGTCACTCAGATTTAACTGGAACTTGGTGGACATGTTCCTTGTGGTAGGGCCAAACAAAATTGTTCACTTGGTGGCACTGCTGTGGATTCCTGATTTTTAACGATATTTTTCAGTTTGAGTACTTATCGGTCAATGCAGCTTTCCTGTTGATATGTACGTCAATGGGCATTCTAATGCTAATTCACATTTTTTACTTCTTCTCCAAAACCGTCATCCAGATTGACTTCAAACTTGGTGGCAGTGTACCTTGGGTGGGTTTCTACCAGGTTTGTGCAAATGGTCACGCTCAAGTGATTTTTGGATTTTTAATGAATTTTTTGGTTCTCTTTTTTGGACAAATCTTACAAAATCTCCACATCCACTCTTCCATTGCTTTGATATCACCTAAGAACACTCCTAGGGACTCCTAGTTCTTAATTTTTCACCAGGTGGTGCTGCATTTTTTCTTTCAAATTTTATATGAATTTTTGTGTGTTTTCGTTACTTGTCACTTCTCCAGAAGAACCGTCTCTCAAATTAAGTTGAAACTTTGTGGATATGTTACTTGTGAAAGGGTCAAGAAAAGATGTTCACTAGGTAGCACTGCTGTGGATTCCTAATTTTTGACGGGTTTTTTTTGTTTGTTTTTTTTTCAATTCGGGTACTCACCGTTAAATGCACCTTTTCTATTGCTAGCTATGTAAGTCACTGAGCATTATAATACATTCTAATGGTAATTCACATTTTGGACTTCTCTGAAGAAACCGTCCTTGAGATTTACTTCAAACTTGGAGACATTGTATCTTGGGTGGGTCTGTATCACGTTTGTCGAAATGGTCTCGCTCCAGTGATATTTGTATTTTTTATGATTTTTTTTTCAAAAAAATCTTCAAAAAAAGTTTTAATAGGAAAGCTTAAGATTGAAATTTCTTGTAATGGTTATAACTGAAAAGATTTTTCTTATTTTGTGCAAATGCTCATGCTCCAGTGATGTTTGGACCTTGATTTTATTCTCAAGGTCACAGGACAACTGACATGGAATTTTTCTGTTCATTTGTTAACTTGAGATCTGTTTTTAGTTAGGACCTTAATGTTGCACATGTTAATACATCTCTATGAAGGTCACGTTTAGACAGTACATGAGTGACCTTGACCTCGTTTGTGTTGTCACAGTGTAACATACATGAATTTTACTCTTCACTATAATTGGAGAACTACTTGAACTGGGACATTGATGTTGCACATGTTAGTGTTCTTCTATATAGGTCAGACTTACTCAGTACATGGGTGACCTTGATCCTATTTCAAGTTCACAGACCTGCAAGTGTGATGAATATCTAGGTCAGCTAAGCATGGGCTGTTCACACTGCCCTCATGTTCTAATTTGCGCTTTCTCCCAAATCGCAGAGCAGGTTCTCTCCAAAACTGTGTTTAATGGTTTTTTATAGCATGACTCCGTCTTCCCGAATACTGTTATGTGTTGCGATGCTTTAGGAATTTTTGAAATTACATGATAATCAGTAGGAGACATTTGAACGCGGGTGATATAGGAATACTGCATGGAAATGTTGTTTTCTTAAGATCCGCATGCTGTAACTATAACTTTGGCCGGTCACTTCCAATTGTGTGTGTGTGTGTGTGTGTGTGTGTGTGTGTGTGTTTTTTTAGTTTGTGTAGGTGGTTTTCTGATTATCCATATTTTATTAAAGAAGCCCAATGAGACTACCAAAAATTCGTTTCATCGTGATCAGCATCATCATCATCATCTTCGTCGTCGTCATCATCATTGTGCATTGGTGTCACTGTCACAGGACACTTAAAGACATTTCTTGTACATGCAGTACCTTTTCGGATACAAGACAGCTTCAAAGTAATCTCAAAGTCGCTAGCGCTTGTGTTTATAGTTTAGTGAAACGTAGTAACGCGACTTTATACTGTCAAAATTAAATGACCAAAAAAAAAAAACAAAAAAAAAAAAATATAGGTAACCATAAAACATCTTCCTTCTAGGGCATCGAATATGTGGACGGCGCACCAAGACTCAGCTGTGTTGTAACCAACAAATACAGTGACTGGTCAACGCAGGCGTGGCCAAGTATGACGCTCTCAATTAGGGTGTATAAAATTGGCAATGACTATGTGGTGAGTGACAACAAGCGGAACCCTCGCTTTCCTCAGGAATTTTCTGTTTAATTAAATTGCCATGTAAAGCCATATCTTGTTGGGATAATGTAGGAGTTGTATATTATTTCTAGATCTAGAAACAGCTAACAGATGGACAGTGACCAAGACATTTGAACTTTCACGAAAAGGAATCCCGAAAAACTACCCATAAAGCTTTCATGCTATACTTTTCCTAACGACGAAGATCCCATTTTGATTTACGTGCTGTCTTAATTTACTTTTCAAAACCAAATCAATTTATATGATAAATGGTACAAAATTTTAATTTTCCAGTTATGTCGAGAAAATATTTTCTCTTTAATTTATTTTTGATGTAAAAGATATATTCTGAATGCATATATTTTTCCACAGCCCAGGGAATGGGAATCATTCTCAAATTCCATGGAGACCTGCCTCAACAGCATAGCAAGTCCGTGCTATCGATTCGTATGCAAAAGTTTTTATTGCGGGAACAGCTTCCCAAAACGTCACATAGAATTTGTAATAATTAACCCTGCCAGATGAAGACAGAACCAAAAGTGGTGTGCTTTTGTAAAATGTGCTCAGAATTAAAAAGTCGCGGCGAGTTTCAGTTACCGCAAAAACTCGTATGTTTTGATGTTTTTTTAGGCAAGCTGTTCCTCACAAGATCAAAACTGCCGAAATATTACTTGTTCCTTGCAGGACACAGCATGCATTGTTCTAACAGCCCATCGTAAAAAAACATTGATTCAGTCTCCATAAGAATTATGACACCTCACGCTTCAACACAAAATTGGGGTTTTAGGATTCTATGGTTCCAAGAAATTTAACTCATTCCATACTATGGTCACAGGCCTTGGTCAGTGGTTGTGGCACTACCTGGCAAGTCATGCTGCAGTTGCCACAGTGGCCACAATGACTTGTCAGGCAGTGCCAGAACCACTGACGTAAGACAATAGTAATGTTGGCACTTGAACGAAAGCTCTTTCCGTGAAGAATTTAAACATGCAAATGCCGTCTTAAATATAGGTAAATATATAGCATAATCAGGGAGTGGTATGGAGTGAGTTAATTGGTTGTCCGCTTTATCTAGCAACACCCACAAAAGGAAAAGTACACACAAGCGCTGTTAAGTCGTCTGAACACAGCAGTCGATAAACCATACGATATCCCTTTTCCGTTTTGAATGCTTGACCACGCAAACAAAACGGCAATAATAAGGGGGTTCTTGTTACAATGAATGATGCATTATTATATAACCAGGCACAAAATTTGGAATCTGTAAATAAAAGGACATATTGCTCGTGACAATATTTGTGAATGGCAGTTTATTTTGGTCACATGCAGGACACGTGCAAGTGCCGCGGTGCGCCTACATATCCAGTTCTCAGTGATTTTGTGTCACCAGAATTTCCAAGTATTTGCGCCTGCATCTACTGCTTTTCATGTTCATGTGCAAGTCATGATAACAAGAGACGCATTTAACTCTTTCCCTTCAACCATATATTTTTGATGTTTAAATCTGAGTTATCGTCTGCCCACCTTAAGCTCTGCTGGCCAAAGGTCGCAGAGCTAATGCGATCATTCATGTCTGTCCGTACGTCCGTAAACTTTTTGCTTGTGAGTGCCATCAGTCCACGTTTTTAAGATAGCCCCATATAACTTTAAGGACTTATCAAGTGTATGAAAATCTAGATCGAGTTCGGCATTGGTGTCGCCAGCTGCAGTATTATGTAATAAAATGGGTAAAAATGTGAAAACCTTGTGATCGCTCTAGCTTCTTTAATATGTGATAGATCCTCATGAAATTTAGTGGGATTGTGCAGAAGGTCAAACTGACTTTCTTATGATACTAGTAACGCCACCTATGATTTAGTGTTTTGTAATATCAGTGTCCTTGATCTCTTTTTCTGAGATCACGAGGTTTGTAAAGTTGAAACAGGTGAATTTTTAATAGCAGGGTGTAGCTTGAACACCAATGGCTGAGAGAATTGAGCCTCCAGATCAAAATTTCAATTGAATAGATTGCATGTATAACTGTACTGGGTGACCAACTTTTGGGATCACCGTGACCCAATAATTGTGGACGTTGACGCGTGTTTAATTTCATTAGTTTTCTTCAATAACTCGAAAAGTTATTACCCGATTTGATCAATCAGACCCATATATGGAAAGCTGAATGCGCCATGCACATTTTAAACACTAACGGTGTATAATCGCAGTTGAAAGTCAAGGTAATATGGGCAGTTGGAAGGTAGAGGTCATCTTGTGACTGCTGTGCAACCCATTTTTTTTTTTAGTTAGGCCCATATAACTTTTAGGACATCAAGTGTATGGAAATCTATGTCGTCGTCAATGTTGTTGGCTCCACATGTAGTATTATGTTATATACAGGTAAAAATATGAAAAATGCTGTGACCAGTCCAGCATCCTTATTTTTCATCCATCTTCATGAAATTTAGCGGGATTGTAGAAAAGGTCACAATCTTGGTTGCTTATGATCCTAGTGGTGCCACCTGTAGTTTAACGCAAATTATGAGTTTTAATGTGTTCAAAGATCCAAAATTCAATACTTCGAAAACAAATTGAATCGAACGTGCCAAATCTATAGGGTATATGGATCATGTCAAATGCTAATACCGTATGTAAGATCAGTGACTTATTTTGTAGGTCACGAGACCCATTAAGTTGCACGAGTTGATTTTGTACTGGTAGGGTGTAGTTTGGACATCAATGGCAAAGAACATTGAGCCCCAGATCAAAATTGTACTTGAGTACATTATGTATAAGACTGTACTTGATTACCTACTTTTTGGATCAGCATGACCCAACTGTGTGATCTTAACCTATTTTCCAAGGCCATCAAACACCTAAAAGTATATTTAATTCAATATCCTGATAATAATAAGGCGAATGCTGCCAGATATATCACAAATGTGTATCATGTGCAAATTGGATTCTGCATAACATGGTAACCTTGATCAAGTTTTCAAGTTTGTGGATTGATAACATTACAGAAAATGTTGTTTTTTTTGTGATGCTGGTCAGCAGAGCATTAGGCCCATGGGCCTCTTATTTGCTCTGATAACACAGGGGAAATGGTTCACAATTTCTTCAAACTTATGCTACTGTATTGCCAAAGGACACACTTGTCTCAGTCATCTGTGTTCGTTAACGTCCCCTCGATTGTGTGTAATAAATGCACGCAAATATTTTATTTTGATATGATTTTCAATGATTTAAAATCTTTTTATATCGCATCCCAAAAAACAAAAACAATATTGATTTATATATATATATTCATGTTTATAATAAATTCATCTTGATGAAACGCAATCAGTAAAAGAAATATATTTCTCGTTAATTATCTGCTAATATGGTTAAATATTCTTTATCTGTACTTCTAGGTTGAGAATAAGGCAGCCCATTCGGATACATGGGATTTTATTCGTATTGCCCACCTGGATAATGGCAAAGACAAACCAGAAGGCGTCCAAATGGGGGTAATGGCTTGTGCCCCTGCCGACGTGGGCGGCAGCACCCTGTTCCGCTATTTATCAATAAAAAAATCTGAGGGGTATCATCACACAAACTAGATCTGACACACTGAGAGACATGTATATTCCATATGTCGATTATGAATGGCTGATATGTGGCCGTACATAATATGACTTGTAAGGAATGGTCTGTTCTTTTAATGCAATACTGCCGGTATGACAGGGTACGTTAATGCCCTGTCAAGTGTAAATTGGCCAATAAACGTCCATCGTAATAAAGTGACACCGTATACATTTGCTCTTATCGTTTTGTTTTCTCAATGTGTCTGTTTAATCCTATTTGTGAGAAGGACATTGATACAAATTGTGCAGTGTCATTACCAGTTCAGAATATAGCATGCCAAATAAAACTAGTCTTCGTCAACTGCGATCAAGGGCAGTGGACCCTGAAATCTCCACATTTATTAAATAGCATTGGTCTAACGGCAAAAATACTAATATTAGCTTAAAGTTATACTGTCCCACAGGTGTTTTTGTTTAAATTTAGTAGGCGTTTGATCCATAATACAAACAGTTACCTGTATACATACTCGCAAACATGTCAGCCCAGTGATACTTTTGTTTCTTTCTCGGCTTACTTGTCAGTCGCCTGAGCATGCAAGAAACTTGTCCGTTCGGCGTCCGTCAAACATCGATCAACAATTTCACATTTTCGACTTCTCGAAACCCGATGGCTCCATACTCGCCTAATTGAGTGTACATGTAGTTCGGACGAGTTTCTGTCAAGTTTGTTTAAATGTTCACACTCCAGAAATCTTTCTTTTTAAAATTCATTCTTTCATTGAATCATGTTGGGCGGGCTTTTCAAAGTATGAAACTGCTGGACTAGATTGAAACTCCACTGGGCATGCCCGACCAAAACAGGTGTTGCTTCGAATTCTGCCCAATTCTCCCCAGTTCGTCATTTCAGCTGACTTATCATACTTATGATATTTACACTCCGGTTTTCCTTTGTGTGCGGTAGAAATTCAAGACCATTGTCTGGCGTACAGAATACCGATGGGTTAGGACTGGGCCCCGAAACCTGTCCCAGCCGCAAAGCATATCGGACATGTGAATTCAACTCGAAACCAAAAATTATATATTTTCCTTTACCTCCAGCACCTAAATAAATACGTTACTTAAGGTAGAAATCTGCATGGACCGCTCTCTTGCGTTTACTGACACAATGCAAAACAATTATTTCAATCAACAGGGTAACGAAAAAAATAAAAAGTACACACGTCTAAGTACTCTAAACGTCGCAACTTAACTTGGGAGAAGAAAGTGAGCGGTCACGTTGGTTTAACATGGGGTGCTGAAAGTATGAACGTCTGTAGTATATATGATGCATAGGTGTGGAGTTGCGTAACATACCCTGAACCCAGGTGTCCTGCAAAAGAAACCAAAATGAAATCGTATCATTTGTGATGAACATTTAATGACAATTAAATGTAATAGGCCTACACTCATTTTTTATCCATAAGATAACACGATGCATTTGGTTTTCCACGGAATAAACCAACACAGAGTCCCATATTCATGACATAATACACAACAATCAATTTTAAAAATCACATTTTTGTTTAATACAAGAATTTATAAAGTATCTGGCGTGGCCTACTTCAATCGATCTAAATATCTCCGACACAAGATTGTGAAACCTTTGCATTTGTAACATTTGGGACAATCTCATTATCATTATAATAATCATCATTATCATTGTCGTTGTTGTCATCATCATTATGTACGATATTTGTGTCCCGGTATGTTAATCTGTATGATCTTGTTCTGTCGCTCAATTTAACCGCTTCAAATCTGGCGCAAGCGGTGGCATCGATACGTTTTTAACGGTAGATCAATCTCATTGTGTTGTACCAATATTTCAGACCCTCATATCCGTAATTTGTAATATACGTTATGTTCTGAGGAATTGCTTTGTATTGGTAGTTTTTGCAACCACGTCTAACACACAGAATCATATCGACAAAACACGAGGTAAATGGGTCGAGTCCAACATGCTGATATAAGTGCGTATGTGAGCATCATTTGTGAGCTATTTTGTTTTTTGCCATGCATGTTTTCATTCTGCCGCTATCGTACGATCAACCTTGTTCAGTAATGTATATATGTATATACTTTCATGATCATAATGCAGGGCTTTCCCAGGACTCCCGGGGCTCTGATCACGAAATCCTCGATTCTTTTGATATTATATCGTACTCAGTTTGTGAGCACAGCCACGGATGTCATCCCGTTTAAGGAAGTAACTATGCGACCAAGTAACAAACAGTGCATAACCAATTTATATATATATATATATATATATATATATATATATATATATATATATATATATATATATATATATATATATATATATATATATATATATATGCGTATATAACCAACCATACGGTCATGATGTTTATACCAAGACTGATAATCTTTTCCAGGTGTGCAAAAAGGCCCAAATAAGGCAATCAATCTAGTCCGCTCCTCCACCCGCCAATATTTCTTTAAATTTTGGCACAAACTGGATACTAAGTATATCAATCCCAAACAATGGCGGAATCTCTCTAAGTCTGTCTTCGGTTGTAAAATCATCAAGACATAGCCCTCATCATGAAAGGCGACAGGACACCTTCAGCAACTCTGAAAAAGGTGGCTTATTTAATGTACATTTTGCGACCCAATGCACAACAAACCCCGATGCAGATGCGCCACCACTAATTGACTTCATCTTTAGAACAAATGCACGCCTACACGGTATTACCTTTGACAAAAATAATGTCCATAGAGTGCTTTCATCCGTAAGACTCGCATCTGCCTCTGGTCCTGACGATATACGAAACATGCTACCTTAGAATACTGCGCCTTCTATCTGCAGACCACTTGCTAAGATCTTTGAACTCTTTCTCTCGGTCACTCTCATTTCCCTCATTGTTTGAAAGAATCTAATACATGTCCTGTCTTTAAAAAGTCAGATTACAAAATTAAAAGTAGTTGCCGACCTATTTACTTGTTGTGCAAGGTATGTAAAGTTCTTGGAAGACGGGTCTTCAATGCTCTTTATGAATAACTTTCTGAAAATAAAATTCTCACCTCCAAACATTTTGGCTTCAAAGCTGACGACTCCACTGTAAATCAACTTGTCTATATCGTTCATAAAGTTTATAACGGTCTGGAACTTTCCAAAGAAGCGGGGATGGTCTTTCTAGACGTGTCTAAGGCCTTTGACAAGGATTGGTATCCTGGTCTCCTATTCAAGCAAGGTCAACTTGGCATCTCTGATCATCTTGTTAATGGGTTTGGGAGTTATCGATCAAACCATCTTATGGTGTAGTATTTCATGGCCAAACTTCTAGCTGGCTGCCGAGTTTATGTAGGCCTAACTGACCTTAATTTTGATGTCGCACTTTTTGCTGACGACACAAACCTGCTTGAAATTATGCAAAATCCCGTCGAATCCTCTGTTCAATTGAATACCAACTTGTTTGTTATTCACAACTGGGGAAACTCTGGCGTGTCATCCTGAATGTTATTAAGTCTCTATCCGTTGTTTTCTCAGCCAAAGTGTCCAAATATGAACATCCACCGGTCAACCTTAGTCAATAAGCTATTTATGAAGCCAACAACCATACCATTCTCGGCATTACTCTCTGTAGTGATCTGTCGTGGCATGATCACATCACCAACATAACCAATAAAGCTTATTAGCATTTATTACTTCCCGGTACAACTCAAATGCACGCATAAACACAAAGCATTGGCTATACTGTATCTCTTCATGGTTCGACCCACACTTGGATATGGCTGCGTTTTTGTGACAAGTGTGGCAAAACTCTATCTGAACTTCTGGAATACGTACAGTTCGTAGCAGCCAAAATATGTACCACAGGGTTAGGCAGTCGTCTCATGCTAAATTACTCAAGGAACCCAGATGGCTCACGCTCGTTAACAGACGAAGGCACTTCAAGTTAATTCTTTTCTACAAAATGTGCAATAGCCTAACTGCCACCTATCTTTTAAGCATTTTACCCCCTCTTTCTTTGTTCGCTCCTTACGTCATACTACCGCTATACACCTTCTTTAAAGCAGAACCCAGCGCGTCAGTAATTAATTTCTCCCTGATACCATACGGCTAAGGAATAATCTGCCCACTGACATCAGAAACTCCCTTTTTCTCCAAATCTTCAAATCTAAGCTGAAGGCCACATTACGTGCAGTAGATAAGTTCCTCGACTACTATTCGTTTGGTGATTGTCTCGCTAACACATGTCATACTCGGATGCGATTGAGGTCATCTATGCACAACTGTGAGCATTTCAAGGTCAACATTTTTCTTAGTCCGATATGCACATGCTTATATCTTCCCGAAGGCATGAAGCATTTCCTCCATTACTGCTCAAAGTTCTGGCAGCCCAGGAAAGATTATACCATGATTATATTTTAGTCCTCAGAGTTCACCCCGATCTCATTATCCATGAAGGTAATAATAGGTTAATCAACATTCTTCTCTCAGGAGCAAAGAACGATCTGTCCAGCAAATAGTCACATTTTTGAGGCAGTCCAGAATTATGTTGCTACAACAAGAAGAGCTTCTATCTAATTCTTCGTTTTCATTCTTTTGACTTCTCCCACTGCTTATTTATCCCTCTCTCGTTTTTGTCCCTTTTCCCTCTTTTTCGTACCACCGCAGTGTTATCTATACCTAAACATAAGGTATTATGCATATTCACGATCTAGGTTGAACCGATATCTTCGAAATGTCTGTCCCAAATATGTGGTGATTTACCCTAACTATTTTCATTCATTTTCACGCTATTCATCGGTACTTTTGAGGACAAATAACCTTCAAATTTCACTTGTCCCATGGACAAGCTCTTTTAATTGGCGAAATTGCGAATACGTGAAATTCACCGTTAGTGTTTAAAATGTGCATGGCGCATTCAGCTTTCCATACATGTGTACATGGGTCTGATTGATCAAATCGGGTAATAACTTTTCGAGTTATTGAAGAAAACTAATGAAATTAAACACGCGTCAACGTCCATAATTATTGGGTCACGGTGATCCAAAAAGTTGGTCACCCAGTACAGTTATACATGCAATCTATTTGACTTGTCCCATGGACAAGCTCTTTTAATTGGCGCCCTACTTTGTAACGGATTCATGGCACTTTGACAATGAAGATGAAGAGGCTCCGTTGTCACTCCAGCTCTTTATATTCACTTAGTCAAAATTTGAATTTTATTATGTTCAACATTTGTTGGCACAAAAACGAATTAAATTCCACTTTGTTTAGTAATGTCTTGCTATTAAAGACAAGAACTTGTGTCACATAATAAGTTTAAATATTTTTTGTTATTTCACGTTCATACATTCTTTATGTTGAGATCGATTGTCTTTACCAAATATAAGGTAAAGGCAAGCAGCCCTTATCACAAAAGAGCGTGTCTGCGAATAAAAGATTCGAAACATGCTTTATATTTCCCGTTGTTAAATTCACTTGCCGGTTATAAACCTTGATTTTGCAAAATTTTTGCATCATTGAACGGGATAATAGTTATTACCTTAAGGTATATATCCATACATATATATTGATTTAGAAATACACAGGTACTATGGATCTGTTGATCCAGTATGTATAATGACAAGTCCGTCGTCTCCCCACCATCACATTTTGTGCTTCTCCAAAGCTGTTTGTCAGATCCTTTGGAAACTTGGCAGAAGGATCAACTCTGCTTAAACATCCACCAAGTCTGTTCAGAGTCATACTCCAGTGATTTTTTTGATTTCTGATGAATATTTTGTTCATACTCTGGCAAAGCTTGTATACAAAAACTGTTAAAAGTGCTTGGCCAGTTGGTTCGAAACTCCATAGGGACACTTCTGGGGACCTATTAGACCCTGATGCATGGTACAAGTGGCTCGCCATTCTTTCGCGTTTGTATGGATTTTTATGTGTTTAGGCAATTTTTTATTTTTCGGAATGGTTTACTCAGGGTATGTGGGAATTTGCTGGAAATGTTCCTATGGAACGGTAAAATACTTAAAATTTAAACCCTCTAATTGATTTGGGTTAATACAGCCTATGTCAAAATTTTAAAGAGGAACGTGTAATATAGACAATAGTACTTCCATATGTATATAGGTTAGACAGGGACAGGTCAGCGTATGGAAAATCAAGAGTTCGGAATGCAAAATAGGGTAATGACCACTAGGAAGTGGTTATGGTCAAAAAGACACAAATGCAATTTTGCCAGATTCACGTCATATTGATGGGGGATCTAGCTTGAGAAGGTCTTAACTGGTATTTATGAAATGGTTACGCTCAAGCCATTTTTAGATTTCTGTCGATTTTTTTGCAATTGTTTGCAAAATCTTTCAACTAAAATCCTCTGAAACTGCCTGGCCAAATTCTCCGAAATAGCACAGGGAAATTTATGGGTACCCATAGACCTCAATTTGTTCACCAGATGACGCTGCATTTTTTCTGCATAACGCCATATTTTAACATTTTTGCGGTTTTTGATTTCTCCATACAGGGTAAAATACAGAATTTGCTGAAACTTGATGGAAATATGCCTTATCAATGGGTCAAACAGTATTGTCCACTAGGTGGCATATTTATGAATTTTCGATTTAAAAAAAAATTAATCTGGTTATAAACTGGTTAATGCAGTATTTTTAAAGGTTTACTATTTAAGTCAAGGAGGCTTGCAATGTTAATTCACATTTTTATTTTCCTCACCCAAACCGTCAGCCAGATTGCTTAAACATCTGTGGGGATGTTCGTTGGGAGAGTCTGCTGAATTGCCACTTGATCTTATTTTATGAAACTTCGCACAAATGTGTATCAACAAATGTGTTTTATAAATTGGGTGCGCATGCATCAAGCTCAGTGGTTTGAGAGATACATGTGGATGCTAAAAAGTCCTAACTTTTGACAGATATTGATCGGAATTGAGTGAGCTTTTCATAAGGTGTGAGGGAATATACATGGACGCAGTAGACTGGGATAAAACCTGTATCGTACCAATTGGAAGTCTTTAAAAGTACCTTTAACATTGGAATCTTTGCCACTGTGTCTCTGAAGAGCTTTATTTCGAGGTAGAATTAATCATAATTATAGCAATCTAAGAACCCCCCCCCCCCCCCAAGTTCATGATTCTTGAGCAAAATAGACTGTGTAATAATACATTAAAACCCTTGTTGTTGGTAACAATAGTGGCAATGCTTTATGAGGACCGGTTTTCATCATCAAAGGTCTTCATTGAGGACAATATTTCAGAGATTGTGTATTGATTTGTATTTTTCACCACTTTAACTTTCAAATGTGAGAGCCATATATCACCATGGCTGGCGCAGATACATTTTTATCAAATTTTTATTGATGTTTTTGCACTTCAAAGTTTGAGGGAACATATCAAAGAATTTTCAGTACACCCAGGGAAATTAAATCTATTCTATTGGCATAACTAGGATTAGGCGGCAGCCCTTCTCGTATTAAAGACAAAAATGTACAACCACTGATTCAACAGACCGTGCCATTGAAAACAGCAACAATGCACAGATAAACTCACAATTGAATCAGAGTCCACAGACACTAGTGTTTGAAACCAGTGATCAGGAAATGATGGAGTTTGCAAATCCTACTGTCAACGGTATTGAGATTCCAGACGTCACAGTGAATGAAAATGGAAAAGGTACGAATGATGATTGCAAGACTACTAGTGACAAACAAACCGAACTAGACATAAATGTATCAGCTCTTTTACAGCATATAACCATAATTTGATGGAGGCCAATCGACAGCTTCCGGTAATAGAGCTAATAAAATTGCCATGATAACCAGGTAACAATAAAGCTGATGACGCACCACGTTGAAAGTTGCCGCCTAACTAGTAAACCAGATAGGAGATGCAATGATACAGCTAAGGCAACACATCACACAAACACGCTGGAAACAATAAAAACGAAAAACGAAATGTCAATAAAGGCAAGAATTGAAGAAAAACGTGTCCACCGAGACTAAAATTATTTGTGTAGTGCTAACTGTGAATTCAACTGCAGAGAAAACAAACGTGACATGACCCAGTGCACTGTGTGTATGTTGTTATACATTATGAATGTATACCAGAAAAGAAATATATATATGGGCAATGTGCTGCGAAATGTGCAGGAAATCGTCATAAATGATTAACAACATCTAGAAAATTGTCGATATTAATGAGCAAGAAAATGAACTAATATAATAATAAAGACAGAAACGGAAACATCACGATAGAAACAGTTATCAATGAATTTAAATACTTTTAATCGTTGATCTGGTAACACAGCTGGTGGATGTTACCAAAATTACAAAGATGGAAACGTAAGGGTCTAATTATAAGGTGTTTCTTAACAACTTACCTTTACGGAAACGGATCTGGTGATCAGAAAAAAAATACATAAAAGCACGACCCTCAAGGCGAAACTTCATGAATGTTAAACGCCTTATAGTTATTTGAATAAAAAGATTGAAAAGCCCTATCAGCAAATCAAACTAACTGAAAATAATGGTTTGTTGGAAAAGAGAGTTTTGACTCTAAGTGGTGAATTTGAATAACAGAGAAAAAGACTATGGTACGTAACAGAGTAAAGGAGTTACATTTCGAAATTTAAAGAGAAATGGAAAGAAAGAAAGTTGTTTAAAATCTCTATGTGAAGACTGAATGAACTACAAGAGAAATGTAAAAAGGACATGAGGAAATTTATAAACTCCATGAAATAATAGCTTCCCTTCGAAAAGAAGCTGATGAAGCAAGTGACCGAACTTTTGAATGACACGTTCAGGTTCAAGGAATGGAAGGAGGTGCAACAGCTTGGAGCCAAGTACAATAGTTAAAAGAGACACACAGAAAAAAGCGGAGAGTAGCTCAGAAAGAAAAACCGTGCGAGACGATACGGAAAGAATGCAGAGGATAACGGCCCAACCCCCGTAACACACAAAAAAACTTTATTGCTCGGAAGTCAAAATGACATTCATTCCGATTGCTTGATTCACAATTACGATGTTACCAAAAGTGACGGCATAAACAATCAAAGAGGCAGAAGCTTTTATGTCGAATTGTGCAGAAAAGTATTACACTGCAATTTTACATTTGACATCAAATACAATGCATCAGAACCAGCGACTTTTGTAAAAAAATCTATAATTTCGGCGCAAGAAGATACAGTCATCAGAAGCAGTCAAACATGTGGTCATTTTGAATGGACTACCAAGAACTGACACCATTGATAGCTATTCTCAAAGAGCAAGCTGTTAATTCCTCAATCTGCCTAAGTTTCATGGGAAAGACAATGGTTGAATATGTGACGGCTATAACAACTTTGTTTCTTGAGATGGTGCCAGAAGCCAAAATTTATTTGAGGACAATCTGCATGTTAATACACAAGGTTCCGACTTCTTGTTGCAAATTTGAAATATACATACTATCTATCCCAACTTAAAAACAGAAAATAAATACAATATAATACAATTCAATAAAATAAAATAAAATAAAATAAAATACAATACAATAAAATACAATAAAATGAAATAAAAAAAGAAAATTAATAAATACAAATAAAATAAATAAATAAAAGAAAAAAAAGTAAAAAAATATAAAGTTTACAGAACAAAACCTCAAGACGCGGATTTTTAAGTAAAAACATTCTTTTAGGGAATGATATAAAAATGAACGATAAACTAATTGCTGTGTGAACTGTGCTAGGTTTTATGGAAAACACACTAAAAGTCACGATTTTGAACATACACGACCACAAGCGTAGCATTGGTGGTCGCTGTATATCTGATAGGGGTTTCATTTCAGCTTTCAAAAAATTGCTAAATACCATGTATTTGGACTAAACGAAACTTATGCTGGACTAAACAACAGTCTGTTCTTTTCAAACTACTTTTGTCATACAACTTTAGATCCAAGAGAAACAAGGCTACTACATTTTCTCCCGACTTCCTTGTGTTTATTCACGAAAGACGTTGATATTGAATGACTACTAATTACTCATGATGATTTGTGGAGGATAATAGTAAAATCTACGTTACATGGGACAGATTATGATTTGTATATCTGCACTGTATACGTCACCTGAAAATTCAATGGTAACAAGTGATGTCAATTTTTCTGAAAATTTATTTACAGATACCTATAAGTTTATCCATTTGAATAGGAAATGTTTATTGAATTGTGATTTCAATGCTGCTATTAATACACCTAATGATTATGGTATACAAAACAAAGCAGTCGATCCCTATATGCTATTACCTGCCGACACTTATACTGGTGTTCCAATTGGTTTAAACGTATTTCATTTGCGAAAGTTACAGAGATTATATCAAGCCAGTAGGTTCACGCAATTGGGGAAGAGGGCGAAGCCCTATATAAATCCCTCTTGCAGAAGAAGACAGGTTTCACAGAAAAGCACGAGACGAGGAAGAGCAAATAGAAGAGAATATATATATATATATATATATATATATATATATATATATATATATATATATATATATATATATAAGCTACTTGTTATGTATAATGACACTGAAATAATATAAATACCTGTACAGACAACCAACGATCTACCAATACGTGATTTAAATCTTTCATGTGCAGAAATGTAATTATGTGCAGCTGAAAAAATATCGATGTTTTCAGTATGAGAGCAGTTAGGGGATCCGTAGAGAGCTGTCTGTAATGTGAAAGGAGCACACTGTGAAATGACAGTATGCAAGCCTGATCGAGGAATAGTGTACTTAGAGCAATGAAAGAAATAATGCCAAGAATCTTCATGAGCCACAGGAACTTAGTGGGTCATTCTTGAAGCCAAATTTAAAAAAGATGGGCGTTAAATTGGTTGGCGTCCAAATGCAGGCAAGTCTGCCGAATAGCTAAAAATCTATTGTCAAAATTGTACAATTCATCAAACTTTATGGCCCTGATTACCGGTTGAACTATGCTTTATTCGAACTTATTGATAGACTCAGAATTCCGTATTTTGAGAGGTAGCTGGTTCCATAATCTGATAGTTGAGGGAAAGTAAGATATGTCGAAAAGGTCAGTGCGAGCATGGAAGTGAGGGAGATTGAGTTGCTGGCGTGTGCTGTAAGTGTGAGTTCCAGTTGGGGAAGCAGTGAAAATAATGGAACATTATGGACCTAGTATATTAACCAATTTGTACATAAGAATTAGATTTGATCTTTCCCTGCGTTTGGTTTTAGTTACCCACCCAGTTTCTTCATATAATTTAGCATTGCTGGTTCCATACATTGCACCAGTGAAAATGCAAGCCGCATTGAGCTACATACTTTTATTTTCGTCTCAAGCAGTACAGCCACTCCATATTTGACTACCGTATTCCAAAATGTGCCTAATGAAGGAAGTGTAAATAATTTCCACTGTTTTCCCATCTAGAGTAAATTTTAACCTTTTCATGATGTTGATCAATTTGATTGAGATGTTTATGTTGGACTATATATTGTAAAATATGACCCTGAAATAAAAGACGGGGATGTGTAGGTGGGTTACTGTTTCGAGAAATAAGCATTGAATCTGTTTTCAAAGCATTAACTGTAACAAGCCAATCTTTAGACCATGGGTCGATATATGAAAGATCCATGTTCATAGTTTGAGCTGCACTGACAGGATTATCAATAGTAAATAGAGAGATGTATCATTTCAGATAATGTTCCAATTGCCAGATACAATTATCACAAAAGAGCGGTGGACGGGCATGATAGATCATTAAATGATTTGTGTATAGCTTGTCTTAGGATCATAAAAAGTCGAAAACTGGGACACATGATGGGTAAATGCACATATGACACCGTAAATGCTGCAAAACCTACACATATAGACTGCATCATGAGGTGCAGTATTTAACCCTACGATTACCTGCATGCATATCCACCCGTTTTCTTGTTTTTTCGACCACTGTATGTTTACAAGCGGTATAAAGTGTTGTCAAGAAATGTAAACCAAAGCTAGAACCACTGTGGAGAAAAACCGACCTGCATGTCTTCAAAATGGCCTTGAAAATCGTTTGTAAAAATAAAAAAAAGAAATTAACGTGTTCATGCGAAAGCTATACACTCAAAGCCGCCCTAGTATCAACTAATCAGTGGGTGATTTAACCAATACTTCTGAAAAAGCTGGGAAGCTGTCTTTAAGATTCAATCAAATAGAAAAAAATCCTTATTATACCAATAAAGACTGTTATATATCATTTTTCAAAAGTAAAACCTGGCCCGTCAATTATGGCCAGATCATCATAATTACCCATTTCGGCAAACGTACTACACTGCACGACGAAAGTTTCGTCAATTTAGCAAAATGTGTGAAGAGAATTTCAAAGACAGTATACTTATCTCTTTAAGCAAACGTGAAAAAGTGAACCCTTAGAAATATTGGAACTTTGTTAAAGAGCTTGAAAATGTGCAATCCTCAGACAAACCTATCCAAAAAAAAAAAAAAGAAAAAAAAATGAAACAGTCCAATGGTTCTGACATTTTATGGAAATCTCGTTAGAGAAATCCAAAACAAAGACCAGTCCTTTACTTGAAGAAATGCGTAAAAGATTAAATACTAATGGATCACCTACCTTTTATGAATTTGATTTTACAATGACAAAAGGCAAGATAATAAATTGCATTGGCCGATTTAAAAAATAGTAAATCACCAGGTAAAAACAAGATATTGTTTGAAATGGTTAAATCGTGGAGAGAAACTTTACTCCTAGTTTTGAAAAACGGTTTAAGGTCATATATACATCTTAAGATTTGCCGTGTTTATAGAAAATAGCTCTAATTACACTTATTCATAAAGTCTGGTCCGCTTTGGATCCGAATAAGGACAGAGGTATATCTATAAGTAGTTGTTTATCTAAATTGTTTTGTGCCGTTTCGAAAATATGCATATATAAGTACATGGAATATAGTAATCTTTACAATAGATTTCAGATTAGTTTTACGGAAAAGTCTGAAACAAGTGATAGAATAGTTATTATTCGATCTTTATAGATAAATACGTCCGGGGAAGAACGAAAAATCTCTACATGTGTTTTATCGGTCTTCAAGAAACATTTGATACGGTGGGCATGATGGGTTATTTTATAAATGTCTGAACTACAATATCGGAGGATTTATGTATAACATTTTTAAAGACACGTATAACAGTTCATCCGTCCAATCTAAATTGTTTATGCCTATCAAAGAAAGTAATCTTAAACAATTGGGTAAAACATGGTGTATTCTGATCCCAACTTAATTCGATATATTTATAAATGACGTGGCAAATATTTTGACAAACAACTGTCACCTAGTCAGCCTTGATGGTCAAAAACTAAATTGTATACTGTACGCGGACGATCTGGTGTTAATTTCGGAAAATGAACATGGCCTGCAATGATGTCTGGACAAATTAAATTCATATTGTAAAAAAATGGAATCTGAATATAAATGTGGAAAATCAAAATTCAATATATTAAATAATTTAAGCAAAAAAAAAAAAAAAAAAAAAAAAAAGGGTTCTGGCACAACTTGAATGTAGCCGGCATGACTCATGGGTTTTTAGGCCGAGTATGCAGTGACTGTTCAGTGCAAAGGTTGGTGCGCATAGTGTTTGAGATAACCCATAACTATGTGATTCTGTTAAACGAGCTTGCTAAGTATGTTTTGCACATTTTCACACATAGCAACAGTGCCAGAATAGAGTAACATTTGAACTGTGAAACGAACCCAACGTGCGAGATGTTACTTCTGTGTGCTTTTTGTTGTTGTTGTTGTTGTTGTTGTTATTGTTGCCCCTGATGAGCCGCGCAACTTGTAAGAAATGGACCAATAGGCTATATGCCACAAAATTACCGCTGATACCATTAAGCATCTGGCAAATCCAAATAATGCTCAAGATCCCTTTTCATGCATTCTATCATTGGAGTCCTATCCTAGTACATGCAGTAATCATTTAGCACCATAACACAGTTACCGTAATATTAAGAGAGGAAAAGTACTTTGAAGCCAAGCAATCTAGTGGATTTGGATAGCTTCTTATTTTATTCCAAAGTCATCTAGATTTGCCTAAAGTACCTGTCAAGAGTTTGCTAAAAGAACAGAAGAATGTATGGGTGTCCAAAATGCTTCAGTCAAAAGAATAAGAAGGGAAGGAACAACTCCTGAGCCAAACATTTTCACACCAGGAAAACAGAGGAAGAGAAAGTTTGACGTGTCAAATTTTGATGAGTTTGATTAGGCAGTGATAAGATGAAAGATACATTCAATGTATGAGGCTGGAAATATCTCAACCCTGCATTAATTAGTCCCTGAAGTTAAAAATTTTACAAACTTTAGAGGTGGCTGTACTATTCTGTGGACAATCCTTAATAAGTTAAGATACAAATGTGCCAAGGCTAATGGACGAGAGTTTCTGTCAGAGTTAGTGACATCATTGTTAAATGACACTCCTTTCTGCGTAGAATGTGAGAAAACAGACAGTTGCCTAACCCACAGCCTATCACATACCAAGATGAAACTTGGTTCAAGGAAGAGACAAAGAACCTGGGTTTCATATTCCACTTTGGCAGGGTAATTGCCTGATTTTAAATCATGCTGGATCTGATTGGGCATTTGCTCCCAGTGGTCTGTTGTTGTTTGCAGTGAAATCAAAGTCAGGGGACTATCATGATGAAAAGTCCATGGAAATGTTGTTGTAAAAGATCCCACCAAATTCAATTATTGTGATAGATAATAATTATACTATGCAAACAGAAAACACTCCAACAACTGCTTCCAAAAAAGGCAGGTGTGACAGAATGCCACGTTTACTGGAGATATGTTAAAATCAGAAGTCTATGAAATAATCAATAGACACAAGCCTAGAGAAAAAGAAATATATAATTGTTGCAATTGCCAGGAGCATGGCCATGAGATTGCCAGCATGTCACTGTGATTTTCAACCCAAAATGAACTTATTTGGGCTAACATAAAGGTATAAGTGGCAAGAAACAACACAACCTGGAAAATGGAAGATGTGCATAATCATTGTAAAGAGGCAGCAGAGCATGTTATCCCCACCAACTGGAGGGGTTGTTGTACAAAACATATGGGAGATTGAAAAGGCAGCATACAGGCCCTCCCAATAAGTACGAAAAGCCAAGAGGCGACTTGGTTAAAATGGGAGATTGATGGGAAGCCTGTGCACTTGTTTGATAGAATGCTTCTTATTGGGGCTGTATCATGTTTCATAATCTACCAAACGCATAATGGAGAGAAAAGGCCTTAATATGCATACATATTGAAAGTGTTATTGCAGCAGCAAAGTGTGGGGAAGCCAGGAACTGTCTGTTGAGCTTGTTACCAAACCTGGGTCTACTGGTAAATTGGCAGGTGATGGACCCAACACCATGTATCATGTATTTAAGCATAGAGGTGGATTTGATAAATATTCATGCGTTTGCAGCTTCCTCAAGACAATTTAAACTTTCTCAGAGTGAAGCTTGCCGTTGCATGTAACAGGCGGCAGCTGTCCAAGCGACAATTGCAAAGTGTAAGAGGCGTGTTAAACTCTAGGGTGGCAGTATTGTGTGATGGATGAGTGTATCTCCATTGTTCAATTATTGCTGTTACAAAACTTGAGAACAAAAATGACCACATACTTCATAACCGCTCATTAGCAAGTATTGTAACATATGCGTACACTAAGAGTGCATGGGCCTTTCAGGAAGAAGACTGGTTGTACTGCAACTGGAAATTGGATTGACCACAAGCAGCTAACTTACATATTAATTGTAAGGAGCCCCTAGCTGTGGCACTGGCCATGGTAAGATGGGCCCCAAAATTGGCAAATTGCTTGCTTTACGTGACCTGAGACAATAGCACTGCTGTGGCTGCAGTCAATAAGGTTACCTGCAGAAACAAGGTGGTCAAAAGTGCTTTAAGGTTCATGTGTTGGCTATCTGTCATGTACAATTTTTAAGTGAGAGAAGTATGGGTAGGTAATGGCCAGAATTTCGTCTTGATTTCATTTCCAGGATAGACAATGACAAGTTCTTAAAGCAGTTGCCTTCTTTTGTATGCACACAAAATATGCTTAATCACATTTCTTGTACATCGTTCGTTAACATTGGTTGAAGGGGAGCACCCAAACACACGGCCTTGCTGTGTAATTGGGATCGTCAGGTGGTTATGTTCGCCAAGAATAGCAGGAGGAAGTATAATTAATATTTGGTGGTATACCTAAGTTTTTGTGGTCAGACAACGATTTCCCCTATCCAAATCAGTGAACGTGACTTGGAGTGCTATGCTGCTTTTCCTGCCCCTATGTTTAGTTAATCTTCAGGAAGGAACATTGTGAGATTACTGCATCAGGAAGCCGGGCTACGAAATCCTATGCATCAGAGGTGGGGTTTGAATTGTTTGTTCAAAGGGATACATCAAACCTTGGGCGATCAGTATACGCACAAATTACCCATAACTATAGAAATTCTTAAACAGTTGCTCTCTGTGGTCAACCCGTAGTCCCAGCAGAAACTCAGTTTTTGGTGTGCTTGTACCATAGCTTTTTTATCTTCTTGAGGAAATCCATTCTATGTTGGAAGAAACACAATGATAAACAATTCTTAAAGTGTAGTGATTTACGTTTTGTGCCAGAGGATGTGGTCTTTACCATTAAAACGTCCAAGATTAATCAGTTCCAAAGTTGTGAAGTCAGAATACCTGTGTCTGGAGTTGACGAGTCTGCCTTGTGCCTCGTGCAAGCAGCACTAACTTTGAGCAAATTGGTACTGGGAGTGGACAGGAGCCCCTTTTTTAGGTTCAAGGAGCATGACAAACACGAGTTTTAACTCATAGTCTGTTTGCTGCTCTGCTGAAATGTAAACATCATCAGCTCGGATATGACGCAGAGAAGTATGGAGGCCACAGTTTCTGCAGGAGTGGGGCCAGATTAGCGTTGGGCTGCAATATACCAGCACAGTAAGTGCAGCTCCCTGGTGAGTGGAAGAGTAAAGTGTATCTCTGGTACTTTATACCAGGTGTGGGAATAAATTTCTCCTTGGCTAGAGCTAAAGCCGAGCAGGTGTCTGCAAGTTAAAATTTTGGCTAGTATTACCACTTCCATCAGGCTTGGGACCCAATTTTGGGTGTAAATGTATTGTCACAACAGGTGGTTTGGTTTGTAAAATAGCGGCGGCGTTGGCGCCTATGACAATACTTACAATGCAATAAAAGATGGTCCCAAACCTGGAAGTTATTACTATATATCATAGGCGTATGTTAGGGAACTAAGCACAAAATTATCTCCAGTTAAGTTTACTTTAATTCTGGTGGGTAGTGGCTGCAGGTTGGAGCATGGGCATTTGGATAGGGTGTGTTTGGTTTCACGCTTTTCAGTATCCCATTCAAAATTCGCATGTTGAAGTAGCAATGGAGATCACAGAATCCCAGGTTTGGTTTTTCGCCCTCCCACCTTCTGCTGATTTTTATTTTTTATTTAGGTATTTTGAGAATGTGTGTATGTTTTTGTAGGGGTTTTCTTGGTAGAATCATGTGTGTTTTTTGTTGTTGGTCACCTGTGTGACTTAGCTTCTTTTATGGGGGAGTGTATATCATGCTTTTGAGTGGGGTACAGGGAAAGGCTGCATTGAACAGACTAAAATTTCAACTTGTGTGGCATTTTCATGGGAAGGGAAATATGTCAACATTGGTAGTCTTATTTTGTTTAATTATGTGTGGAATATATTTTCAAGTCTTGTTCCATGTGTATACACGTAATTGATAATATGCTATACTGTACACTATATGCCTTTGATAGGTATAAAGGTATAAGTACAGCCACTACAGATTTATTCATAAATCGAAAAACCTGATTCACTAGTTCAAATCTCTGGGTGGCAGTGACGAATTCATATTTTATTCTTATAGCAGTTGTCTTTTATGGGTGGCTGCCTGTCTCAAGTCAGGAGTGAAATTTGTTTCTTCATAAAGGTATTGGAAGATGAATGTTGATGCTTTGGTAAGTCTGGAATCACTTTGGTGTCATTGTTGGGCTTGCAATTTATGAATATGGGTAATGTTTTTCTGTGCCATTTAATAAATACTTAATTGGCTATGTTGTGCTGTGTGCTGTGTTCTCGGACTCACAGTTATCATGGAGGTAGGTGTTTATAATATGTCAGATTAGTAATTATCACAAAAACGATATTGGCCTACTTTCGTCTTTTGCTGTACGCTCAGCTGACTGACAAGTCAGGAGAACTTAAAAATTGAGAGGCCTACCAAGGCTCTTTTTATTTTTGGCAGAAGTAATACAATTTGGGTTTTGAGTGGTTAGGCCTCTACATTTTGGAAACACTATAGTCTGTAGTTAATGAAGGATATTTCAAAGGTTGAGAGGACCGATTTAAAACCATCAGTTTCCTTTATGGGTGACTGCCTGTCTCAAGTCGGAGGGAAATTTGTTCCTTCATATTAGTATTGGATTATAAATGTTGATGCTTTGGAAACTCTGGAATCTTTGCTGTCATTATTGGGTTTGAAATTTATGAATATGGGTCATGTTTCTTGTACTGTTATCTGAGCTGTTACCTATTTATTGTTTCAGTTTTTTTCATGATTTTTTTTAAAATCACGTATTCGAATCACTCACTGGTACTGCAATTAAATTACCATATTTATTTGGATACAGACTAATACATATGTCATGTTGTGAAACTGACTAGGGTTACTATGTAATGTGTCTGGGTTAGTCATATCTATGTACTACCAGCTCAGGTCAACTCAGCTTTGCTCTGTATATCGCACAGTAAAAGTTAAGATCAGCTCAGATTTTGTCTTAATTTTTGGTCAAGACTTCTCTGTTATCTGGACTCACTTAATTCACCCATCCTTCTTGTTTAAACATTTTGAAGGATCTACACAGCTCATATTCAGCGCTTGATCTTGCCAATTCACCTAGTTTGAAATATCAACAAGCCAGACAGATCACCACCTGTAACCCACTTACAAATCCACCATGCCTCTAACCCCTTGCCACACAGGATCTCAAACCCTACCCATCGTTTGAGCCCCACACCATACACCTCTACTCTGGCACAACATCCCCAGTCAGCTACTCCTTTCCGCAATAGAAACCCCACCCCCACCCCTGTTACAACACCACACCCCTGTACCACCAATCCACAGAGCTATACCCCACATGGACATATAAAACCTAACCCATCCACCCTCAACACAACACAATCAACAGCTACACCCCACTTTCGTAGGCCCCCTCCACCACTGACACCTGCACATGTACAAGGTGCACTCCACTCTAGGCACAACTTTAACATACAACAGAACCCACCACCACAGCCTGGTCCAAAAAACGGCCAACCATGCCCCCCTGGGCCAAAACAAGGGCAGATTCCACCCCACCAAGCAACGCGACCCATAAACATGCACAGCCCCCCCTATGCAACCCCCCAGCAGAACCCAACGTATCCCCCCATGCAACACAATTTGAGGACAGCACTCCTCCATTCCCTGACGCAGGCCATAGAAAACTAAAACAAGGCGTCTGATCCCTGGTTCCAAACCAAAGAAGAAACACTAAAACAAGGCGTCTGATCCCTGGTTCCAAACCAAAGAAGAGACGTTACACAGCCTCACAAAAACACACAGACAAGTTTAATTTCAAAGACTTAGTTATCAACCTTTCCCAATACAAGCCTACCAAATCTGAACATGATCTTCTCAACAAGGGTCTCTCTTTCGCACCCACCCCCAAAATTCCCAGTCCAGCTATGATTGATGAAGCAGTCTCCGTTTTCATCAGACTCCTAGATTTACAATACTACTTTCATAAAGAGTCCCACAATCAGAGACCTCCCCCATGGTTCAAACACAAATCCAACTGGCTCCCTCCCTTCTCCTGTAAAGAAATACAACACTTCCAAACAGACCTCACCAAGATCCTTCATAACCGCCTACAAAATAGCTTACATCCAAACCTGCCCAAAAACCAGTTTCAAGCTATCAAGACACTCCAAAACAACCCCAACATAGTCATTAAACCAGCAGACAAAGGCTCAGGCATAGTCATTCAAAACAAGGAAGACTATATCACAGAAGCACACAGACAGCTGCACGACCCAGTGTACTATCAGGAAATAGATACAGACCCCTCTGAACAACACAAAGCAGAAATAGATAATTACCTTAGCTCCCTCCTAAATAAAAAATTAATTACTCCAGACACTTTTAAATACCTCACATCCTTCCTACCTCGCACGCCTATCTTTTATCACCTACCCAAACTACACAAACCAGGCCCACAGAAACCAGGGAGACCCATTGTCTCAAATTGTGATGGCCCCACCAGCAGAATCAATGAACTGGTTGATTTCCATTTAGGACAAATTGTTCAATTTGTACCGGACCTCCTCAAAGACACAACCACCTTTCTTAATAAACTTTCCAATTTCCAGCCTCCAGACCATGGCTTTTTACTTTGCACTATGGACATTTCTTCATTATATACAAACATCCCACACACAGAAGGCATAGAACTGGTCACTGAATTTTATTCAGATCACTCAAAACACATACCCAACAACACTAATCAACCCCCCCCTCCCCCCTGCAGTCCTCTCGGATCTCATAAAGCTCATCCTCACTAAAAATAACTTTACATTCAATGGTAAACAGTACCTACAGACCTGTGGCACGGCCATGGGAGCGAAATTTGCCGTCAACTATGCGAACATTTATGTCCATAAGTTGTTACAAAAAACTATGGCAGACATTCCAGGCCCTAAACCCCTTTTCCTCCATAGATACATTGATGACCTCTTTTTCATCTGGCCACACAATTCAGACATGCTACAAAAGTTCCATTCCCTTCTCAACCTATCCCACAAGTCCATCAAATTTGAATTAAATTTTTCCTCTTCGGAAATCCCGTTCCTAGACACGCTAGTTTACATTCAACATGGAAAATTACAAACCAAATTATACAAAAAACCTACTGACCGCCAACAATTCCTCCATAAATCCTCATGCCACCCCCCCCCCCATACCAAAAAAGCCCTCCCCTACAGCCAAGCCCTCCGCTACCGACGCATCATCACCGACCCACACATATTCGAACAAGAGCTCAGTTCCTTAGAAACAGCATTCTGTCAACGAGGCTATTCCCAGGCTGATATCAGACCACAGTTTGACAAAGCCAAGACACTTCCCAGAGAACAGACCTTAACACAGAAAGGCAAAAAGACTACTATCCCCAAACCAGTCTTAGTCCTCCCTTACCACCCAAACCTCCAGCATCTCCATAAAAATCTCAAGGATCTTTGGGAAAAGCACTTCCTCTCTAATCCACTCCTGTCCCCCCTCTATAGAGATTACCCCATGATAGCTTATAGAAGACCAAAAAACCTTAAAGAATTTTTGGTCAAAGCAACACTCACCCCCACAAAATCCCAAACCACCCCCAATGGTGCTCCAGAAACACTTAACCCACCCCCAGGAGTTCACCCCTGTGAGAGATACCCCCTTTGCCATACCTGCAAATATTTGCAGAGAGGCGACACATTCCAGGGCTACCATTCCCCAAGAACCTTTCGTATCCAAAAACACCTGTCCTGTAGGTCCTCACATGTCATCTACCTCATCAATTGTATCAAATGCCAAATCCAATATGTAGGCCAAACAGCACAACCCCTAGCCAACAGACTGTCCCAACACCTTTCCACCATCCGTAATAAGCACCATACATCAATTGGGCAACACTTCAACCTACCTGGACACAACATCATAGAAGACTTTAGAATTCTCCCAATAGAACAGGTCATTACAACACCACACATCAAGTCAATAGACAACAACATTCTTAAAATTAGAGAAAGCTCCTGGATCAAAACTCTAGGCACCCTTACCCCTAAAGGCCTGAACCAGATAGCCTAAAGTAGCACCCAATGCACAGACCCCCATCCCCCATTCTCAGGGTTTGACGGCTCTAGTGATACATGGATATTCAGTTTCCCCCACTTGGGGACACCTGCACATATACATGTAGAACAACGTACCATGCTTGAAATCTGTGGGCTATACCTACACCCTTGTGTTAGCCAATCAAGGATTTTCACTTGGTTACCTCATATCGGTTACACAGTGACCCGGGCATAGGTAGCCTGAACCTTAACTTTTGTGATGGCCTAGATGCTTTACAGCAGCCATATACTCGACCCTTGCGACAATTACCCAGACACTTATTCATCAATAGAACATATATGTCGTTGAGTAAAGTAGCCTATGTAGTTACTAGAGGGTTTTCTTAAAAAGCCTTAACTTTAGGGAAATTTGAGTTGCGTGTCCACCTTTTTGTACTCTTTATCGCCAATTTATATTGAACTACAAGGAACAATATATTCTCAAGAATATTTACATAACCGGCAGATATAGAGGTTTTATCAGTAGCAAAGAATCGCATTGCAACCGGTGTAAGATCCTTCTCATGTTTTATCATCAACATGCTGTCATCAGATACTACTGAAGGATCTTGCCTGGTACTTGTAACATAGTCTATTTTGTTGGTAAACCAAATATGGCAGGCTCATGTATATAGCTTTTGGATAGCGAGATAAAAGGCATGCAGTTTCACAACCGATTTTGGTTACGTGTAGCCAGATGAGGGCATGGTGCAATTTTGCACATGAGACTAACGCCCGTTGTAGATACTCCTTTACTTTGTAACTTGATCATCTGAAATTACTGTCTTAAAATGCTTTCACGGTTAAAACTGATCGTAGAGAGAACGTTTTGGTGAACAATTTGAACATCATTGTTTACGGAGTCGAAGACTCGTTTCTTGCATCTTGTGGCTTCATCGCAAGAAAGAGCCGCTTATTATTATAATACAACAGAAAACATACATCTTCTTTCATGTTTATATTTATTACCACTGTATCGAATAAGTTTGCTCCAGAGAAAACTATTTTCGACTGTTAAAAACCGTAATGAGTCCTCATAACCTGGCTCTCCCCATCGTTAAGAATCATGCAGGTTGGCATCATCGAAAAACTGAACGTATATCGTCAAAAATACAACAATTTAAGTCGTCTTATAGCAAAACACTATGTTGGCTAGAACGAAAAAAATCAATGTCTTTTTGTGAAAATGCTATGACATAAATCACAGTAATTACAACGCTTTTTGCAAAAATCGGACGCTGTTTATGCAGGCACAGACATGAAACATAGATCTACTCGCCCAGTCGAATAATACTTCTCTGGTGCACCGCTAGGTTCGCGACCTTCACGAAGAGTATGTTGAGCTTAACACTGACATTAACAACGTTCGGAATAGTGGCCCAACACATGGGCAGAACGTCTGGAACAAGTTCCTGACGCAAACACAGATCAGCCATGTTTGTCCTTCTCATTTATACAAGGAATATGGGTCTAGTCTTGCATGCAACAGAAACCGACAGGGGTATTATAGTTACCACTTATTCAAAAACTCATCGGCATTTCGGAACTGTTTCCACTATCGGGGCAACCTTCTTCCCTAAGCGCCATCTTTCACTCAACAGGGGGGCTTGGCAAGTCCGACTAGCGATGCTACTTAATTAATAGCCTGGGGGCGACTTTAGTGTCTGATACAAAATTCCTATCGTGGGGCCCACCGCTGGCTACAACTACGTTTTGTACTGCGTTGTAGTTACATTTTAAGATGATGCTCACTCTGGAAAAGTCCCATTATATTGTACATTACATTCATTCGACAAATTAACCTCCCTTTAACACAAATCGCCATATATGTTAGATACTGGCTTTTCAAAATATCGAATTGGGACTAACCCATAATAGCTGCCATTTTGAAAATTACTGCTTCCGTACCCAACGGTTTGTAGCAAATGAAGATACTATTGGGGTGATGGGGGGGGGGGTATAGTATATGAAGCCAAAAGTATATATTTCCGAATATTTCAGAGCATCAACAATGGTATCATATATCCTGTGGCCACGCTTCACTTTCATATCCAAATCAAATGTAGTTTAGTGTGACTGTCCTGCCGCGCAAAACGCACCATCTCGAAATGTACGCGATGTCAGTGTTACAGATATTTGTAACATGGACCTTTTCACGCTTTGGTCTCGAGATTAAGGGGCTGGAGCCCTCCTGTGCACAGAAGATCGTTACATGTATCATATAGGACGCCTATATATTAACTGTAGTGTGAAAATAGTCACTCCGTAGTATTTATCATTTAAATACATAGTTACATGTAAATTTGGACGGTTCCATGATCTTATGTTCTTGTTTTTGGGGTGGATTTGAACATTTTTCTCTCTCACCCTTTCTTTCCTTCTTTGGTGGTTAGGCACTGCAATTTATCATGGATGTGAGCATTTTTCTTTTACTTTTTTTCTTCTTTAGTGGTCAGGCACTGCTGTTCCCGCCAATGCATTTCGCCGTGTTTAAAATGGCACCTAGATAAATAATATTACGATAACGATCACTTAACAACCGGGGCTATGCTGTTTTCACTGAACAACCGAGGCTATGTAGCTATGCTGCTTCCGCGTCTCAGGTTAACCCTCGAGACGAATTGACATAAAATACTGTGTTTGAGTTGACTTTCCTACAAAATAACTGCACACGACGGCCACTTTCTGGATAAAATATTTCTGCCAGGGTCCATCAATGTTAGGCAAGGGCAGTTCTTCTTCTTCTTCTTCTTCTTCTTCTTCTTCTTCTTCTTCTTCTTCTTCTTCTTCTTCTTCTTCTTCTTCTTCTTCTTCTTCTTCTTCTTCTTCTTCTTCTTCTTCTTCTTCTTCTTCTTCTTCTTCTTCTTCTTCTTCTTCTTCTTCTTCTTCTTCTTCCTCCTCCTCCTCCTCCTCCTCCTCCTCCTCCTCCTCCTCCTCCTCCTCTTCTTCTTCTTCTTATTCTTCTTCTTCTTCTTCTTCTTCTTCTTCTTCTTCTTACCCATAAAATGTACATAGGGTCGAGTTTTCAGTGTGGTCGGGTGGGCTACCGGAACCACACGCATATTTCTGTTAGGCCTTTGGTAACTTGAACAGTTGTTCATATATGTTTAAAATTGATGCTCCTTCCCCTTTTACACATCACCTCCATTGATGTCAGTTATAATTGCTTGAAACTTTTTTCTTTTGTTTCTTTGGATGTTTCATAAAATTTATTTATCGTCAATTTTTTTTTCAGCAGGGTCGGGTGGGTTACAGGAACAACACAAATATTTCTGTTAGGCCTTAGTTAACACGGCCATTTGTTCAAATATGTTTAAAATGGATGTTCTGGTCCCTTTTACACATTTTTCCTCCATTGACGTCAGTTTAAATTGTTACCTGGGCACAGCCGGGGGCACTTGTTCGTTAGAAAAAGGATACTGTGACCTGCCAGATACAAGCTGGTACTCCCATATGGTGTCACAAATAATATAACTGCATGCAAAAATATCACATGTTTATGTTCATTTTACTGCGTACTTTATGCTGTCTTCCATACAAAATGCGACAAGTGTCAGAAGGCTGTGATAAAGGATTCGTCAATTTTACCATTTGTTAAAATCACTCCCACGGCTGGAGGTCAGAGTATGGCAAATATAAGGCATGATGAATTTAAAACTGCATATTGCATTTGAAACAAGGCTAATGCAACCAGCATATCCACTGGTTGGAGGACTGCTAACGTTAAATGTCATACAGTTTAAAGATCCCCAAGGAAAGGTGTGACAATACATATGTAGATTTTATCGACCATGATTTGGCAGTATGAGCCATCTGGATCCAGGGCTGTTAGCTTGAAACTGTTGATAACATTCAGCACGTAAAATGTCAACAAATGTTTGTTTTGTTCATTCAATGGGAATATCTTATTGGTTGGTGGAACAACTTATGTGCATGCACGTCTACTGTAGGATGCATTCTGGCCGAGAAAAATATTGAACTTGCCATTGGAAGTGTTAGAGAGGAGTCATTTATATATCAATAATTGAATATGACCAAAGTATACAGATTTTAAACGTCAGTTAAATTATCACTGTCATTGTTATTTATACAGCACAATGTGCGGAGTTTTGGGGGTTTGCTGAAAACAGCATCCAATAATGCCCTTGGACCTTAGGCCACTTTAACATGTTTTATGAATTTTACACCAGCAGTGCATTAACCCTATCGGTGCCAAGTTTTGAGTCAACAATTGTCCTCTGTGCGCGTTGGGTGCAATTCGCGCTGCGGAAAGCCATTGACCATTATATTCTATGGGACTACAGGCATGCTGGTCCCTGAATGAGAGGTCTTTTTACACAAAAATATTAATATACTATCCGTTTGATAAATCAGAGACGTTCTTCTGGAGTCTTTTTACTTGTGGCGCAGTTGGCAGTGAAAGAGTTAGACAGGGCGTTATCTTAGCACTAGGATGAAATTTGCCTACTCTTATTTTTTGTAGATACACTGCTCATGGTCCATGTTCAGTTACCTGACTGCATATAAGAAGTGACATTATTGACATTTGCTTTGTTATCAGCGCACTAAAATTAGGAAGGATGTCTCTGTTTTTGGAAATTGTGGTCCATAATACACATCAACATTGTGGATGATCCGCAATGTACCTTGTAATATCATTTATTTACCCTCCCGCCAAAGCAATAAATACAACTGCGAATTAGCATATTATGCACAAATTAGTGAAAGGACATTTTAACAGGATAGATGTTATACAGCCGAATACAGCATCAGTATACGAGATACATGATTTTGTGTTTTGATAAGGCGAAAGGAAAAAAACTGTAATGTTAATACTTGAGAGAAAAAGTTCGAATTCGCAGGTAAATTAATTTCTGTTCTCCTTTTAGAAATTGATAGGGACGTTATTACAGATCATGGTGTTCAAACAAATGAATAATCTGTTGTAATTAAATCACAAGATATTGATTTTCTTTCCCCTAAGTCATTGGGTCTCGTACATGATCTTTACTGCTAACTTCACTTACCTGAAAAAGATTCCAAATTGTCTTTTCCATTTTCCGTCCCACAACACAAAATGCACATCAGACTGTTTTTGCTACTACGTTATGGAAGCCTTCAATTGTCAAAGTCAATAAAAGTTCACCATGCACACTTAGCATACACTTACAAACTGGAATTTGCACAGGCCATTATCAGCACGAGGGCGCAGCGTCAGCTGAGTACAGGGCCGTTGCAGTCATCTTGTTTCGACGTAGTTACCAACCTCCTTGCCGCTCTGGCGGAGACGCCAATGCTGTAGTCTCCTGTTAAGACTATCATGGCATATGTATACACCTCCGGTATCCCCCTATATACCAACAGATAAAAAAGCAAACACCAACAGTGGAACAGACGGTGAAGCTTTGTTTATTGCTCTGATGCTTGGTAACGTAATTTTGTTTCCTCGTGCACGTCATGTCAAATATAACAATGATTTTTCTACCCGTGTTAGGGTACCCTGGAGTGGTGTTTTACGGTATACACGTTACGGCTCTCGTATGTCTCTTCTCAAGTGCATCTGTAAGTTTCATGGTGGTTGTCTATATCCTCATTTTAGGAGCTGATACAAAGTCGTGGACGAAAAACATCGGCGATCGCCTTGTCCTGTATCTTGCAACGTTGGATCTGATGGCTAGTTTAAGTCACTGTGGAGACCATATCTATATGTTGGTGATAAAAAACCACCCACCTGACTTGCCTTGCATGGCATTTGCGTTTTTTATTCAGACATTTTTATTTGCACAGTCATTAGTGGTGACTACGTTGGCATTCAACGCCTTCCTGATGGTGGTCAAAGGGAAGAGGATGTCGCTAGGGCGCTACGATTGGCGGCTTTCCATCTGGGCATTTGGAATACCGTTATGTTCTGGATCCCTTGGATTATCTTTAAAAGTGTTCGGCCCAACTGGTGCATGGTAAGTAGTATACGGTGCTTTAAAATGTGCATATGACGGCAACGTGTAACCGTATAATCTCTTTTTGATGGATTGAGTGTAACAGCTGCCGATAGAATACACATTTCAATTTATCTTTATTATACATGTTGTTCCTTCAATATTTGGGCAGATTGCCTGCAAAACGATATATTTTGTAAAACTTGAAAGGATATAGAGTAGATGGCTGGGATTAAATGGCATAAAACTCCGTATAATTTATTGACTAACCTCATAATGTAATCAAATTTGTAAATATAGCATTTTAATATGATTTGTTTGTGTTTCTTCTAACCCCTTTGTTTTGTTTTTCTAACAAATGACCTCATAATACAATTTTAAATTATAGGAATTAAATTATTATTACAATCACAAAACTGGCAGCGTCTCCAAGATGAATATGATAATGAAGATTGTGAGAAAAAACTGTGAAAGCAATACATATTTTGTCTATTTTTTAACCATATTACGTGTAAAGCATCACATAGGACGCAGAGTCATATTTCAATATTTAATAAAATAAAGTTTAATCCAATTTAGCCGTAATCTAATTTTTTTAACAAAAAATAGAGGGTAATCGCCATTTATATGCTGAAGATACAAACTTTTGCGTAATTTGTATCCGCACCTGTTACTTTTGTTTTTTTTAAGATACGGCCACTGCATATTAGGGCAAAATTTTTGAGAACAATATACAGTTGACCTTCTCTTGTTAAACCTTTCTTGGCTGTCTTGTCCTTCTTCCAGGAAGATGTCCAAATGATCTTATTTGATTTATTTGATTCTTATATGAATTAGACAGTGTCATTACCATATCCAAACCGTACTCCTAATGAAACAAATCGAAGTCAATTCCGACCAAAGGCATTGTTCCTTGGTATGTATACCTGAAACACATATATTTATAGTTCACATTTATCCAAAAGAGACGAAAACGTAAGTGTAAAGGTCCATAAGGTCGAAAAAGCCATGTCCAGTTTTAATATGACAGAATGCAAAAAGTCTTGTTTGAAATTATAGGCCTATTTCAGTAAATTGGCTTGAACAGGTGCATCATTCATGTGCATACAGGACAATACAATTTATGAAAAGGGACCAAAATTTGCAGCACATCAGAGAATTTGTAAGCGCAGGTTCTTAATTTGTTAAAAATGTCAATAAAATTCAGTATTTAAAAAGGTACTGCTTGCAACCACCATCTCAACAATGATCATCATCCATATAAGTGACACGAACACCAACATACCTCCATCAGAAAAGCCCCCCCCCCCCCCCGCCTAAAATGACCATCAACAAGAATCCAAACAGCATGATTATATAATTCGACGCGTTTAAGGCATGTAGTTAAAGACATGATGCTGTTTTTTAAAGGAGATAAACTAAGAGTGTTTCAAAAAGAAAAGTGTTTGAATATGCAAATATAGTAAGTACATTGGTTCAAATGTTGAACATCAGCAAGAAGCAAGTAAAATTAGGCCTCAAACCATAAAAACGTAGTCAAAAAATTGCATTACAATGCCAAAATTTGTAAGGATAGCAGTCACATTTCAAGTTGGTTTCTAGAAGTATTTTTGAAAAGAAATTTTAATGTTCACGAAAGCATAGAATCCCAATAAGTCAATTATTGGGGTAATAATTTAGAATTAAAAAAAATGTAGTATGCCATTGTAAGTCATCTGCAAGTCAGCCAAGCATAATGTACATCTAACTCGTGGTTCTATAAAGTTCAAAAGGTCAAAATGTAAAACATTCCTAATTATTGTATAATTCTACTATCACTATCAGAGAAAGAATTAGGTTTTATGAAGAGAGAGAGAGAGAGAGAGAGAGAGAGAGAGAGAGAGAACGAGAGAGAGAGAGAGAAAGAGAGAGAGAGAAAGATTCCTAAAGGTAACTGTAAGCATAATTGTTTTCCTGTAACAGTTTTAATTTTTTTCATTTATAATCAGACGTAGTTCAACTTGTCAGTCAGCTGATTTAGATGCTAATTATTTATACGAGAGAGAGAGAGAGAGACAGAAGAGAGAAAGAGAGAGAGAGAGAGAGAGTACATTGAACACTTTGAGCCAGCCTGACATTACCTTAACAATAACAAACTATATTCACCAGACAATTATTAAAAACAACATCAGTTTCTCTACACTTGGAACACTTACTGCACTGCAATATGTGCAGAAAATGTCTAAATGTTCAAATTGTTACCAAATATATAAAACTTCCATGAAAAGAGAAGCGGACAACAATTTTCATTACTGCAACCTGTTTTGATATTTAAAAAAATGGGATAGGGCTTTGAAGTTTCAATTTTTTCGTAAGATGAGAAAAACAAAAGATCTTTTGCAAACGCCAAGAAAGAAACGTGAAACTGAAATCAATAATGTAAACATTTGTAAGGCTA
Source organism: Hermodice carunculata (assembly GCA_964020975.1). NCBI lineage: Eukaryota > Metazoa > Annelida > Polychaeta > Eunicida > Amphinomidae > Hermodice > Hermodice carunculata. Next base: position 75,257,712 of record OZ026614.1, on the reverse strand, counting down.
TTTGTCACTTCCCGCAGACAGTATTAAATTTGGTCAATTCTGTCGTGTTGTCCTAGTACATAGACAGGTAGAAGTAGTTCTATTGACTTTTTTTTTCTAAAAATCAGTAAATTGTACATTTGTGAAATTTCATACGCAGTGGAACAAGAAACTTTTTGGACGTGAAAATTTATTCCCAAACTTTAGCAAATGAATACGTTATTCCTATATAAAGTAATAATACCTCGAAAACGGCCATATTGGCACGAGAGTGACTGAATAAGTTACCTATATAGAATGATGTTTTAGCCAAATTTGAAATTTTTAGGTCCGTTAAAATAATGTAAATAGTTTAATGTTTGCCATTGCCGTAAAATAATTGAGAGTTAAAATTATTGGCAATGATCAGAGGCATAAACCTCCCTAACACCGATGGCGTTAGCGAAGTTTTAGAAATAACACAATATGCAGATGATCTGACACTCTTCTTGAAAGAAAGAAAACATAAAATTAAAAGAAAGGAGTTGCTAAAAATTGCATTATTCTCAGGCCTACAGGTAAACTGGGATATATCAGGGTCCATGTGTATCTGATGTCAGGATGACTTCAAACAAACCTATGGGGATATGACAAGGAAGCTTTTTCCTAACAAACAAATTTAAATTAAAGGAATTCATTTTGCTGGGGGCAAAAAAAAACTAGACTGAAGAAATTTAGAAAAAAAAACATTGGAACAAACTTAAAGGTAAATGAAACAATGGAAAAAAAATCCGCAACCAATCAATTATGGGGAAATTTGCATTAGGAAAACTTCCTCATACTACTATTGGTGGATATTGTGCAATCCGTCATGCTACCTGACCTGGAAATATATAGCTAGAATTCAAGGAATTAATTTTTCCGGGGGCAAAAAAGAAAACTATACTGAAGAAATTTAGATAAAAAACATTGGAACAAACTAAAAGGCAAATGAGACAATTAAAAAAAGGCAACCAATCAATTAATGGAAAATTTGCAATACGAAAACATTCCTCATAATACTAGTGGTGTATATTGTGCAATCCATCATGCTACCTGACCTGGATATGTATAACTAGAATGCTGTTTAAATACACATAGAAAAAAGAAAAAGCATTTGGGTAAGTAAGGAAAGAGTATATAATATGCAGATTATTTCCATGGAGGATTGAAAATGATTATTCCTCGTACGTTGCAAAAAGGTTTATGAATGACAGTGATAAAAGTCATATTGTGGGAGAAGATATTTCGGAAAATCATTCCCCTGCAGAGAGACCTTGGAAAACATGAGTGTGGTTAAAAGCAATGTAAAATGGACACTTTTGTGGTATTCAGAAATAATAAACTTATTTTTTTATAAAAGTTTTTGAAACCTATTTAACTCAGCTAACTTTCCAGTCAGCTGAGCTTATGTGGTGGGTATTCTTTTGTCGTCTGCTCTCCGTCTGGCATTCACAATTGACAATTTCGACTTCTCCAAAAACCCCTGTGCAAATTCACTTCAAACTTGGTGGGAATGTACATTGGGGATGATCTCTGCCAAGTTTGTTCAAATGGTCATGCTCCGTTAATTTTTTAATTTTTTAATTTTTTATGATTTTTTTTGTTCCTTTTTTGGTTCTTCCCTTTTTGGTCAAATCTAAAAAGAAAACCTTCTTCTCCAAAACCGCTAATTCAATTGCTTCGAAACTGCATAAGGTCACTTCTGGGGACCCCTAGACCCTAATCTGTTTAAGAGGTGGCACTGCATTTTTTCTATTTTGCTGATGAATTTTTATGTGTTTTTGCCATTTTCAACTTCTGTGAAATCGCCAGCCGCATTCTTTTCAAGCTCAGTGGCAATGTTTCTCTGTTAGGTCTCCACCAAGTTTGTTTGAATAATTGTGCTGCAGTGACTTTTAAAAAAATGTTCATGACATTTTGTTCATGTTCTGACTAATCTAAAAAAAAATCTCATAAACTGCTCACCTTATTTCTTCGAATTCACCCAGGTACACCCCTAGGGACCCCAAGTTAATTTCTTCACGAGGTGTTGCTGCATTTTTTTTTTTGCAATTTTTTTATGCATTTTAGTATTTTGTTATATTTTCTTTTTGGTCCCTGCTTTTATGGGCAAGGTTGTGTGTCCACTTTTGCGTCCACGCTTAGACGTCGAATATGAACAGCCTTTGGCAACATGGATGCCAGATGTGGAGAGGACTTCTCTTAGTGCAGAAATGATGAGAATAAGTAGTTAAGAGCAGCTTTTAGAAAGATCAGTGTAAGAAGGATATGGGTTTTAATGGCGGTTTCATTGCTCAGTTTTCATTTATTTGTTAATCTGTTCACCGTTTCTATAATATTCAAGAGATATTGTGTGTCATGATTGTGTCCAGGCAGTTGACCTGATTTCAGTACAAGGACCCCAACAACATGGTCAAAATTAAATTGCTCACTCTACAACATTAAACAATTGCTGGTAATGTTTCTCGTTTGTTTTGATTCAAGGCCTCTGCTTAATTTGTTCACAACAGGTGTTTTGTTGTCACAATACAAACTGTTTGGTTTAGGGCGGACACATACTTGTAAATGGAATGTTGAATCCCGCATTTTGTACTAGTTCATGTGGGCACTGAAGCCCAGGACAAGCATGGTCATGGAGGGTCGTGTGGCATTAAGAGTATGGTACCAATTCTACAACTGGTTAATGTATAGTTGTATTTTATAAGCCTGTACCAAAATTTAATAAATTTTATCCATTTATTAATATATGATTAGACCTGATTTCAGCTTTGTTGTGATGTGTGAATATCGACATTGCCATTGCCACTTTTAGTTTTACACCAGCACACATGCACAGTCTGCAACTCTAGACACTAGCCCGAAGTGCATATGTTGTAAAGTAGTTAAATTTTGCATCACACAAGCAGAATGTCCCATAGTGCTTGCCCATTTGGTCTAAAACTTTTTTCTCTAACCAAAATATACATTTTTTTTAATTAATTGGCAAACCGCTCAACAAAATAACAGCAATATAAAAAAAATCAGCAACTTCATTAATTTTTTTATGTTGGGGTATGTTTTAAATGATCGCCAGGCATCTTTATACTACGTGCTTGATGATCGGCTGAAATTAACAAACCAACCAATCAGCCCATCCATGTGATGCTGGGAGTCCACGACTATAACACACAAGGTTTACAGGAGAGGCCTTAACAGGAAAGGTGTCAAATCTGTGAGTCTTATAAACCCCATGTTGCCATCCGCTGTTAAAATATGAGTACTGTGAAAAAAATGCATGTATTTATATTTATTTTTGTGTATTTTGTCGAGGTTATAAACAATGATAGGAAATTCATCTGTTTCACCTGGTCATGATTATAGGCGATACTATGACATCTCAGCAGACATAACAAACATTGGGTTCAGTAACCCCTAACTTTGACAGGGAAAACTTACAAAAAATTCACAAATAGCTGTAACAATAAACCAACACTGGAACCCTGACAGATAGGCTTAACTACTATAGGCCTGATCAAGGTAACCACATGGCTAAGTTAAAGAATTGTTTAACACTATTGTGGGAACACATGCTGATACATGAACAGCTATGAATTTTCATTTGTAGTAAACAGTAATTTCTGTATATTTGATAGATTCAAGTCACAGAGGAAGAGGTTTAACCTGTACTGAGTCAGTGCGAGTACTAATGTAGGCAGTGGTGAAAACACAGATGAGACATCAGGATAGGGCTATACTGATACCAGTGATAGTGACTCCTCAGACCTTGAAATTGATGAACTTACTGTGAACTTTCACATAAAAAAATTAAAAAAAATGAACAGCCAATATCAGATATGTGGGCACTGTCTTCATCCCTCCATTGCATTTGTCATTAAAGTCAATTACTGACATAAAATTCTGGATGATAATGAAAAGGTTTTCTTGGTTTATTGATATCTTTTTCAAAGTAAACACTGGGAAGAGTCGGCAACAATGTTGAAACATGCCAGATCATTAAATGGGCATTTGGAATCGTCAACTATGATGCTGTCAATTTTTGGATTTTTAATGAATTTTGCTGTTGATTTTTTGGCACAATGTACCAATGTATCTTCTTGGAAATCGCCAAGCCAATTGCTTCAAAATTGCATAGGGACACTCATGGAAACTCCGTGACCTTAAATTGTTCAGAAGGTGGTGCTGGTTTCTTTCCCTCTCTTTCTTTCTTTCCTTCTTTCTTTCTTTCTTTCTTTCTTTCTTTCTTTCTTTCTTTCTTTCTTTCTTTCTTTCTCTCTCTCTCTCTCTCTTTCTTTCTTTCTTTTTGTTTACGATAGACAAGGGGATATAAACATGTTGTCAACAGTGATCATGGTGTGAAACAGGTGACCCTGCTATCATAGTTCCCAGAACCACTTCAGCATGTGCACGTAATGTCAGTTTAGCAGAGGACGTCCAGACACCTCTTGTGAAAAAGGAACCGGTACGAATATGGACAGAAAGAGTAAAAATCAGATTATCTGTAACAACAGAAATATAAATGTGAAAATACAATTTGTACTTTGGATTGGAAAGCTGCAGCAGCCGTTACATATGAGAATAAGTTTAAATCCAATGGAATGAATGAGTTTACATGACACAATGAGTTGTAGATCACCAGTTAGACAGCTAGAATATAACATTGTATTTAATGCAGTTCCTCGTGAATGGAGAAGCACAACCCAGCAAGCAATAAAAATTGACCCAATATTAGCCCAGCAATGGCGAGGATGACCCAGGAATGGGCCAATATTGGGCCAACTGTGATTGCCAGCTGGGACGAGATACCCACGGTACAGAAGCAGATGGTATTTGTTTTAGAAACAAAGAATAAGCAAACTGGTCTTCTGAAATACTTAAGGAAATGTTGGCAAAAGATAATGTTGTAGCATCGTATGTCGAGGACCTTTGGACAAGAAAAACATATATACAATAACGAAATAACTGACAATTTTTTACTGAAACCAACATTAAATAACACTAAACAAGGTTTAGTTTCTGGCAATAGAAGATTTTACATAATATAATTTTTTTGGTTTTTGTTTTTGTTTTGTTTTTGTTTTTGTTTTTGTTTTTTGAAAAGCTCAGGTCTTTTTGGGAAAAAATATGAAATAATATCAATTCAAGCTAATAAGAGAAAACAGCTCACAGAAAAAGAAGTTATGTTGGGAATCGAAGGCGATCGCAGGTACAGCAAAAAATATTATTCCACTAATCGCCAAGATGTACATAAGCATGCACAAGCATGAAGAAAAATGAGCTTAAAAGTAATATTGGAACAACGAAGCCAACGAAAGCATTAAACACTATATTGAGAAATACGCCGCTTGTAACAAAGCAGAAAGGTGTTGTAACAACAACTTCCCTCCAGCAATATCCCCTTGTCAGGTGGTGCTGTGAGGAGGATATTATCAAATGCTGATCGAAATGTGCAAATAAATAATTTCATACAAACTGCCAGTATCAATAGTTTTCAAGCTGTGAGCCTTTAAATCTACCAATATTTCTTTCTTTCTTTCTTTCTTTCTTTCTTTCTTTCTTTCTGTCTTTCTTTCTTTCTTTCTTTCTTTCTTCCTTTACTTATTTATCTATGCATCATTCATTCATTCATTCATTCATTCATTCATTCATCCATTCATTCATTTAATGAAACACCCAGTACCGGGGAAAATATGAACAGAGGCATCGATAAAACATGGTATACATAGAATAAAATGCATGGCTTCTTCACAATAATAGTAAAAATAATGACAATAGCCAACAGGTTCCGCACACTCCGTGGCTGCCAATTTGGCATACTCAAGTAGTGTCAGAGGGAGCAAAAAGTCAAAGCGGGCTCTCATCCTGGCAGGCTGGGTGGACCCGAGAGGGCAATCGAAATTGCTGTTAATGAGCTCTCGAGTCAACCGCCTACTTAATGAGAGACCCTTTGAAAAGAACACAGGAATACTGCCCCACTCTACTGACACATAAACGACCCTGCCCCCCCCCCTGCAGTACTAGAAAACTCTAGTAAGCAAGGTCACAAGTGTGTGTTAAGAGCTCCAGGCTTATTAAAACTTTCATGATGAACCAGGTTTTCCAGTGATCCTAGTAGACCGTCCAATTGTGCTCCAAAGGGCTGATATACAAGGGCTTAAACCTAGAAAACTTTGAATCGGCGAAAGTCCAGATTGGAGGAGGCGGGTAACCATAGTACCTGGGATCAGTCCAGCAGCTCCACGCGCCACGTAGCTAGATATAAAATGGCAGCATAATTTACGGGAAGGCGTATTCAGGGACGCATATCTCCAAAATAGGGATACCTTTGATGCATCTCATTTCCACAAGGTTACAATTTACAGAAGTGATCATAAATATTTCATAAAAAGCCAATGAAACCTGTCATACATATATATTTATATAAATATGTATATTATATATGTGTGTATATATATATATTGCTTTACTTCAGACTCATCAGTACATGTACATGTTGGTCCATAGTGAGAATTAGTAAAAGAGACTAAAACCATAACAAAAATAAAGTGAAGGCACATAATGCCTAGCGCACAAACCAGGGTAATCACATATAACGTGTGAAAACTATCAGACAAGGAACCTCAGTTTTAGAATATACTAAAGAAAATCTTGCATGAAACAAGAAATCTAAACATAATTAGCCATTATGCAAATATAACAAGTTTCTCCAGTGTCTTATTACAGGAGACTGCTAGAATATGTCAAAGCATAATACAAATTGAATTAAAGTATTGTTGCTGTTTTGTATACGGTGTCTCAGACTGTACGCTTGTTTCCTCCACAAAGTGTCAAAAGTATTTGTTCTGTTGGAGACCAACATTTGACTAGCACTACAATATGGAGCATAATGTAGAAATCTTCTAAAAGTATTATTGTAACTGGCACGCAACTTTGAAAAAGAATTCTTCCCATAGTAAGTCCACAAAGAGGCACAATACATAGAAGTACAGTATAGTTAAATAGCATGATTTTCACATCATATGAGCAGTAATAAAATTTTCTTAACAGTAGATTTGCCTGTGTATAAAAAGTCCTAGTCTGCCGAAGTATATCATCATCATTTTTACAGGAATCAGTGAGAAATACACCCAGGTACTTATGGTCATTGACATAGTTTAACAACTGATCATTCATGAACAAATGAGGTAATTTACGCAACTTAAAGGAGTGCGACTGGAAGATCATACAGGATGTCTTCTTAGGATTAAATATAATATCATGTTCACCAGCATAAGTGCAACAAATATTAATGAGCTTTTGAAGACCTTTAGCAGAAGGGCAAAGTAGCAACAGATCATCGGCATAAAATAAATGATTTACCATCATACCAGCCGCATTGCAGCCACTTTTAGTATTCATGAGATTTTAACTTAAATTTTCTATATATAAATTAAAAAGCCGAGGGGACAATATCCCACCTTCCTTCACACCTTTAGTTACAGAAAAAAAGATCAGAGAAGGAAGACCCCCAGCGAACACACAACATTTGACTGGAATACCATATGGCCAAAGTACGTACAATATATTGGGGTATATTTCTTTGCACAAGAACAGTAAAAGCTTAGCTTGATTGACTCGGTCAAACGCCTTGGAGCATCAAGAGAACACAAGAATAAAGGGCTACCTTGTCTACGATACAGATGTAAAACCTCCTCAGAATATATGTACACATATCAGTGGAATGTTTGGATTTGAAACCAAAATGATAATCAGTGGTAACGAGGTGTTGCTCACATCGAGATAATAAGACAAACTCTAAAACTTTAGACAGTACACAAGAAATAGCGATAGGTCTATAGTTACCACCATGGGATAAATTTCCGCTTTTGTTTTAACTACAGAAATAAGAATAGTGACCATCAATTCTTTTGGTAAGTGGCCATGCAGCAGCTTGCTGGTAAATAGCATAGATTATAGATATGTTAAACGCTTACTGCAATACTTTTTATTTTCACTTCATAAATTGTCTTTACCCGCAGCTTTCTTTAACAACAACATTTCAATAGCTTCCTGTACTTAAGCTTCAGTCATTCTTATATGATCAGTGTAAGAAACATCAAACTTCAAGTCCTGAGCTGAGCTGTTAGCGACAGAGTTAAACAACTGTTTATAATGGTTAAACTAGTGATCCAGCCAAGAGGTTGTACCGTGAGCTTGGCTCATATAAGTGTAGGCATCATTATTATCATTTAGTAGCAAACAGTCAGAGAAATTATACATATTTTCATGGGAGAAAGACCTTAGTTCAGAACCAAATAAGCTGTCACACTTTGGATTAGCATTCCAGTCACCAATCACAATGGTATTTGCAGTGTCAGCTTCATCAATAATGGCATTAATTTTACTTAAATAGTAAATATAATCCTCAAGGTTATCATTGCATTCATATGGCATGTACACGTTTATAAGAAGCATTTTAGCATTTAGAGTGTGTATCTCAATGCCAACTACTTTCTTATTGTCAAAAGTTTTAACCTTGATGTTAGGCCCTAAGCTCTTACGCATAGTATTGCCAGACCACCATAAGGTCTACCACTCAATATGCCCTTAGACGAATCCACAGAAGATATACCAACTAAAGTCATTGTGTACATTATGCAATATGTGTAATTCATGTTCCATAAGGCAGTGTTCCTGTAAGAAACAAAAATCATGATTGTCACATTTGTCATGAACTGTAGGTATGCATGACTTTATCCCATGACAAATATATGACACAAGCTTAATTTGCCTAAGTAATTCAGTCATTCTTGCTGGTAGAATCGCCTCACCAACACATTTTCAGGCCATTTGTCAGCATCAAGAATAACATCTATCTTACTTCTTGGCAGAGTTGCACAAAAAGATGTATATGAATCATATTTGGTTTCAAATTTTTCACAAATTACTCTCAGATTAGCATTTTGTTAAACATGTTCAATCACGTCATTCACCGGTTATGTATAAATATATATATATATATATATATATATATATATATATATACATATATATATATATATATATATATATGCATTTTGGCGGGTTATATATTTGCTTCAAGACTTAAACCACTCGCTGTTGGACCCTTTTGGCGGCCGTGATGTGCCTCGGGCCATTAAGCTTGTCCTGCGTGTCTTGATGCCTCCCTCTCCCTTCCGCCGTGTCCCATGTGCAACTACCTACTCCACTTCCTGTTACCAAGGAGGCTAAAACGTCTATTTAGCAGCCCACAGGACCACTGTGGGCTGCTAACAGCGGTAATAGCTAACGGCCGACCTGGTGGAGTGCTTTCATTGCGCCAACAGTATTTTCTTGGAACTCCTTTGTATTTCGCACAGATGCATGATCAGTCTTGATGTATTTCAATATACCCGGCATTGGTGGTTCAATTAATTATTATTATTATTATTATTATTATTATTATTATTATTATTATTATTATTATTATTATTATTATTATAATAATAATAATAATAATAATAATAATAATAATAATAATAATAACAATAATAATAATAAATACGAGTAATACTGATGCTGCTGATGATTTTTTATTCAGTCATGGTAACTGTGCCTTCAAATGAATGTACACTACGGGCACAGGCAATTTCATTTGATAAATGAAAAGTGGGCTAAAATTGGGTAAATATGTAGCATTTCTGACATCAAAGCTAAACATGTTATCGTTGGTAAGGAGACATGCAGGAGAGTCCCGTATTAAAAGTACAAATTCACAGACCCTTTTTTTATCTTTAAATAATATCTCCCATTAAGACGATTTCCCTGTTACAACATTTTTCAGTCCCTCAGGTGGTCTTAATAGGAAGATTCCTCTGTATGTATGTGCTGACCGTCAGTTTATCACTACATAATGGTCATAAACACTCTGTAATGCTCGTGATCCACTCATATTTTCTTTATTGTTTCATGTAGCGTTGGTTCCCCTGTTACAAGCATTTTCAGTCCCTCGGGTGGTGTTGATAGGAAGAGTCCTCTGTATGTTTGTGCTGTCAGTGAGTTTATCACTACATACTTATTATGAACACTTTGTAATGCTCGTGATCGGCTCGTATTTTTTTATTGTTTGATGTATCGTTGGCTACGCTTTGTCATATGTCTTGAGAGTAAAAGTCCTGCATGTTAGGTACGCTTCTTTAATAGTTCTACCAGTCTTACGAGGAATACTTCAAAGAAAGCTCGGGTATAGCTAAGATCGCTGCTCTTTTTGATAAGGTTTACTTGTGCTTCATTATCTGATAAGCGTGGTCATTAATTTGCCCTGGTGCGGAACATCGCAGGGGTTGTTTTGCATCTGGAAAACAAAGTGGACTGATCACATGAATTGAAGCACTAATATGCATCGTTAGTTTAACTGTGTAGCAGTAATATGTGGGTCCCATAGGTAAATATATAATGAATACATGTTGTAATTTTCATATCTCTACTTGTAAAGGGATGCCGCCAGCATATGTGCGGAAATTTTTAAAAGCTTTGCTGGTGCACGATTAAAAGTTTTGGCCTGCACTGTGTGTCTGGTTGTAGGGGAGATCTGGAAAGATGGGGTTTATCAAAAAGGAAGATATTCTTTATGCAAAGATAGTAGAGAAGATCTAGCACATTTTCTATTTGTCTGCCCAGCACAAACTAATATCAGGTTAGAGGCATATAGAAATTTGGAAATCAACTCTCTGAATGAAAATTGGAAACAGGCATGGCAGCGTTTTTTTTTCGCCTCTTCGCTGAAAAATAAGTTATATTGGTTCCTTGGCGAGCACGCATATGATCTGAGACAGGACATTGGTGAACTATTTGACCAAACATGTCAAACATATTTGGTTGAGGCTTGGCATTACAGGAGACAGACACTAAATGACTTCTCAGAATGACAGATTATATGATCGTTCTGCATGTACTTCTGGTAAATAGACCTCCTCCAATGTATATATTGTATATAATTTTGTAGGGAATTTGGGTAACGCCACAAAGTAACACTTGATGGTGCTCTCTTGACGACTTAAACTTACAGATGGAGCTAAACCAACACAGCAGGGTTCGCTGCGGCATACTTGTTATGTCTGCGCGGCTGCCCCCCCCCCCTTCATTCTGCGGGGGGGGGGGGGGAGGGGTCCCCATTTGCAAACTCACAACTCCAGTACTTTGTAAAAGTGGTAAATTGAAAATTTTGTAACTGACTTGTACATTCATACTGTGGTAATACCTGATTTTTCTTAATAATGACACTGGAAGCTATATGTTCTGCATTGTATATATGAAGCATGTATAATGTAAATATCCTTAAGCTTTCTAGAATTTTGTCCCAATGAGTGGCTTATCTCTAGTTTTGGTGCGGAGCACATAAACTATTACTTATAAATACTATACTTATATTAACATACGAAGATTATTTGATTGATAATAGGATGTCTGATTATTTCTATTAATTTTGGACGCATCATGAAATTTTCTTCGTTCCGTTGGTGCCCCCGCTGTAAAGGGGAAGTTTTCCTAATAGATTATTGTTATTATTATCATTAGTATTATTATTACTACTACTACTACTACTACTACTACTACTACTACTACTACTACTACTACTATTACTACGTCTACTCATAGCAACTTTGATGAGCCACCAAAATATGAAAATGGAAGATCACTGTTGCATATGGTATACTATCAATATGTAAAGATCCTTCTTAAATGTATCAGCTGATGCTGTTACTTTTGGGCTGTGTTATATTTGTCGCTAACATTTTTTTTAAATAGGGTTATTTATGTGGAGTGTGGAAATCATACAAGTTACTCGTACTGTACAATCTGCATCCTCATGGCACTAACTGAAATTTAGGGAATATATATATATATATATATATATATATATATATATATATATATATATATATATATATATATATATATATATAAACTCTTTGAGACACATTGAACGCATGCTCGGGAACAAATATCCATCCTGTCCGTTTGGCAAACATTCAGACAATTGTCTCCTTTATTGTGGCATATTGTCACACAAATGCAGATCCATGAGACTGCAAAGTATGTGGAAATCAGTATATCATTCATCACCTTTCACAGAATTATCGAATCGCACTCAATGTCACTGCTTCCTAACTGTTGGTCATGCTGTACGTCTAATTATTTCTTTAATGATTGATGAACTTGAGATTTAAATACAGTTGGTTACCTGAGTGTATATTTCATACATATCAAGCTTAAAATACCATATGTTTCATACCAAATGTTGTAAGTTATTTCAACCCATCTCCATTCACAGCCACACACACACATTAATATATCAAGTGAAAGTGGGTTTTGCAAGAGTTGAAGAGGGCGCATTTTTAAATGTAATGCCAACTTACTCATATGTTGTAGTTATGCCGTTATACGCAATAAACGACAAATTTTTGGTTATAATAGGTTTTGAATTATGGGGATATTCACCCTGCTGGCTTGTACTCGAAGGAGAGGGTGCTCCAAACTTTATCATTTATACTTTGCTTGCCGACCACTGGTCTCACTTAGGGGTATTACCACAATCAGTCAGTGAATTACATGTGATCTCTCACTCTGGGGAGCATCAATGTGGACTCCACGGGGAGAGGAGACCCATCACCGCTGGCAGGCTCATTCTATATATTTACGCAGCAGCCATTATGCCCCTCGCGTGAAGACTTCTCTTATATTTCCGCATTTTTCACATGTGAGTTTCTTTCCAGTTTATTCTCTAAGACAGAAATTGTTTATGTATTTATTCATGTATTTTTTTGTTAAACATTACATTTTCTGTAAATTAAAAAAAAGTATAATGAAATCATTCTTTTATACAAAATTATTGTATTTTAATGAATAAATCCGATTTATAGTCGGACTGACCAGCTCATATGTGCTAACGTTTGTATTTTCCACTACATTTCCGACAATAAAGATGATATTGTTTGTATTATGCTGTACTATTTAGGTATTGTGTGATGTAATACTCGAATGTGTCCTGCCTTTTTCTGCTGTTCTATTTGTGATCATTTCAAAATGATAAGTATGACTCGTTTTAAACGCATGGTTGCGTTATCTCACTAAAAACTTCCAGAATGTTCAGTGTTACATCAGTGTCAGTGTCTAAACTATGAAAGGTTGAAACAACAATTTAACTGCAAAACATTTGAATATCAATACGTTGATCGTCTACGAGCCATTTTTACATAATAGCGAGCGCAAGATTGCTTCGATGCTGAAGTCAAGGATAAGATTTGAGCCCTGACAGAAGTTCGTAAAAAGTGCACTTGCAATGCATATTTTGGCCTCAAGTTTGGTTCACAGATAGCTGTTTTGTGCCGCATCTATTGCACTAAATCCTTTAATAGCATATATTCTGTGAAACACTGCATACTTTGGTAACTTTGGATGATATAAGAAGAAGTTGAGACCCTGGATATAGATGGTGAACTGACTTCTGAACAGAACAGCCTGACAAGACTGCTGTAGCTCACATGCACCTGGATATTGACTGCATGGAAGGAGGACACTGGCATTGTCACAGAACATGTAGGGAGGGTCACTATTATAACTGCCAGTTCTATTAACCCTTGCAGGAAAATTACTTCTGCATGTACATGAATCGTATGCTAACCAACATGGTTTTTTTTTTTTGCACAGGATGATTCACCGTTAACCGCAAATAAAGAAAACCTGTCACATGTGACTACCTTAATCTACAAGACGAGGGGGTTTTAATATGGCAGGTGCAGACCACTTATGTGCTGGCACTTAATTTCCTTCTTTTTCTGAACCCCATTCTTCACCATTTGATTTTATATCTATACTAATATTACTCTTTTATGTGTAAGTACAGCAAATATTCTTAACTTCAAGTACCTTGGCTCTGCCATGTTCCATCTGGAAGGCAAGTCAGTAGAATCGGTAGTTTTATAAATAGTTGCAGGCTAATTTCTCTTTATTAGTAGGTACAGATCACTTTTTGTCATTGTTTCATCGAAGGAACTTTTTTCTCCTTGAGCCACTACTGCATCTCAGCTTTTTGCTAATTCCTTGTTGGATACTTTGACGGCTCAGGTTTGGTGTTGTGGTAGCTAACATTATCAATAACTATCAAAATAGATTTGTCCAAACTAGGTATTAACTTACTAAGGTACTACTACTAGTTGGCATCAGTATGTGGTACGCTAAACTAGGCATTAACTTGCTAACTTACTAGTTGTAATTTCCCACCTCTCCAAGAAAACTTCGGCATTACGTTTTGAATGGTAGTCCGGATTTTTCAGGGTTTTTTTAGCTGACAAATACCAAGTCATATTCGGGGATGAAACCAGTCTCGGCATTTTCAGCATGGAGAACTATTAAGCGACCACCTTTGCCACATAGAATGTGAGGCAGTTCACTGTCTTTGTTCCAGAAGCTCCTCAAATCCTACCTCAGCTCAAACAGGATACCAACTATGTGATCAACAGTGGTTTTTGTTGACCCATGTTTCGTCAACATACACAATCTGTTGTCCATCGTGGCGATATTGTTTGATACTCCTCAAGACGTTTGCTCCGGCAGCTACAACATCTGGTCTCCGCACATTTTTTTTCTGTTTTATGTTGTCTGTGTCCATTTAAATCCAAGCTCTTTCAAAACATTTCGCAATAAAAATGAAGATATGTCCAGGGTGTCTCTTATTCTGGCGAGAATTATTGAAACAGTGGGCAGATCTCTCTTTCTATAATAGAACTCATACACAGTTCTACGTATAAGTTCTTTGCCATACTTGTCCAGCTTGCAGTGGGAATTCTCTTCACATGCAATGAGTGGTGAGCCCTTGTTCTCTAGGACAACCCATTTCACTGAAACTTTGAATGCTTCTGCAGTCTCCTTGTACAAGTGACCTTTTCACTTTTTTTTTCTTTCTTCTTTTTGCAGCGTACCAGATACTGATGAAGCAATAAAATGTCCTCTCTTTTAGTAGGGTCAAGTTTTGATTTATGATTTTTGCAAGGTCTTCCTTTCCCATGCTGCCAATTTACCTGACTAGTTTTTACCTCACATCCATGTGCAACTTCCAGGACCTTTTTCCTGCATTGTATTAATTCCACCTGTCAATTATGTCATAGCTTACACGGGTGGACACAATACCTGTGACATCAATGTTTTTGATGTTCTCCTTACTGCACATCTACCCTCCTCTGCTAAATGTAGGGCCTTCAGAGCCTGGTCTATATCTCAACATTACTATTATCCCAAAACACCAAAACTAAAACTTCTGACACATGTTTGAGATAATTCAACCCATGCGTTAAATAATAGCTACCTCTATGTCAAATGTAATTGCCGGTCTTTTGCTAACATCCGTTGTTAAATATTCATCATCCATTGCTAAATACTTACCACCCAGCTACAGCGAAGTGCAACTTTATCTATTTATGAATATATTTACCCTGGGTAGCCCTTTCAGAGCAAAGCTCTGTTCTTACAA
Organism: Hermodice carunculata; assembly: GCA_964020975.1. Classification (NCBI taxonomy): domain Eukaryota; kingdom Metazoa; phylum Annelida; class Polychaeta; order Eunicida; family Amphinomidae; genus Hermodice; species Hermodice carunculata. The sequence continues at coordinate 75,242,207 of OZ026614.1, read as the reverse complement.
GGGGCCCAGCATACATCAAGATAATAAATACACATACAAGTAAAACACATTGAACAATATATACACAAAAATATATACAATACTACATAGTAGCAGGGGTACCAAAATGATTAGAAAAGAGCATCCAATTCAGAAATAGAAGCGTTTATATAATACTTTAAAAGTAGGCAGGTCTTCTGCTCTCCTGATAAAATCTGGTATTGCATTCCAGGTGACAGCACCATTGTAAGCGAAAGACTTTTTAAAAACGTTGCGATGTACGGTTGGTGCTAAAACATTAAATGTAGTGGTACTTCTTGTGTTGTAAATATTTACATCTGACACACGAGTCACTTGATCTGACAGATAATGCGGTGCTAAACCATTATACATTTATACATGAAGACTGCAGTGTGAAAACGCCTGCGTTCACAGAGGGTTTGCCAACCTAGAACTTTTACCAACTCTTCACCTCTGATGTCTCTATAATTAAAATTTCCTGTAACTATCCTAGCTGCCGTATTTTGCAAACTTTGCGCCTTACGTGATCCCTCATATCCACAAAGATCCCAAACCGTATCACAATAGGCCAATAGAGGTTGAATACAGGCGTTATAAATGAGTTTTAAAGCCTCCGCAGGTAAGACAGATCTTAATTTACGTAATACAAAGAGCTTGCCGTTCACAACTTTACACAAGTACGAGGTGTGTTGACTCCACTTAAGATGATTGTCAACAAAAATACCAAGGTACTTAGCCGATTCAACTTGTTCAAGTGAAAACCCATCCAAAGTTATTTCAAGATCAGCCTGATTTGTAAAGTTGGACACCAAGAGCGTGTTTGATTTAGGCATATTAACACAAAGTCTGTTACCAGTCAGCCATGTGAATGCTTCGTTTACTGCGAGCTGCAAATTGGAGTTGACTTCGCTGCTTCGTTTTGCACTAGTATAAATAAGTGTCATCGGCGAATAAGTTACATAATCCAGAAAAAACATGTTGCCCGATGTCATTAACATACAATAAAAATAACGAAGGTCCAATTATCGACCCTTGAGGTACACTATTTGTGACGTCTTTAAAGCTTGACACTTGACCTCCGCATTTAACCCTTTGCTTTCTTCCCGATAAATAAGACTTGAACCAAGCTAGCTCAATCTGTTTTACACCATATTTTTCCAAGTTGCCCATATACATACATACTTTGCGTGTATCTGTTTAATACAGTTATTTTGTAATCACAAATTTCATAGGAGCGTAAGTACGACCTGATGTTTCCGGATATATGTCGTCACATGGACCGGATAAAATACCCGAGGAAGAAAGAAAAAGAGAAAAATTCATCTATGGGGGTTTGCGGGTGCTTCCTGGGCGTCTTTTGCCTAAATACATTGCTAAATATACTTATGGTTTGTTTGTATATGTTGAATACAATTACTTTCTAAAGACAATTTTCATAGGAACGTCGTACGCCCGGCCTGTTGATTCCCGCCAAATGGCGTTACACCGACCGCACAGACTATAAGGGGGGGGGGGGGGGTTAAAGAGCAGTTGATATTCGGGGAAGTTTGCCAGTGCCACATGCTAGCATTCTGCTTGTGTCCCTGGCTCATTATAGAACTACTTTCTTTGTTATATCAGTTTTATATGAATTACCTTCTGAAGAAAATTAAAATAGGAGCGTCGTACTTCACCCAGTCTGTTGCTTCCCGGCCAGTGTCGTCTCATCGGCAACAACAACAAAAAATGAAGACAGGTATACATTTGCCCCTATAGCCAGTCAATTCTAAATATTTGTCACCGAGCGAGGATAAAAGCTGCCCTCGCTTTTTACGGTGCTTGCTGTTCACATATAATACAGATATGGCATCTGTTGCCATTCGCTATTGTTTCCCGAGAACTGTTAATCTAGAATTGCACAAGGCACCAGACACATTCACTTTATCATGAATAAATGACAGGAAAGTACAGAATCAGCATTTATCGATTGATATTTTAATAAGGTAACCAAATACCAAGTCGTTCAGATGTCGATATAGGCCTATATCATGTAGACCCTTCTTATATAACTGTGAGCATAGCCGTAGGCCGATTATAACATATATTTCATGTTCTGTCCTTTTGCCATTTCGACGTTCAGCCTTGCATCCTAGCTGGTGAAAAATAAAATCGTGTGCTTGCTCACTGCGCGGAACTGGCGAGAGCTGGTTTGCTTCTTGGTAGACTCGAACATGCAGCGCCCCTTGTGAATATGCCATGCCATATGTTTTATTGTATAATTTTTCCTATTTCTAAAGCGTGCTTGTATGTATTTGGCCATCTTATAAATGTTTTCTTGAATTCCATACCATATACTGTCCATTGATTTTTTCCCTGCACCGTTCGCCATTGACCTGGCGCAATTCAGCGTAGACGTTTAAAAACATGATCTAGTACCTCAACCAGTGAACGTTCATTGTTTAGTCTGTTGGAAAAGTTGGCCTTCTGTATTGTCAAGCCTAAAAAAGTGAAGCTGACATGACGTGGTCCAAGCCAAGCTTTTCAAGCTTTTGGAATTCGAGTAAGTGTACACAACTTCCGGAACCCCTGGCGCTGCCAGCGGCAGGGCGCGAAACTTCAATGTAGAGCGAGGGTCGTCGGTGGTGTCCACATATGGCATAGCCAGAAATGCTGAACACGCTCATCAATGTGGAATCAAGTTGATTGATATTCATAGGCGTGGGAAATCTTTTAATCTTGGGTGTGCCACTGCCCCACCACTTTTCCCCCTGTGTGAAAAGGAAAGACAGAAAGAAAGAAAGGAAGAGAGAGAGAGAGAAAGAAAGAAAGAAAGAAAGAAAGAAAGAAAGAAAGAAAGAAAGAAAGAAAGAAAGAAAGAAAGAAAGAAAGAAAGAAAGAAAGAAAGAAAGAAAGAAAGAAAGAAAGAAAGAAAGAAAGAAAGAAAGAAAGAAAGAAAGAAAGAAAGAAAGAAAGAAAGAAAGAAAGAACTGACTTGGCCTACGATATCCAAGCCCGTTCTTGTCGGAGGGACCAATGGGCAACTCTATATCATACAACTCGACTCGATACATCACTCAGCAACTAAAGTATAAGTAGGCACATGTCAGCCCAATCTGACATTCTTGTACATGCATAACTGCAAAAAATTGAGATATATTTGATGTATCAGTTTCAGGCATCAAATATTTCCTAACATTCCTCTTTAGGGGTGACTGTGAGTAACTGGTAACTTCATCCAGTTTAATGTATTGTTCATATATAATGCATGTTGGTGTGGTTATCACATTTTCAAAGCGCGATAACAACAAAACGGAACAACACATGAACATGCAACATGCATTATATGAGCTAATGGGTGGTTATGAAACATATTTCCCTCGTTTCACGTGGGGAATACGTTTCACTGCACCTTCATAACCATGTATCATCTCACACGTAATCACATAAAAACCTTGGGATACAGTTATAATAGGCTGGGTAGATCTTTGAATAGAATTATCATATCTTGAATAAATGAAATGCAAAATTGATCTGGGTACTATTGTTGTTGTTGTTGTTGTTGTTGTTGTTGTTGTTGTTGTTGTTTTTATTTTTAATTATTATTTATTCTTCTCTGGATATAAATGGAGGTTGCTCACACTTTCAATACCTCCACAATACCCCTGACTGTAAATCTGCTTTTGCAAGAAGGCGTAATAAGATTAATAGTCTATTACTTTAGTTTTGTTTCTTACTTTGGCCTTAATCTGGAGATTGAGTTCAACTAACTGTCATGGATGGAGGAAGGAAAAAAAAACGACTGGATCATTTGGATCAACTGAAAAATTACTGAAATCAAAAGGTAGGATCATTCATTTATGAATATCACAATCGATATTAATGATGAAGTATGCTAAGACTGACCAGGATTGTAATGGAAGTCCAATTTTAATTCCCTAGATGATTTGACATGTAGGTGATAGTCAATGCACTGACACAAGGAGATACGGATTGTCGGGAATGTTTAGCCTATCATCCCAAACTTAATAAATTATAATTTTGTTTTACACTGGTCACGGTAATACGAGTTTATCATAATACATGGCTTGGCATAAAACCTTCCATTAAGCCCGTATGCAAACACTATGCTTCATTGATCGTAAATGTTTGCGTATCTGTAATGCAACAATGCGTTATGACAATAAAATTCAATGCAAGTTAATTCAAGTTAATTATACAGGCATGATAGGCTCATTGCACATTTTGTTTTTCGTCCCAAACCAGGAAATTAAATTATATTATTTAGCAACACACATGGTTATATTTTTTTCAAATCTGTCAGTAATATTGACTGTATTTTTAATAAAGGAAAATTTATTGCAAGTTAATTTATGTATCCCTGTTTGTATTCTTAGAAAGCACCATGACAGTGGAAAAAACCACGAGTGATAGACGGGAAAAAAAACAAGATTGCATTGTTTCTGAGCCTTCGGAAGTGGAAGATGATCGCTGTGACAACAGCGTCTCCATGATTACTCTGGCATCCCAAACACAAGTTCAGCAGGCGAGCTGCAAGCGTTAGATTGGTCAGGCCATTATTTTAACCAAAACATACGACACAGAATCTCAGCTTATGATTATAGAAAATATGTAATTGATAAACTCCAATTCTCTTTAATAGTGCCAATTCTCAATTTTAAAGTAAAATTAATAATAAGATATAAAATTATAATTGTTTTTCTGTTTATCAAGACAGTCTAATTTCTTTCAAGGCAAAAAAAGCCAAAAAAATCCCTATATCATGTGCATAAACCATGAACTGAATAATTTATTCACATCCATTTCCAGATTGCGGTTTAGAGCGCCTAATACATGAAATATCCTTAAATTTTTCGTAATATAAAGTGCATTTTCATATTTCGCTCACCATGTTAAAGTCTGGTACAATTTTAGATCGCATGTAAATCAGACTTATCCTTACATATCATTTTGATCATTGGAATTTATAATCATATTTTATATATTATGTAAATCATTCGATCAGGAGACCTAGCACATGTATCATCCCTTGATGACAATCACATTTTCCACCTTTATTGCAGGTCACACTGTGACAAGCACTGCAAGTCAGACTGTTGCCTAAATAGGAAAATCCTTGTCAGCCAAGAGATCAACAAACCCTAATACAGTCAACAAACCAACAGATTGGTAAAAAATGTGTTTCGCTCACTCAGAGCTGACTGGTATGAAGATTTTCCCTAGTTCAGTGTGTGTGTTGATAGAGGCAAAGCCTTTTGCCATACATGTCGAAGTGTTGAGGCTAACAATTTGACAAAATTCAACAAAAATAATAAATCAGCTTATAAATGTCTGATGGGTTTTTCAATTGGAAGAAAGCAATGAAGTCATTTGAAACTCACAGCAAAAGTAATTCCAATAAGCTTTCTAGTGCAGAACTAAGGGACTGAATGGATAAAAGTTGATGGCCAATAACCTCACAGCTTGATGATCAAATCGTAAAGATGCAAGAGGAGCACAGGGATATGCTGGTTAAACAGTTCACTAGCCTTAAAATGCTTCTCAGGCAAGGGCTTGCTCTCCGAGGTCATGAAAAAGTTGAAGGCTACCTTATGCAGTGGTTGTAACTGCGATCTGAGGATGATCCCAGGATAAGGCAATGGTTTGCTGAGAGAAAATACCTTTCCCCCGAAATTGTCAATGAGAAAATTAACATCATGGGACAAAATCTTTGTGCAATGTACTCAATGATACCCCTGAAGCAGTGTGGTTTTCAATCATGGCTGATGAAACTCATGATATTTCCAACCATGAGCACCTTACAGTGTGCATCAGATGGGTCGACAAGGACTTCGAAGTTCATGAGGATATCTTGGGTCTAGTAAATGTGCTAAATATCACCTCTGCCACAATTATAGAATCAATTAAAGATGTGCTGTTGAGATGCAGTGTTTCATTGTCATTGTGCCGTGGTCAAGCATATGATGGGGCAGCAAATATGAAAGGGAAGCTAAATGGTGTAGCAACTAAATTGTTGAAGGAGGAGCCAGCAACTTTATTTGTCCACTGTCTACCTCATTACTTGAATCTGTCACTACAAGATGCAGTTTGGGTGTTCAACTAATCAGAGATGCCCTTGATCTGTGTTCGAGGTATCAAAGCTTATCCTTTGGTCTCCAAAGAGAATGCAAGTGTTTCTTGTATCAAAGCAGCAGTTTTCCCCACATGAAAGAAATGTAAGACCACTGTGTCCTACCCATTGAACTATCCGGCATGCAGCAATTTAAGCCATGTTAAATAATTATGAAGCCTTGCAAGATGCCTCCTAATCTATCAACGAAGAGTGCAATGATGAGTATGGTTGCAGAGCAGGTGGTTGTCTTTCACAACTGAATAAATTTAAAATATTTCGGCTTCAGGCTTGCTGGGGTGGTATTTGGTGCAAGTGAACAGTTATTAGTTACAGGGGAAAACACAACCATGCAGGATGTCCTTTGTGCAGCAGAGGTAACTTAGCACCATCTGCGGTACATAATGGATCAAATCTCCTTTGAATATTTTCTAAAGGAGGTGAAAGAAGGAGCAGCAACATTCACAAAGGAGCCTAAATTGCCACGATTCAAAAGAGCACCAAAAAGGTTAGATGATGGGTCAGCACCATACAGGTGTTCCACCCCTGCAGAATACTTTAGACACCAGTGTTTTGAGGTTCTGGAAATAGTCACTGGTGAAATTGAGAATTGCCTTAGCCAGACGTCACTGGAAATACCTAGAGCAATAGAAAGATTACGTCTGGAAGCCTGTAACCTGGATCAAGAAGACAGTGAGCCAACAATGACCACGGACCAACCTCTCATGGGCGAAGGTGCCTCATCTGCTGAATCCACTTCAGTTTGCATCCCCGTGAAAGTGAAACAGTTGTGATGGGAAAGACCTTAACCTGCAAAAATTGTCTCGGCAGCTCAACATGTTCCTTGACTTGGTAAAGGCTGCAAAAGTGACACCAAAACTTAAGGCACTAAAGAAGGTGGCAAGTGTATGTATGGCAGTTGAAATGATGTCATCAGTTCCAATGTCTTCAAGATTATTCAGCGAGATAGACAAATTATTAAAAATATACCTTAGTCTCTCCATCCCAACAGCAACGATAGAAAGTTCCTTTTCTACTCTAGGTCGTCTGAAGACCATTCTCAAATCAACCATTAATCAAAATAAATTAAATAACGCCATGTTGTTGTGTGCACATAAGTCTCTAACAGACAACCTTGGTGTTAAAGTGGCAAAAGTGTTTGCCTCAGCAAATGAGAGAAGAAAGACATTTTTTCGATGTTTTCATTGAGATGCTGTAAAGTCTGCAAACAAATTGGCTTTCATGGTTTATTTCAGGGCATTTACCAAGCATAAATTCAACTGTAGGCCTTATGATGTTTGAAATTAAAAAGATAGTGTCGGGATGAAATCAGTTTCACAGTAAATACAGACATAGAGGGATAGTGCCATGGGTCATGCACGCTGAGAATAATGTATAAAAATATGTCATTTTCTTTATAGCTTATTCAAGTTTGTCATGTCTCCAGATCATAGTGATTTGCAGGCATTAGATTCTTCTAAGAAACAATGCGCTAATTAGTTTTAGGGTTGAATAATAACACTGACCACTCATAGTGTATTTAACATTCAGACTAGTGCTCTGTAAAGACTTGATATTAAAACTTTTAATATGACAGTTTTCTCTGGAGGTGTTCAATAAATGACTTGTGCTAAGTAGTTGTTATTGATGGCTTCATCAAATAATGGAGTTTTTTTTATATTTCACGTGTGACATTTAACCATAAGAAACAAACGTTAATGTCAATTTTGTATTAGGTTTATATGCAAAATATTATTTCCACCAAAGATCAGAGTTCCTTTTAATTGTTATATCTGAATATGGGTATATGTATTTGAAGCTAGTCACTATTCCCCATCGTAGGCTAACCCTAAAAACGTTTCTTTTAGTCTCAAAATGCACCAGGAGCCATAATTGTGTGTCTTAATTTCTAAAATTTTTCTTCCTTCGGGAGGAGGCACCACCCTCCCAACCCCCCCCCCCCCCACTCAGTCACGCCGCTCCCTCATCAATTCTGCCCCACCAGTCTTCTTTACCTTCCTACATCTATGATATTTGTGGGAAAATGGTAACTATTTATATTAATTGTGCGGTTATGGGTTCCTTATAAGTTTACCTCAATGTCTGGAAAATTTCGAAATATATAAAGTGAATCAGTTATGAAATTTCTGGGTTTACTTTCGCGTGCATTCCTGAACGACGTTCGTTTATTCGAGATCATAGTAAGCTGTAAATGCCCATAGTTCACCACTTTATTTTGGCCTGTGTTTGCGATGGCATGTCTTTTTATTTGCTGAATCCAGCCAAGTGTTTAATATTCCCTTTATGGTGTGTGTGTTTCCAATAAGGGTAGCATCAGCAACGCTGCAAGCTATGATGTATTTCTGAGATGACATTGACAATGGATTCGCTTGACACGCACTCTCAGCTGGCGGTTGGGAACGGTAGCAGATATGTCACACAGCAGGTCTTCACGGGTTATTGCTTGCTTACACAAATGGATAATAGTGCATACTAGACGGATACTCCCCAGCCAAACACATGCAGACGCAGCTCGCGGACGAAACTTCTCTTAACTACAGTACAACTTAGTCATAAATGAGAATATAGCGGTGCACAGTATGTGCGGTATGGGTTTATTACTGTTGCTACCGTTTCGATCTTTGATTGCGATTTTGTGCTTAGATTTTGTTTCATAAACACGTTATCTTCCAAATGTTTTACGTACGTTGAATTGAAACTACTTTCATCACGAGAATAGTTTTTAGCATAGTTCATGGGTGTTGTTATTATTTCACATTTTAGACTAATATGATGGACATTGTAGGTAATTGACATTTATGTGCTCGACCATGTTTTGCAAACTGGATGCGTTCGTTAAAAAAATCAATGATTTGCTGATCATTTAAAGAAAGTTTTTATACAATAGGCAACTGATCGTTAATGTGCATATGACCACCCCATGCAGAAAAGACAGCGATATTTCAATGATTCAGCCGTGTGATAAGCTGTCAACGAAACTGCTGGTGTCCATATGTAATTAATGTGTGAGTGCCATCTATAACAAGTATAAAACCAAAGATCAATTGTAAAAAGTGCGTTTAAAATAGTCCTCTTGCTCTCTGACGGTGAGGTGCTGGACACAGCATTTGTTATACGGGTTTAATTTGTTCATATCGTACTTACCGTACCTTGAAATATTTGAACTCTTGATAGTTCTTTCTCTTTCAGTTTTGAATGTATGGTTAAAACGTCTATGAACTGCAGAACCTTCTTCATTCAAATATGGAAGCCTAAAATAAAGGTTTCCTTCGGAAAGCCTATATTAGGACTAAATGTTACTGGTACATACTTTGCTATGCTGACCTGCGATGTTGTGTATCCACATTTACTGAGATGTCCTACATTAATTTTTATATCAGTGCAATTACACCTATCACTATTTTTACATGACCCGAATGGCCACTAATTGAAGCTATTGGATGGTCCGTCGACAGTCAACTATCCTCAGCTTTCACTTCTCCAAAACCGCCACCCAGATTGGCTTCAAATTTGGTGGAGATGATATTGGGTGTCTCCACTAAGTTGAATTGCATACAAGCCCAATGATTTTCGATGTTCTTTGATTTTTGGTTAAGTGTTTCTTCACTATCACAAATCTTCCACTCTGAAGCAACCTGTCCAATTGCTTTGAAATTGTACAGTTCCTGGAACATTGTTTCCACCGGCAAACAAAATTTGCTCAACACGTTGCACAGTAAGCTTTTCTGTTCTGTTTTACTTTTGTGTGTTTTAATATTATTGCTTCTCCCAAAGAGGCAGTAGAATGATCTTCAAATGCCAAATTGTAGCTTGATTCTGTCTCTACCATACTTGTTCACTGGTCAGAGTACTATTATGTACTGACTTTTAACGAATGATTTATAATAAATATTAACAGGTAAGCACTTGTTATTATAGCTGAAATAGGGAAACCAGTGTCTAGCTTCATAGACATAATATATATATATATATATATATATATATATATATATATATATATATATATATATATATATGTATGTATGTATGTATTATATCTGTGTGTGTGTGTGTGTTTGTGTGTAATTGTGCTCAGAACCGTTGATGACATCTAATTCACAGTTTTTAGAGATGCACCGTGGAAGAGTGTCTGATAGGTGTACTGAACAGTTCATCCCTCAGTGATTTTCATTTATGTATTTTTTGGCATGGTTTTTATAAATGCTTCTCAGAAAACCTTAAAACATGTCTCAAACAGCTTGGCCAATAGCTTAGAAATTGTAGACTAGCTGGGCTTCCCTAGACGTTAATTCTGTCTGCAGAATGTATCCAGAATTTTAAAAATCGATTTTGATGTGTTTCTGTGTGTGTGGGTGGGTTTTCTGATCGCAATTTTAAACTTTTTCTCCCAAACGCCCTTCAGTACCCTTGTAAAGTTTGTAATGGTGTAGTTGATTCAATTTCCATCTAACATGTTCATTAATAGCAGCGCTATGATTTCCTGAATGTTAATAATTTTTAGAAATCTGTAATGATCCCTAATACATTAAATGTTAGCATGGCTAATACAGGCATAGCAGCATGACGTCTTCCTCAGATATAAAGGTGCATCCTGAGGAACAAGGCTGGACCAAAAGCTACAGAGGCCAATAAATATGTACCATAAACTAGTTTTCTTGTCTTTTTGTGGTTATTATTACTTTTGCTAAATAGCACATCGTAGTAATTATCCTAGGCAGAGATGTATCTTTGCATTAAATTGACTATCTTCTCAGCACTTGTGTTGAGAGACATTTTCTTCATATAGGGTGGTGCAGTATGGAAGAGATACCAAATCTATTATTTGTGTAATTATCATTCCTGAGCTCACAAAAGTGGTAGAAACGTGTTCCACCTGGCTAAGTGTCGAATTATCTAGGGTCCGTATTTGTAATGAGTATATGTATATATGTTTATGTATTTTTCTGCAAAACGGTGCATCGGATACACTTCAAAGTTGATCAGGATGCATCTTTAAAAACCGTACTAAAACTATACCATCAAATAAGATATTTTGAATGCTCATTTCGATATGCTATCAGCTCAACGTTAAAATAGCTTAGGTTTAGCTGCAGCTGACACTCACTCAGCTCAGGTCAAGCTGGGTCTTGTTTTGGGTTGAGTGTATGTATATCAACTGGGGCTCGTTCCACACAGCTGGCTTCGTTTATCATCAGAAATGGACACATAATTATTTTTGGACACCTGCAATACAGCTTATTGAATTATCCTCAAGTATTTATATATCACGATATCCTCTACTTATGACTTTTACATACACGGGACTGTACGTTTCTTCAACGAGAGACGAACACAACATAATTATAACCCTACTGTTAGTTACCAAATACAAGGCAAAGCTGGTGTGTCAGGCCAGATACCATATGTATATTGCGTATATGCAGCCAACTCTGAGAGAGAGTTCTGAGTTCATATAATTATTTGGCTAATTTGTCACAGATAACATGTAAAGGGTATGTCCTCTGCACAAAAAATTCCTTTATTCTTGGGCACTTAAATTTTAAAGCCTCTTTTACAAAACTAATATACTCGTTGCGAACAGTTTTAACATGTTTTTTATTTGCTACTTAGGTGGGAGGAGTGACTCGCAGTGGTCATAATATGCTTATGTAGAGGAAGTTAGATGGTTTAAAACCATTTATAGGAGTAGATTCACTTAAAACCTTCAATAATTCAAGGAGAATATACAGAAAAGGGATGATGAAGTACAAAGTGTTGGCCAAATGAGGGTATACACACAGTAGAATAGTAACTTACCTATGGTTACTTACCAGGAGCTTACCTCAAGCGGTTAGTCACAGGAAATTTTGCTTGCATTGTATTGCACATGGGCCTTTCATATTTTGACCTGTTTGAGGAACATTTTTGCTTGTTCGTTTGGGCAAACCCTGCAAGTGTTGACTACACTAAGTTCCATTTCATCTGGTATACCAAATTATTATTGAGGACATCGAGAGATACCTTGTGTCAACATAAATACCGTTTGAAATTCAGCGATTGTCGTAATTAAATACTTAATTGATGGTGTGTGTCTACTATCTGAGCTTAAATTTGTCCCAAGCTGGTACCAAATACAATGACAACTGATACAAGAATGTGTCTTCCCTCCTTCATTGATTATGTTTTTTTTTTGTTTGCAGGTGTTTGGTTGATATGCGAAAACGACATGGAGCTCTTGTCAACACATTATACAGTGTGGGTATAATCATTATCTTCGCCACCAATGCTGCCTGCTACTTTGCCGTCTGGTGGAAGGTCCAAAGAGCTTCACATGCAATAACATCAGTCGGCGCAACCGACAAAAAGGCAAAATATTACAAGACAGCAAGAATCATGATATTGTTTGTATTAACATTTCTGGTGCAGTATACATCATTTGTATGTTATTCCATTTCGACATTTTTTGGTGTACCACCTATGCCGATTATCTTTATGGTGGTGTCATTTTGTAACTTGGGTGGCGTGTTTAATTTCATGGCATACACATATTTTCGCCATAAATTACGAAGCCATTCGGGAACAGAAGATAAACCAGGAAAAGCTGAAGCGATGACACAACAAGCAGCAACTATTTAATCGTCGCAGCATTTTACATTGGTTTAAACATATTTTATTTCCAAAAGCAATTGTGGAGCGGGTATCAGGCACATAACAACTAAAAGCTGGGGAAACATATGAAGGAGTGAGCAAGTAAATATATACAGATAGATAGATAGATAGAGAGAGAGAGAGAGAGAGAGAGAGAGAGAGAGAGAGAGAGAGAGAGAGAGAGAGAGAGAACGGCAGGCACAGTAAAAATTAAACCATGTGACTCGGTGACTAGATGACTGACTAATGCACTAACTAAAACGCATAAATGCACAGTGGAAGTAATTGTACTTAGCTTTTAATTGGACCCAGTATTAGTTTACATTGACCCTTTCTGCCGAAGGATATATTCCCTTTTGAAAAGGCGATAAAAGCGGACAGAAATGGCAATTTAAAAAATGTGTGTAACCTAGGAGTCTCGAACCAACAGGAGAAAACAGCCTTGGATTTTGCTGGGGGTGATGAGCTACTTAGTGTGTAATTTTGCATAGATTCAGTCTGGTCGACAATAACTCAATTGCTTCAGGAGTAAAAGTTCTGTAAAATGCGTTGGCCTAATTAATACTTAGACCTTCGCTTTTTCTGTTTGCCCAGTAACATAACATCTTTAATGAATGCAGTAGGGAAATAGGGCGTTTCAAACAGTTGGTTCATGCAAAACATTTTGTTTACAGCATATGTAATTAACGTTTCTTGAATTAGTCTCGCATTGTTACTCTTGAATGGTGTACCTCTAACGTCAAAAATGGCCGTTGATGTCAGTGTCATTCTGTTTTTTTTTTTCGCTCAGTAGTGGATACGTGATTGCACTCTTAACATGAGATTGATTTAGATCTGAATTTTTTATTACTTTCAAAACACACAAACTCTCTCTCTCTCTCTCTCTCTCTCTCTCTCTCTCTCTCTCTCTCTCTCTCTCTCTCTCTCTCTCTCTCTCTCTCTCTCTCTCGCTCGCTCGCTCTCTCTCTCTCTCTCTCTCACACACACACATACACATATATATATTAACATACATTGTATAAACACATGTACCTGTGAGTGTATAAATGTTGTGATAATTGATTATTGTGCGTTTTCAATGGAATATTTATTATGCAACACATTCGTTGCTCATGTCTAGAGAGATTGAGGTGCATAATTATGCACAAATTAAACTTTTACTCAGAGCTGCAGATGGCCTTGGCTGGATTTTGGAGTCCAGTGCTTTTAATACAAGCAGATATAGTTGATCTTTTGGCCGAGAATAATACTTCCGGTGTTACAGACCCATGCAGATACTCGAAGTCGTTCCCTTGGAATAAACTGTCAGCAACAGCGGGAATGATTCTACTTTCACCACCTTTGCACTATAAGCTAAGATCCAAGCAAGGATGGCAGTGCGTCACTTGCTGACGCTATGAATACAACATGTAACCTAAAGTGTTGCCAACTTTTACGGAATACCCGTAAGTCTTACGGAATTTCACGCTTCTACACAGTTAACATAGGTCACACGGATCAATTCCTAAACCGTATTGATTTAATTTTCTATTTTGTTTATACAGTAGGTTGCACCATTTCCCTGGGTAACATGCATAACATCATGCACCATATCAAGGAAAAAAATGCAGTGGAATGTTCTATTTCTACTGTATGAGTTAAAAAGTTTTTCCCTACGGCCCCTCCCCCTCCCGAACCCGCCCCGCCTACTCAGTCGCTTGGCTCTCTAGGGCAGTCTTACTGATTTCAGCTACTGAAAGGCTGGCAAGACTGAACCTGTTCCGGACTTTATAAACGCTTGCTCAGCAAATGTGGTTGCATAGCAGAGGTGACATACCTGCGGAAGCCTCTATGTTTCTCTCGCCTTGCGCATTCTTGAATTCTTGCTGCACGCATTCTTGTCTCGCGCATTTCGTTTTGTGCTTTCTCGCCACGTGCGTTCTCACATTCTCGCCTTGTGTATTCTCGCGTTCTCACTTCTTGTCCTGCGAATTTTTGCTTTGCGCATTCTCGGCTTTTTCACATTTAGATTTGCTTGTGTCGTCCCCTGATCAAATGGTACCACCATCATCATAAGGTGGAAGACAAAAACATAAAAGGCAGAAAGACCATACTCAAGCGTATCAGTATGTGCTAGTATTAATGTAAGAAGGCAATAAACCAACCTATGATAGTGCAACCTATTTACCCAAATACTGTTTTTTAAGTCATCAGCGTCACTATGTAGTTCGGTACATCATTCGATGTTTATTTGTCGTGTTGTACATG
Organism: Hermodice carunculata; assembly: GCA_964020975.1. Taxonomy (NCBI): domain Eukaryota; kingdom Metazoa; phylum Annelida; class Polychaeta; order Eunicida; family Amphinomidae; genus Hermodice; species Hermodice carunculata. The sequence goes on along the minus strand of OZ026614.1, from coordinate 75,227,206 downwards.
TGAACTGTTTCGTAGATTTTAACGTGTAGGTATATTAAAACAGTATACATTTCACAACATTTGATTGTAGTATGTGATTTTTGTTTCGCTATTAGAATGGAACTGGTTCTCAATCGGCTGGGAAAGTTGGCATTTTAAAATGCTGACAAATACCTGATATTAGTTTAACCTTTGCTTGCCCAGATCCCCGATAATACCTCTCCTCATTAGAGTAAAGCTGGGGCCTGTGGTGTTTATGCCACAGCATTATCATCAAATTTTCACAAGTTCCAGGAACACGTTAAAACGCTGTGTACCAAGTATATCTGCATGTACTATAACCTGTTCATTGTTCTCGGCAGAGTCATCCAAAAAAGTACAATAGTTGCCCAAATAAAGTGAAGTTTAAATGAAATATTAATGATAATGGACTTCTATTTGACACTGTTTGATGTTTACCTTGGTTACTGGGGACAATTAATGCGTCAAAGATGTCACACAATACACAACCGGTTATTCAATCATAGCAACAAACCTATACAGTGGAATCTCCCTATTAAGACCACCTCAGAGACTAAATAATGTTCTTAATAGAAGAGTGGTCTTTATGGGTATATAATTTAAGGTATGAAAAGGGTCTACAAAGTAGTGATCTTAATACAGAAATGGTCTGTTAATAGAGTGGTCTTAATTGAATAATCTACTGTACATAAAAATTGGCGGTGGAACAAATATCTGCAAATGCACTTTTTGCTATAAAATTATTGATAACTAGAAAAGTGGCCTCTATTTAAAAATAAAATTATGTTTCATTGGCACAACGTTTTTAAAGTTGCTGTGTAATAGTCTTAGCTGTCTCGGAGAAAGCCATCGTTCAATTCTGTGTTCCCTAAAATTTAAACATATGATGGATGTAAGATATACGCGTAAGAAAAGTGTTAAAGATATTAGCTGAGTGTCCAATGCGAGAAGTATTACTGCTTTGACAAATTGAAGCTGCATGTAGTACCATAGACCCTCTCAAACATACTCATTAGCTGAGTGTCCAATGCGAGAAGTACATTATTGCTTTGACAAATTGAAGCTGCATATAGTACCATAGACCCTCGCAAATATACTAATTTCCCTTGAGAAAAGCAACGGCATGTGAACTTGATAATGAATTTCATTTTGTTATGACATGCACTAAATTTCAAAATCCAACAGAAAATCTGCTTAAGAGTATACGCGAAATATTTTGTTATTCGGATGCTTATGATGTTCAGAGTATGTTTAAATTTATTTTGGTACTGCATGACAGAGAACTTGTATACCTATTTGAAAATTTCATGGACAAAGCCATTTCCCTAAGAGAGAAACCACTGTAATCATGTAACACCGTGCCAATTTGATGACTGCACTCTATTTTCATTTCAGGTGATTAGTGATTTATGTAAATCTTTTGTATCTATTGTACTGTACTGTGCTGTACGTGTCTGTACTGATTTTGCTACATTTTTCTTTTGATTGAGTGCATGTTTTAATGTGATTTTCTTCTTTTTTTTCTTTCATACTCTACATGTGTGCATGTTGTATATTTGACATATTGCTTTATTTTACGTAACAGCGCAGTCAATAAAGATTCATTCATTCATTCATTCATTCATACCAAGGAAAGTTATTGACCTGGACCGTCTCTATGGTCTCTGTAATTTAGGCATGATGGCATTTAAATGAAAGGTTTTATACAAAGAGCATAGATCATGTATCGTTATGTCAATTCCGATCACATCGACTTTTAACGAATTTCTCAATGAAAGAGCTAATGGATGCGCATGATATACTGTACGTTTTAGCCTTTCGGTGTCAGTTGAATGTGGCTAACCCTTTTTCCATTGTATGTGGACTTGAAAAAACGTATTATATTTAAGCATGCATATAGATGCAAATCCGTTTGCCACGTCCACTTCAAACTTGCTGAGCATGTACCTTGGGTGCATATCTACCAAAATCTTCAATTGGTACCGCTCCAGTGATTTTGTAAATGTTGTATGATTTTTCTTGTACATTGTTTAATTTTTGAATTTGTCAAAAGTTTTTATTTTTTTTCTCTGAAACTGCTGGACTAATTGCTTTTAATTTCATAGATACACCTCTGGATATGATTACGACTTACAAAGCATTTGGGAGACCACTACTTCATTCCCAAGTTCACGCTTGCTCAATTTTACTGTTCACTTGATAAATTGAGAACTATTTGGGGTAGAACTTTGTGGTTAGTGGTCATTAATGCGCACCAGATTTACACAGTACGTGATTTCATTTTCAAGATCACAAGGTTACTTTCGTGAATTTTCTTGTTTACGTGATACCTTGAAATATTTAAGCTCAGACTTAGACTATTGACCCAGTACTTTCATCGCATGATACCTTGAAATATTCAAGCTAAGACTTCGACTTTTGAGCCAGTACTTTGATATTTGTGCATGACCGTGACCTAATTCCAAAGGCCACATGACCACTTTATTTTGTGCATGTAGGGTCAGCCGTGCACATGGCTGTAAGAGTTCTCTTGATTTCTACAGAGCAAGGCACGCTTGCCATCAGTATTACGGTATCATTCCTATATCCTGCAATATATGAACACAAGACAAACCGTTGATAAGCTGCAGTGCATAAATACATGAACATATCGTCGAATTCCCACTCTTCATGTACACAGTGAATTAATATTTATTTGAAATTGGTAACTATGTAAAAAGCTATTTACCCATTTGGCGCATGCTGATATAAGCATGAAAAACAGCAATACCTGTTCAATATACATGTATGTGTATGTTAATGCACCCCAATTTTATGACGCATTTCCCTCTGGAATTAAGTCGGATCGAATCATTATATTTCTTCATAGTATGTCTGATGTTTTGGGTAACCATTTGTGGGAATCGCACTTTTCAGCTGATTTTGAAATGTGATTAGCATGATAAGAAAACGCCAAAAAAAAAAAAAAAAAAAATTAAACGTATTTTTGTTATGGGTGATATTTACGAGGATCAGCTTAATTCTGTAAGGGCTCAATTTGGCCTTAGACCCGAAAGTTGCAATATCACCTTGCTCATCTCCAAGCCCACCCGAGTGAAAAAAGTGTATTGATGCTATTGCCACCAGCTCTCCCGGCAAAGTGAACTTAGTGGGTGCAATTTGACACGGACATCAGGGACTTTTATGTCCCTTTCTGCCATTAAAATCTCCGAATTCAAAAGTCAAAGACTTATGAGTTGAAATTTGGCTCTATGTGATTTTAACTCCCTGGGAGCTGAGTTGAACAGTTTTGTATGGGAAGAATATGTTGTCTAAGTTAGAAGTATCTGATATGGTGCCTTAGTGAACGGAGTTGTTTGAGAGAGCAAAAGCAACTAACAACCCCGTCAACTGGCACAAATATCACAAAACCAGAAACTCTGTTGAAGCAAACTTAAGAAAATGAAAACAAAATATAGGGCTATGGCTGCAAAAATATATTCGAAAGAATCCAACAATTCAAATGTTTGGGGGAAAATCGCTCAGCAGTTTTCACAAGGTCAGAAGGCTGTGTCGTCAGAATTCCCTCCTTTGAAACACAGTCATTCTTTTGTAACCAATGACCTGGAACAAGCAAAGCTTTTCCATAGTTATTTTGCTGAACAATGCTAATGAGGCTGAACTTGGTACAGTGTCTTACCGTTTTCGATCAAATCGTATCAATATTGATGCTGACTAACATCTGTATTTCTCTCTCGAAGGTACCCAAAGTTGGTGGCCCGGATAATATTAACCTTAAATCACCGAGGGCTTGCTCATTGTGTATCAGTAAACGATTGGGTATTATATTTAATAAATATTTAGAAGGTGCATCTTTTCTGCAAGACTGGAAATTTGTGAATTTAAACCCCTTACTCAAAAAGAAGCAAGCAACTAGCAGAAAATTACCACCCCATAGCCCTCCTTAGTTGTGTCAGCAAGATATTCTAAATATGTGTTCAATCGTAATAACACATTCTCCATGACTTTGTGAAGATCAAGAAAAGAAAAAAATGGTGAAAAATTCCGTGTTCTTCTCAAAGATTCCCGTGTTTCTGATTGTGAATCTCAAAGCCACCCTGGCATAATTTTATGTTCTGATTGTTTCTTAACAAAACATATTGATAGTGTGTATGTGAAAGCAATAAAACGTTTTTAATGCAATTGTGCCATACAAATGTTTATCACCAAAACAAATAGATTCAGTAGAGATAAATTATCGCCATAGCACTGTTTTTCCAACTTTGTTTCTGTATCTTTAATTTACATGCTACTGTAGTGTAGTGAATGTGTCAGAAAGCCAATTTCCTAGAAATACTTTGTAACAATGTAACCATGAAGAAGGATTCATACAAGTTTCATAGTTTGTCACTAGATCGACATTTCATATGAAACTAAGATAACGCCCTTATTTTGACTGTACCTGGACATAATGCCATATTTAATGCATAAATGCCAATAATGAGGTATATGCGTTTCCGTTTTGTTGCATAATAACCTTTGCCTTCCAGAATCCTTTGTGTATATATATATATATATATATATATATATATATATATATATATATATATATATATATAAACGTTCTTTTACTTAAAACTCTTTTTCCGTATTTAAATGGTGTATCGCCTCGCTAATCACGAATATGTCAGTTGTTTAAACATGTTGATGCACATATACGGGCAATTAGAACGACATACAGGAACAGAAAAATATATTCCATGTAACTTTAATTAGTACCATTATTTCTTTTTACCGTTTCTTTTGGTTGTCGAAGATCCACTGGTTTTACGAACGGTATCTTTACTTTTCTCACGCAAGGAACAGTCCTTTTTCTGTAGGGGTGGCAGAGAACGTGGAGTAGGGGGTTTTCCGTGTGAATGCCCACATGGGTTAGGGGTAGGAGGTTTAGGAAGGAGGGTGGTTGAAGCACGCGTCGATCTGGGGGTCTTGCTATGCACACTTAAAGCTAGGTCTTGCATGCGGGATTCTATATTTTCCATTCTTTGATTAGTAGCTTGTTTATGATCTTCCAGTTCATCAATTTTAGAAGTCAAACTGCTCATCTGCTCGTGTAAATTCTCTTTTTCTACTATTAGCAGGTCAATCTCTGCCCCCTTTTCCTCTAATACAGACAAAAGGTCAGCAATTTCTTGTGACTTCTCCTGATCCTTCCGTTCCATTTCTTGTCTTAAGTCTCCCAAAGATCGTTTAGTTTCGTGAAGTTCCTTCTTTGTTTTCCTGAGCTCATCTTTCTGCTTAGCTTTCACACGCTCAAGCAAGTCAATCTGCCACTTCATTTCTTCATACTCAGTTTTCATTCTTGAAGACTCTGCAGAGAATTTTTCATTTTGTTGCTTCAGTTCTTTTATCGTTTCCACAAAGGCTTCCGTATATGCGTTTATTTGGCGAAGTGGATTCTGTGATGCTCCCTCATTACTTCCTTGACTGATATTGTTACTATCCACGGCAGCATGCAGTCGTTTACAGATTTGATACAGCTCCTCTTGTAGCTCGTCCAACTTTGACTGCAGCATGTTGATTTTCTGTTGCCAGCACCCCCTCTCAGTTTGTAGAATCTCTGCAAATCTCAGTTGCAATTCCCGCTGTCGTGGGTGGGACTCTGTGGTACAGCGGTAGTGTTCCTTTACAACTTTCTCCACGTCACGGGTAATATCGGCATCGAGGCCATACTTAGCCTTCAGAGCACTGCGCAAACGTGCACTGACGGACGAATAGCCCTTCTCTTGTAAGACGTTGCAGAAGTTATCAAACTGTTTTGCTTCTTTGCAAACTAGTACCTCAAGAAACTTGAACGGCACCATTTTCTCCACTTGACCCTATCAGCAAAAGTACAAAGTTTTAATACTACCGTGGTACTCTCAGATCATGTCAGTAAGGAATCGGTCTTACTTTAGGCAACATAGGAACGTCATCAGTTTAGTATTTGAACTGGAAAAGCCTCACAAGTATACTTTTTGTTTTATCGTCATCATCACCATCGTCGTCGTCATCATTATCATCATCATCATCATCATCGTCGTCGTCCTCGTTGTCCTTGCCGTCGTCCTTGCCGTCATCGTCGTCGTTGTCATTGTCATCATTTCCTGGTTAACAACAATATCAGCCAGCAGGAGCATCGCTATCATTACCATTCAACTTCGTAATTTAAAACTGAGAATTGCACACTGCATCAAATGAAACACTGACCACTGATTCCCTCTGAAAGTCCGGTTTTACAATTTGCGAAGGCAGGTTTTGTCTTTTTTATTATGGATTGTCTCAGGAAGAAGATTTATTCAGCAAAAAATAGATAAAATGTTCATAATTTTTGGTAGAAAGAATGGACCTTTGCTGTCGAAAATGACGAACGGATATTGATAATTTATGAAAGATATACTGAGCTTTCCTGCACTTCGCTGCATGAAATAATTTATTTCAAAAGTATTTAAACATTAATTTGGCTAAAATGAAACATAACTTACACGTAAATATTCCACTTCATCCCAGGATATGACTTTAGCGTAATGCATGGCTTCTAAAAAACCTGCATTCAGCCAACCCACTTTTGCAATAACGTACTCCTTGTTCTCATGCAGCACCGCCACCTGTAGTGGATTCATGCTGGCTCTGGGAAAAATGGATGTCAATATCTAGTGCAGAGGAACAACAACACACATATCTATTATACGTTTGAGAAGAACGTGTATTTTACTTGTAAAAATTCAATAGTCATTAATTGAATACTTGGATTTCTGAGGTTACTCACATTGGATCACATACGCACGATAAGCACCACTACAGGTATGATTTGTGAATAAAATGACAGCTTCAATTAAGTCCATACTAAAACTAATTTTGTCTTTGGAAATTATTATTGAGATGTAAGGCAAATATCAAGGGAAGAGAAGTCTGCTAGACACGGTGGCGCTAAATTTTCCCAATGTTTGCTTGTTAATGATATAATCTTGAAGGTCAACGTCACGCAAGCTCACATTTATGACCCCGGGTGGCATATTGCCTAAAGGTGTAATTATAAGGAAAAAAGTATTGACACTTGTGCATCGTGATATTATTCATGACATGAGTTAGTTTCTTAAAGTAGTACAAAACTCCACAGAATTAAGCTTGACCGAGGGCGGGAATTGTCAAACTAGCATAAAGCAGGTTAGGATTTTTGAGCGGGACAACCACTGCTTACTCCGAGCATCGATTGAATAGAAAATTGTGTCTGGGTCAGAGTCATATATATTTACCAAGTTTCACGCCATATTTACTCAGCTTGTCCAGACTCGTTCTTTCGTTTTGTGTGCATCATACTGGGAACGTAGAACTACACTTAGTGAACAAATTGGATCATAATTATCGTATTTGACTTAATCATAGAACACAATATTCCGGAACGAGAATTTATGTATGGCAACTATTACACCAGCGTCTTGCTCTATTGCCTGAGCGTGTATTTTATCTTCTTTTTTTTTCTCGTTTGTGTGAAAACGTAACTGCACAATTATTACTTGTGATGACCTTTTGCCATATCTAATTACCCTACCATGTGGACTATAATTTGGCCTGTACTTGTTAACCCACGGAGTCTGTCCTCACTTTGATAAAAAAAAAATATGTGATTGAAACGCTACAAAGCGTTTAGCTTTTTCATTTTGTCAGCTCACAGTCTACGCATTGAAGTACATTTCACGCAGTTTATTAAATGGGGTGCTTGGGTGGGGGTGGGAGGTGCACAAAAGTAAAAAAAAAAATCCTACAGCTGTTATGTATATTCCATGTAGTAATACACCCATCTGCTTGGTGCTATATCCACAATGTAATTATACTTCTGTTTCAGAAATTACACAAGAATGTAAATATTTGTCTTTCCTTGATCGATTGTTCCATTGGTTGGTTGTTTTTACAAGCAGAAGCTATTGTTGGGTTGCCACTGGACCCCGCAAACTGGCCTGGAGTGACTAGTACTGACACATTTGCTTGATCTGTTGAACCTCCCAAGCATGCCGAGGGGGAAAAATATCATCAACGGGGATGAAATATATTTAATCAACAACCTTTATCCACCATGATGTGCTGCGGAAAGGCGTTATAGTTACCGATAAAGTGTTAACAAGATATTTTTTCCTTTGTATCGGCAGCGACAACAACTTGATGTGACTGATACCTGACTAAACTTCTTGATGTTAAGTAAAAATACAGGGTATGAATGTCTTATCAATTTGATCGGGAACTCGAGTGTGTAGATTAAATGATAAGTGTCAATAATCCCATCATTCGCCTATCAATACTTCATTTAAGTACCTTTTATCTGCTAATAAATTGCCGCCCCATACGTTGTTTCGGCTGTCGTTAGAAAGTTTACGTTTAACTAGTATCCTGCTAATCAAACATTACCACATAAAACCTTTGTTTATCAAAAATAATTACCACTTTCTTTACGTGTACAATGAAGCTAAATAATTACGACCCCAGGAGTAATAAGTTTCTTTACGATTTGCGTTAAAGATAACAGTAAATTTTTAATAAATAAATAAATTCTGAGTGCACCATGACAAAATGTAAACAAAAATTTTATAACCAAGAATTAGCACCGTCATAAAATATTGCACACGTTTGCTCATGTATTGCAATAATTTTCAGTGAATAAAAAGTGATATATTAAAAAGGGTTATACGTACCTTTGGCTTCGAATAAACACGACCGATGTATTCCGTTGTTCAAGTGTAACCCACGTTACCCAGTATTGTTTACATGTATACGTGGAAGGAGAACCTCGACTTGTCTAATGTCCTGAGTTCATCCTGAACTACAAGTAACTCCCAGTGAAAAATGCAGACAACCGGAACACATTTCAAATTTAACTGTTCTTTGTCTAGTTCGTCCATGACAAAAGAGTGCTCCTCGCACTCTCCAGAAAAGGAGGAAATAAAACAGCGAAGATCAAGTCAAAACACATACAATTTACATTCAGTGGCAGAAAAAGTCCCTACATTGTATGCGGGTACCGCTTGCAAATCCGTGGTCGCTGTTGACACTGGTGTTGGCAGTGTGCCATGCTGCTTTATAGAACTAAATAAACTGACTGATTTGTTATTATAAATCTGTAGGTGGGTCCATGCAAACTTCCTTGTTTAAAATACGAATCACATACATAATATGTTTCACATGCAACTTTTGTAGTTTGATGCAGACGACCTGTCTGTTATTACAATTTCCGAAAAGTCACTAGACGTCCTTATATTTGTGACGTATTGTATTTCATTTATTTATTTGTTATTATTATATCTATTTTATTTTTATTTTTTATATTTTGTATTCGGAGGCATGGTTGCTTGCATGCAATCATATAATCCTTGTCGCTAGAAAAACTTTTCATTGAGTAGCAAACAGTCCGTATTGCGTAATACTTGTATATACTTGAAAGCAGTGACTTTTAAGTAAAATAAACGATGTATTAATTCAAGCATAAAAGAGGCCACAACCAGTAGGTGATAGTTAAATTACGTTTATATTTGGTTTAGGAATGCCAATTTCATTTAGGACTGCCAATTTTATTTCACAAGTAAGAAACAACTAATCTGATAAGTCCTGCAAATGAAATATGAAACTTGATTGCATATTAATCACAGTTATAAAAACTGTTGTGACTCACATACTTGTTCGAACAACAGTAAATTGTTTTAATTAAGTACAAAATTGACCAAAATAAATGATTGCCTCTGGTAAGGAACTTAGGCTCTGATATAGAAAATGAACTTGTCAAACGCTATATTTAAATTCAAATGGGGTGAATTATGCATTTTAGCTGTTTTTAGTACCACTTTTTATCCTGGTTAATCTCTTGTATTAGCACAATATATTCATGAACACATGTTTCCATATTTTTATGTTCATACTTGAATGAAGTGACACAGCCCCCCCCCCCCAAAAGAAAAAAAAAAAGAAAAAACCGAAAAACAAAAACACCCCCCCCAAAAAAAAAAACAGAGACAAGTTATGTCATTGATTCTTTTATATTTAGAATCCATGTACATAATGAACACTAATCAAAGAGGTTGACAGAGGTTAGTAAGATATTAACTTATGATCATCAGTTTACTTGGGCACGCTTTCGGCAAATATTTTGTTGAATAACTTCATCTAATGCAATGTGCATTATAAAGGCAAAATATGAGAAAGATCAACCGTGTATAGTCCATAGCCACAAATAGTGTCCAAACGATAGTGACTTTAAGCGATAGGGGACTAATAATTTTATCTGCTTTTTCCCCTCTGATAATGGTTTGTAACCTACCAGCTGACTCCCTATGAAGCACAATATATGAACGGTGTCAATCTGGGTAGTATTAACTTGATAAGATCAAGAATCGTGTGGGAAATGTTATTGCTTTACATGTGAAAAACGAAATCAAAATTTGTTTAAAAGTTTTAATCTGAAAGTGACCATTTTAATGCGCAATTTGGTAATTTTTTTTATGAAACAAGATAGCCTCTGTTCAAAACATATGGTATGCCAGTATACAGATGTCAGTTCTTGGATGTTTCGCTGAGAGATATAAATTTGTTTTATACAGCATGGAGAAAAGCATTACGTTTTTATCTGTAGAATACCAGCAATAGCAATTAGCTCATACGTATATTATATATTCGTACATAAACACACATACACATTAATACATAGAGTATGTGCTTTTGGAAGTTGAAATACATGAAAGGTTCATTGAGTTTAGTTATAAAATACCAAATAGCACCAATCCCCAAGTTCATAGTTTTGACTTCACAGCTGTAGATGACAGTCATTCCGCCACATGCAGCTCCTTTAATATCATTTTATGAAAGTTTGATGTCAACAATTGTTTTTGTTAATAACCACAGCTATGCCCACCTTATCAACTAACTGCATGGCTCCAAGTGTCTAAATTTTGCAGAAGTTTAAAGTGAGGCCATATTCCTTATTCGTGAATTATGGCTAGCCAGAGGCGGACAGTTGAATGGCGATTTATTACGCCAATAACTTAAAGGTACAATGGAAATACTATGTTTACCAATAAATTAGTGTCCTAATGTTCAAGCTGACCTACGATTACCTCGTTTTATGCTATTCAAATGACTCGTTTTTACATTGTGTTACGTGACAAGTCACTCTATTCTGTACTTTTGTTCTTTATTTACGTACGAATAGTATATATATATATATATATACATATATCCCTGCAATATTCTTTTGGGGGTGTGACGAAAGAAGTACGTTCATATCTACAAAATGAAATAATCCCGAGTTGTTATTCTCAAGCATTTCTACTATATTTTGTTTTATAAACAATCTGCTTGGAACAAAGAAACAAAACGACTGTGTGAATCCGTATGCTAGTCAAAACTACGGAATTGCATATTCTTGTGTGCGTAAAGATTTTTCGACCTCTCTCTGATCATCATCAATATATCGAAAGATAATGGGGCAATACAGCTGCTCAACCGGGCTGAACAACACTGACTGCGCGTCATTTGTTTGATTACATGGCTGTGTTTACCTTGTGCATCCGTTCAAGTAGCGTGTTCGCCTGGTGGAAATTACACGCTATCTTGTACATAACAGAGCTTCTACACTATTTTTCCTACCAAATGTAATCGGAAAACAATTTTCATAAAAGAGGTACGTGCATTTTTTTTCATGTTTGCCAAGTGCCTTCGGTTGTGCCCAGGTAACAAATTCAACTGACGTCAAACTCGGGGGGGGGGGGGAGGGTAATGTGTAAAAGGGGAAAGAACATCCATTTTAAACATAACTGTCATGTTTCGACAAATGTCCAAGTTACCTAAGGCCTAACAAAAAAATATATGTTTGTGGTTGAGATAACCCGACCAACTCCACCGAAAAGGCCCGAGTCTCGTCCCTAAGCATTTTTTATGAAACTTAAAGTAAAATAAAAAAAAAAAAAAGGGGGGGGGTAAAAGATTTCAAACCGTCATTGCCTAATCAAAAATAGATCGACCCTGGCTGAAATATTTTATCGAGAAAGTGGCCGTCGTGTGTTATTATGCGGTAAAGTCAACTCAACCACAGTAGTTTAATTCAACATGTCTGCAGTGAAGGGTTAACTTGGGCCGGGGAAAGAGCATAGCTGCATAGCCACGGTGTTCGGTGAAACAGCATGACCATGGACCTGGTTGAAAGATTTTATCGAGAAAGCGGCCATCATGAACCATTATTTTGCAGTAAAGTCAACTCAAGCACAGCGTTTCATTTCAACTTGAACCGAGGGTTAACTCGGGCCGGGGAGACAGCATAACAACACAAAGTTCAATGAGGCATATCTATGGTTGTTCGATGAAACAGCACAGGCCATAGTCCCATTTGTGTCAGCCTTTAAGGACCTCATAGCCCTACTTGTTTGGTGATCGTTGTAATATTCCGCTAGATTCCAGGTGTCCGTTCTCTGAGTTAGCAGGGCAAACGGTCGTTAAAGTACTTTTAAAACGGGACTTTCTATCTTAACTTTAATCTGCCCGCTCGGTTGTGTCTGAAGCAGTCATCATCGTTAGTTACAAATCCCAATGCGACACGATATACCTGGAAACGGCAAGTGGTGAGCGCCATTTTGACTATTGCGCAATGCCACATAAAAATAAATTTGATTTGGATATCAAAATGAATCGCGGCCCCAGCATATATCATATCATTATTGGTCCTCTGAAACATATTTTTAAAAATGGCAGCCAAGTGCCAGTGAGCCGCTTGAATATTTTGAAGAGGTAGTATCGAAAATATGTGTGCGATTGGGGTAAAGGAAGGTTAATTTGTCTAATAAATGTATTGTACAATATATAATGGGGCTTTTACAGAGTGACCATTGCCTAAAAATGTAAATAAACACCAATACAGATATCAGTTGTAGCCAGCGGTGGGCCCAAGTGTACGGATTTTGTATCAGACACTGGAGTTGCCCATAGGCTACGATTTAAGCAGCAGCACTTGTAGGACCCGCCACGACTCCCTGGTGTGTGAAAGATGGAGCTTGGGCGAGAAGGTTGCCCGATAGTATATACAGGTCCGAAAGTACCGGCGGGTCTTAATGTAAGTGGTAAACATATCCTGCTCAAATTGCCTCCCAAAGGCATGGTGTGCAAAATCACGTCTGCTTCAGCGTTTTCACCTAATTGTCTCACAAATAGAAAACATATCAGCGACAATTGTAGATGAGAGTTATCAGAATGTTTAACTCCTGGTTCAATATTGTTTCTTTCCGCAAGCTGGACGCATTTTAGTTAACTCGCATTGAGGGAAGCTCTTATTTTAATCTTGCTCCGGCCAGGAAACGGTTAAAAGTAATCCCTCTTTGATTCACTTTAAATAGTGATACAAAATAGGCAAGGAATAAACGGTTTGATCTTGAATTACAATTTAAGTATAATGAACAATGAGACAAGCAATATAGGAATCCAGGTGACGCGTTGAAGGTAAGACTTCAGAGTTATAGCTGACGCATGTATACGTGCTTATGATAACAATATTAAACCGAAACGGGTTTTGTGGGGTTTGGCCAAAAAAAATAGTCTGCCTGGAACCAGTAAATCTCTTACTTGGGTGAGATTCAACACTAAATTACCACAGACGGGAGATGAAGTCAAAAGAAAGACCAAGCACAAAAAACATTCTCAATGAAGTGTTAAATAGAGTTGCAAACATACTGATTGCGAATATTTGCTAACAGATGCATGGCATTAACACAAATTGCTACCCTTTGGCAGCGTGCAAAAGACCTTCATGTACTTTCGATACCTCAAACACACATTTCGATTGGTACGAATACAAATGCTGGTTCTGTGTTCTCTCCGGCGACATCTAGATCGATATTACTCCTGGGAACTCTAATTACACTTATAATGGTGCTATGATATAAGAAAGTTGTCGTCAGAGACTGTCTGTTACCCCAATCCCAACGGTTCAAATATACAGTCCTCACATTGTGTTTTTGGAAACCATTTTGATTATCATGAAATTATCATCTCGTTGTTATTGTTGAAGATGATGATGATGATGATCTAAGTAATAACTGTGATGATCATGATATATGCCTATGACGATTGTTATGTGACAGTGGACAAAAGTAGTTCTTATAGAAATAATGATGATGATGATAATAATAATAAGTGACCGCATAATTCAGCACACGTCTTTCACATGTATTAATTACGTAAGAAGGTCCACCAGACTCAACCTGTGCTTTTTCAATTTATTTGGCCAAGCAAATGTTAGAAAAGATGCCATTTCAATGACCCCCCGAAACATAGAATGCATTAAAATCACAAAAACGTGACACCATGAAATAACGTGGTAAAGATCCACATCGGGTACATACCAATAATGCCGTTCGGTTCACATGCAACATTATTTGTTTCTCCTGCAATGCATTTCATTCACACCCGATATACTATTTCCTTTCAATCTGATTTGCATCGTGTTTATATCTCATTGCGTTCCTACGATAAAAAAATCGATTAAACGAAATACGATTTTCCCTTGGGATATTCCGTTTGTAAAAATTAGTGATATATGGGTAATTTGAACCAGAAATGCGGTAAGGGTCATCACATTCTGCTGTGGAAACCTTCAATAGAGAGTCCATTTCAAAATATCCAATGCGGTTCTCCTCGAGGTCACCGACTGGTTAGAACATTTCATTGAATGTGGCTGAAATCGTTCCATATAAATGCTGGGGTACGTTCATGTAATTACAGCCTACACAATCATTTTCAATACGAGGCAAGTAAAATGTAAATGCAGTGACTTCTAAATCACATGCGCGCGATTTTTTAAAAATAAAAATCAGACTAAAAAGTTAAAAATACCAGAGAAATGTACCTGATGTTTTTTTCCAAACCATGTGCATCTGTATGCGCCGTGAACAAAAATGAAGTCTGTCCCTGTGCTAGACATATGGGTAATATTTTCATGAGAAAAAATAAAATATGTGTTCATGTACATATTGCTCCAAAAAATATCAGTATTCACCCCTATATTGGATACCTCAATGTCCAAATTTGATATTTCCCCACAATTTAATTGCGAGACTTAAATGAGTCCATGCACATCAGCAAATCTTACATGTCAATCCACACATCAGGTCTATCACCAGAAATCTATATAACACATAATTTGAAAACCACGTGTGCCTGCAGCTATTTAAAAAAACACAGAATTGTTTGAAAATGAATATGCCTTTTCAGAGACTGTTAGCTGCCTGCTATGGAAGAAAAGTTCTTCATCTAAACTAAGAACTAAGCCGAACCTAGAGTCTTCATTCACCACATGCACGGAATTTTGGGTGCATGCGTCAGTCTTGAATCTCTGGTCTTTGTGAAAACCCGAGGGACAGAGACATCATTTCTGCCAAGCAACAAGGACCTGATATTCGTCGCATGGATGCCTTGTGCATAGTTCAACAATCGTTTAGAGAAATGATTGACTGTCAGGTTGTGGGGCAAGAAATCGTGCTCCAATGTAAAAGACGTAAACAATGCCATGTCAAGATTACAAAATGCTCCCCAAATTGTTATGTCGACAATTTCCTCAGAATCGACTATTCAGTAGACGTCTATGGTGCTATCTTTTATCAGACATGTTTGATTACAGATCAATCTGCAATTGATTCTTGCAGAGTCTATTGTAATCATATGGTGCAGTAGAGCCTGCTTGTTAAGCGCCTTGTTGATATTTGAATAACTCTGCACAAATTAGCATTGCGTCTCGTAACATGGATATCAATTTGGTGAAAGTCCGATAAGCATCTAAGACACAGATTATATGTTGTTATACTTATCATCACTTCCATTGAGTAAACAATGAAAAACTCTTACGTTAAAAATGTTAATGTCCATACTGAATGGCCATGTAAAAATTATAAAATTTAACATTTTAAATCTTGTGTTAACAAACATATAACATGTGCACATATTGATTCTAGTAGTTTCGAGTTATTTCAGGTGTGTGTTTTCATATTACCATAAAATAGTTGCAACCTAAGAATTGTGATGGTGTGTATTTCAATAATATGAAATATTCACCATCATGATGTATTTGCAATGCTCTAACGCTTCACGATCAATTTTAGTTGTATGTCCACCTTTGTATGGGCCACTTAGTCTACATATACCCATGCACGAAGTCAAGGATTTTGCACATACGCACACGCACATTGTATAGCATATATGCGGTCTGTTAATACAGGTGCAGGTGCACGTGTACTGTCGTGGGAACGTATTTCCCATCACATATTAGTTAATTTTTGTTTCAATAAATCAAACTAGTGGCACGCACTGTTACCAGGCCTGGCCAGTTGAAACAAACAAAAGTAACGCACTGAGTCAATGTACCTTATCGCTTAGTTATACTTTCCTGAAATTTCCCTGATTTGGACAGAGTTCTATCCCTTTTTTACCCGCGGATTGCACCTTTTGCGTTCGTTTAATTTTAATTTGTATGCTAGAAATTGTAATATAACGAACCGAGAAAGTTTTGTGTCTGTCATAAATATTGTTTTGGAATGATTCCAGGCTTCGTGGAGCCGCACGTGTTTCAGCTTTCCGAGCCTCTTGTTTTGAAGATGTAGACATCGCTACTTCTTTAATTGGTTAAAATGTGTAACGGACAAAAGAGACAGTATGCGCTTGGAGGTATGTGATAAATTAAAACCTTAGTTTGATTTTTGATCACTGATTTTACAAGTTTATATATTGTCTTGAAGATGTTAAAATTAGCAGCAAGTAATCTCTTTAAGGACAAACCAAATCGCTTTTCATGGCGTTTTGTATCAATGGCTTGCTTTTGGCTTCCAAATTAAAAGAACGCCTTTTTGCGTGAGTAAAATTCAGTTTTATATACATGTAGAACAAAATTATAATTATTCAACAAAACAATTCATTGCATATAAATGTGAAGATTAAGGAATTACATCTCCATTGCCCTACGTATAAGACAAATTAATGGAGCTTTCGTCGTTCATTTTATATCATAAAACGGTCACCAACATGGGACAAGAAATCTTAATAATATCATGTGTTATATGACTCATTTTGAAATGTACGGCTGATATTCAGTCAATGAAGTTGCCAAATCCATAATCTTTACAACTTTGAAATAGGGGAATCATGACGAATGCTATAATGTAAAGTTTTCATAATATCGGGAGGATTAATAATTTTTGTTACTGTTATTATGATTAATATTTGCCGTTTTGTGTGTTTTCATCACCAAAATTAAACAATGACATTGAATTTATTAGTACATATATAATTATGATGTATATCAAGGACATTTTAAACTCAATGAGAAAATGTAATCTGATCTATATAATGTATGTTGTCCACTGGCCTTGGCGGAGAATAAATTAAGGGTCAGTAGAGACAAATTATCTCCTTTTTAGCTCAGCTGACTTGTCAGTCAGCTGAGGTTATGTGATGGTTAGGCATCCGTCGTTCGTCTGTCGTCCGTCGTCCGTCATCCGTCGTCCACAATTCACATTTTCGACTTCTTCTCTAAAACCGCAAGCCAGATTGACTTCAAACTTGGTTGGAATGTGCCTTGGGTAGGTCTTTACCAAGTTTGTCCAAATGGTCATGGTATAGTGATTTTGGATTTTTTTATGATTTTTAAAAAAAAATTTGGGGGGAAATCTTAAAAAATCTTCTTCTCCGAAACAACTAGGCCAATTGCTTCAAAATTGCATAGGGACACTTCTGGGGACCTCTAGACCTTAAATTATTCAACAAGTGGCGCTGCAATTTTTCCTATTTTTTTATGAATTTTTGTGTGTTTTTGCCATTTTCGACTTCTTCTCCAAAAGCGTCACTCAGATTATGCTGAAAATTGGTGTGAATGTTCCTGGGAGAAGGGTTCCACAAGTTTGTTCCCTAGGTGCCGTTGCTGTGGATCCCTGATTTTTAACGATTTTTTCAATTCGGGTACTTATCGGCCAATGCATACATTCCTATTGATTACTATGTAAGCGAATGTGGACTGCTGTGGTAATTCATGTTTTCGACCTCTTCTCCAAAACCATCAGTCAGATTCACTTGGAATTTAGTGGGGATGTACCTTGCGTGGGTCTCTATCAAGTTTGTTCAAATGGTTACGGTCCAGTAATTTTTTGATTTTTTATGATTTTTTTTGTTCATTTTTGGGGCAAATCTTCAAAAATCTTCTCTGAAACCGCTCACCCAATTGCTTTGATATCACACAGGAATACTGCAGGGGAGTCCTAGTTCTTAATTTGTTCACCAAGTGGCGTTGCGGTTTTTTTCTAATTTTTCATGATTTTTTGTGTGCTATTGCTATTTTCGACTTCTTCTCCAGAACTTTCACTTAGATTAAGCTGAAACTTGGTGGATTTGTTTTTTGTAGAAGGGTCAAACAAAGATATTCACTAGGTGATAATGCTGCGGATTGCTGATTTTTAACGATTTTTCAATTCGGCTACTTTTTTGGTAAATGCACCTTTCCTATTGATCACTATGTAAGTCAATGGGCGTTCTAATGCTAATTCACATTTTTGACTTCTTCTCCGACACATCAGCCAGATTGACTTCAAACTTGGTAGCAATGTACCTTGGGTGGGTCTCTACCAAGTTTGTTCACTTGGTCAGGCTCCGTTGATTTTTGGATTTTTTTTAATTTTTTTTTTTTTTTTTGGTGGGGGGGGGGGGCAAGTCTTCAAAAAATCTTCTTGTCTGAAACCGCTCACCCAATTGCTTTGATATCACACAGGAATACTCCTGGGGAGTCCTAGTTCTTAATTTCTTCACCAGGTGGCGCTGGGTTTTTTTTCTATTTTTTTATGATTTGTTTGTGTGCTACTGCTATTTTCGACTTCTTCTCCAGAACTTTCACTCAGATGAAGCTGAAACTTGGTAGATCTGTTTCTTGTAGAAGGGTCAAACAAAGATATTCACTAGGTGGCAATGCTGCGGATTGCTGATTTTTAACGATTTTTCAATTCGGCTACTTTTTTGGTAAATGCACCTTTCCTATTGATCACTATGTAAGTCAATGGGCGTTCTAATGCTAATTCACATTTTTGACTTCTTCTCTGACACCATCAGACAGATTGACTTTAAACTTGGTAGCAATGTACCTTGGGTGGGTCTCTACCAAATTTGTTCACTTGGTCAGGCTCCGTTGATTTTTGGATTTTTTTTAATTTTTTTTTTTTTTTTTGGTGGGGGGGGGGGGGGGGGGGCAAGTCTTTAAAAAAATCTTCTTGTCTGAAACCGCTCACCCAATTGCTTTGATATCACACAGGAATACTCCTGGGGAGTCCTAGTTCTTAATTTCTTCACCAGGTGGCGCTGGGTTTTTTCTATTTTTTTATGATTTGTTTGTGTGCTACTGCTATTTTCGACTTCTTCTCCAGAACCGTCACTCAGATGAAGCTGAAACTTGGTAGATATGTTTCTTGTAGAAGGGTCAAACAAAGATATTAACTAGATGGCAATGCTGCGGATTGCTGATTTTTAACGATTTTTCAATTCGGCTACTTTTTTGGTAAATGCACCTTTCCTATTGATCACTATTTAAGTCAATGGGCGTTCTAATGCTAATTCACATTTTTGACTTCTTCTCCGACACCATCAGCCAGATTGACTTTAAACTTGGTAGCAATGTACCTTGGGCGGGTCTCTACCAAATTTGTTCACTTGGTCAGGCTCCGTTGATTTTTGGATTTTTTTTAATTTTTTTTTTTTTTTTTTTGGTGGGGGGGGGGGGGCAAGTCTTCAAAAAATCTTCTTGTCTGAAACCGCTCACCCAATTGCTTTGATATCACACAGGAATACTCCTGGGGAGTCTTAGTTCTTAATTTGTTCACCAGGTGGCGCTGGGTTTTTTCTATTTTTTTATGATTTGTTTGTGTGCTACTGCTATTTTCGACTTCTTCTCCAGAACCGTCACTCAGATGAAGCTGAAACTTGGTAGATATGTTTCTTGTAGAAGGGTCAAACAAAGATATTCACTAGGTGGCAGTGCTGCGGATTGCTGATTTTTAACGATTTTTCAATTCGGCTACTTTTTTGGTAAATGCACCTTTCCTATTGATTACTATGTAAGTCAATGGGCGTTCTAATGCTAGTTTTAAAATTTTTGACTTCTTCTCCGACACCATCAGCCAGATTGACTTCAAACTTGGTAGCAATGTACCTTGGATGGGTCTCTACCAAGTTTGTTCGAATGGTAACGCTCCATCGATTTTTGGATTTTTTATGATTTTTTTGTTTGTTTGTTCTTTTTTGGGGCAAGACTTAAAAAATCTTCTTCCCTGAAACCGCTCATCCAATTGCTTTGATATCACACAGGAACACTTCAAGGGAGTCCTAGTTCTGAAATTGTTCACCAGGTGGCGCTGCGATTTTTTCTATTTTTTAATGATTTTTTTGTGTGCTACTGCTATTTTCGACTTCTTCTCCAGAACCGTCACTCAGATGAAGCTGAAACTTGGTAGATATGTTTCTTGTACAAGGGTCAAACAAAGATATTAACTAGATGGCAATGCTGCGGATTGCTGATTTTTAACGATTTTTCAATTCGGCTACTTTTTTGGTAAATGCACCTTTCCTATTGATCACTATGTAAGTCAATGGGCGTTCTAATGCTAATTCACATTTTTGACTTCTTCTCTGACACCATCAGCCAGATTGACTTTAAACTTGGTAGCAATGTACCTTGGGTGGGTCTCTACCAAATTTGTTCACTTGGTCAGGCTCCGTTGATTTTTGGATTTTTTTTATTTATTTTTTTTTTTTTTGGTGGGGGGGGGGGCAAGTCTTCAAAAAATCTTCTTGTCTGAAACCGCTCACCCAATTGCTTTGATATCACACAGGAATACTCCTGGGGAGTCCTAGTTCTTAATTTGTTCACCAGGTGGCGCTGGGTTTTTTCTATTTTTTTATGATTTGTTTGTGTGCTACTGCTATTTTCGACTTCTTCTCCAGAACCGTCACTCAGATGAAGCTGAAACTTGGTAGATATGTTTCTTGTAGAAGGGTCAAACAAAGATATTCACTAGGTGGCAATGCTGCGGATTGCTGATTTTTAACTATTTTTCAATTCGGCTACTTTTTTGGTAAATGCACCTTTCCTATTGATTACTATGTAAGTCAATGGGCGTTCTAATGCTAATTTAAATTTTTGACTTCTTCTCCGACACCATCAGCCAGATTGACTTCAAACTTGGTAGCAATGTACCTTGGATGGGTCTCTACCAAGTTTGTTCGAATGGTAACGCTCCATCGATTTTTGGATTTTTTATGATTTTTTTGTTTGTTTGTTCTTTTTTGGGGCAAGTCTTAAAAAATCTTCTTCCCTGAAACCGCTCATCCAATTGCTTTGATATCACACAGGAACACTTCAAGGGAGTCCTAGTTCTGAAATTGTTCACCAGGTGGCGCTGCGATTTTTTCTATTTTTTTAATGATTTTTTTTTTGTGTGCTACTGCTATTTTCGACTTCTTCTCCAGAACCGTCACTCAGATGAAGCTGAAACTTGGTAGATATGTTTCTTGTAGAAGGGTCAAACAAAGATATTCACTAGGTGGCAGTGCTGCGGATTGCTGATTTTTAACGATTTTTCAATTCGGCTACTTTTTTGGTAAATGCACCTTTCCTATTGATTACTATGTAAGTCAATGGGCGTTCTAATGCTAGTTTTAAAATTTTTGACTTCTTCTCCGACACCATCAGCCAGATTGACTTTAAACTTGGTAGCAATGTACCTTGGGTGGGTCTCTACCAAATTTGTTCACTTGGTCAGGCTCCGTTGATTTTTGGATTTTTTTTATTTATTTTTTTTTTTTTTTGGTGGGGGGGGGGCAAGTCTTCAAAAAATCTTCTTGTCTGAAACCGCTCACCCAATTGCTTTGATATCACACAGGAATACTCCTGGGGAGTCCTAGTTCTTAATTTGTTCACCAGGTGGCGCTGGGTTTTTTCTATTTTTTTATGATTTGTTTGTGTGCTACTGCTATTTTCGACTTCTTCTCCAGAACCGTCACTCAGATGAAGCTGAAACTTGGTAGATATGTTTCTTGTAGAAGGGTCAAACAAAGATATTCACTAGGTGGCAATGCTGCGGATTGCTGATTTTTAACTATTTTTCAATTCGGCTACTTTTTTGGTAAATGCACCTTTCCTATTGATTACTATGTAAGTCAATGGGCGTTCTAATGCTAATTTAAATTTTTGACTTCTTCTCCGACACCATCAGCCAGATTGACTTCAAACTTGGTAGCAATGTACCTTGGATGGGTCTCTACCAAGTTTGTTCGAATGGTAACGCTCCATCGATTTTTGGATTTTTTATGATTTTTTTGTTTGTTTGTTCTTTTTTGGGGCAAGTCTTAAAAAATCTTCTTCCCTGAAACCGCTCATCCAATTGCTTTGATATCACACAGGAACACTTCAAGGGAGTCCTAGTTCTGAAATTGTTCACCAGGTGGCGCTGCGATTTTTTCTATTTTTTTAATGATTTTTTTTTTGTGTGCTACTGCTATTTTCGACTTCTTCTCCAGAACCGTCACTCAGATGAAGCTGAAACTTGGTAGATATGTTTCTTGTAGAAGGGTCAAACAAAGATATTAACTAGATGGCAATGCTGCAAATTCCTGATTTTTAACGATTTTTCAATTCGGCTACTTTTTTGGTAAATGCACCTTTCCTATTGATCACTATGTAAGTCAATGGGCGTTCTAATGCTAATTCACATTTTTGACTTCTCCAAAACCATCAGCCAGATTGATTTCAAACTTGGTAGCAATGTACCTTGGGTGGGTCTCTACCAAGTTTGTTCAATTGGTCAGGCTCCATTGATTTTTTTTTTTTTTTCGGGACGGGCAAGTCTTAAAAAAATCTTCTTCCCTGAAACCGCTCACCCAATTGCTTTGATATCACACAGGAATACTCCTGGGGAGTCCTAGTTCTTAATTTGTTCACCAAGTGGCGCTGCGATTTTTTTCTATTTTTTTATGATTTTCTGTGTGCCATTGCTATTTTCGACTTCTTCTCCAGAACTTTCACTCAGATGAAGCTGAAACTTTGTAGATATGTTTCTTGTAGAAGGGTCAAAGAAAGTTTTCACGAGGTGGTAATGCTGCAGATTCCTGATTTTTAACGATTTTTTCAATTCGGTTACTTGTTGGTCAATGCACCTTTCCTATTGATTACTATGTAAGTCAATGGAGATTCTGATGCTAATTTACATTTTTGACTTCTTCTTCGAAACTGTCGTCCAGATTAACTTCAAACGTTGTGGCAATGTTCATTGGGTGAGTCTCTACCAGATTTGTTCAAATGGTCACGCCCCATTGATTTCTTGACTTTTTATGCATTTCTTTGCTCTTTTTGAGGGCAAATCTTAAAAAATCGCAAGGGTATATGTGCATGTCAGCTGAGCACAGGACTGTCACAGTCCTCTTATTCGAAATTGATATTGAATCGACCGACTTTAGAGACTGTATGTAAAACCTTAAAGTTGATACTGAATTTGTATGATAAAAAGCCATATGTGTTACATTACAAAAAAACTTAAATTGTATAAATTGGGATTGAAGTTGCAAAAAATTAGTCGAGTCCTTTCCCCCCATAAGAAAGCTTGGATGAAACCGTATGTTGATGTCAATGCAAACAAAAGGGCCTCTGCCACGAATTAATTTGAAACTGACTTTTTCAAACTTATGAATAATGCTGTGGCGTGTACGGAAAATGTCTAAAACACAATAAGAAACGAACAGAAATTAAATTTGTAACAGAGAAAACCAGTTTTCAGAAATTTAGTTCGAAACAAACATTTCGTTCATTCAGCATATTAAAAAAACATTTGGTTAGTGCTCAAACGAGTAGAGCTGTGGTTCATTTCAGTCTCCCCATCTTAATACAAGTATGTATTCATGGATTGAGCAAATGTATCATGTATCGTTTTCACTATTATTACATAAAACAGAAGTATGGAGATAATGCAAGATTGCTTCTTACGAATACAGATTCTCTCACTTATCACATTGCTGCCTCGGCTGGCTATGCCGTCATCATAGCATCATGATGGCTAAAAGTAAATACTTTTTTTTATTTTTCAAATTATCCAGAGATTCACTTTTTACATATCACCGAAAATAAAACAAAGTCAGGACGTTTAAGGATGTTACAGCCGGTATACCTGCGATATAATTTTGCCGTCTGAAATCTAAAATGTGTTCTATGCTTTCGTCTAAAACCCAAGTAGCAAAGAGCGCTATAACTACTTCAAATGAAGTCACCAAGGCTGTAAACGGGGTCAAGACAGCCTCTTTAAATATGATTTCTCACCAGGGTTATCCAGATACCTAATTTAATTCATCCGAGATTGAAAACGAATTCCTTTCAATTCAAAGTGAGCGACTTGAAGTATCTAATAGGCACAAATGAAAAAAAAAAAAACAAACAAACAAACAAACAAACAAAAACAAAAAAGTAAGAGATGTATAATTTTCCACAGACGAAGATGCAAAGAACAATGCCAAATTCTTCCGAGATTAGCACAGAATGTTGCTGGATCCAACTTCTTTCTGCTTTCGTTATCGTCAGGTTAACCATTGGCTGGCTTTTTATTATGCCTCAGAAGACAGAATTCAATGCGAGCTTTAAGGCCGACAAATTGCAAATCGCGGTCAGCGGTTTCAAAAAGAAACCTAACATTCACCTGAATAACTTTATTAAAGTCAATTCGGTAATTGTTTCTAAATAAGACTTTACTCAGTTGCTTAAAAAGATCAATGAAATAAGTAATGCGGTGAGTACCTGTGAAAAAATCAGTTGCTCGATCAGCAGGAGAATACAAAAAGAGCATTAAGCCAGTTTAGCCAGACGAAACCAGCAACAGCAGCCACAAGTCTGACTCCACAGAGGCAATGGATGGTGACGACGATGACGATGAAATTAAGTAATATTTGTGATGTTTACTACAGCAAAAAAATTTTGCCGAGAATTTATGTTATTCTGGTTAAACGATTGTTCTAAAACCAATGACAGTTCGGACTTCATGAAACACACAAATAAATGCAAGATGAATCATACAATCTTGGCTTGATGTATATTCTGACTTTTTAAGGTACACATCTTAAACTGATTGGAATTCTTCCATCTTGATATAAATATATATATATTTCACACCCTAAAAACTTCAAGCTTGTCCCCCAAATATAATTGAAGAATCATAGTGGAGGGTATGCCGGTAATGATGGAGAGCGGAAGAAAAAATGGTAAAATTTTCCCTGCTCTTGATGTCATTTGTATGCATTCGGCTTTCTTTGCCTTTGATGTCATTTGTGTGTAATTTGCTTTCAGTCTTGCTGGTATTGTTTGTGATAAGGATCAGAGGAAAGTAGAATCGAAACACTTTTGGTAGCTTTCAAAATTGCAACAACTTATATATGATACAAGTTATATTAATATTTATTTCCTCTGGGATCCAGTAGAGTACAGTTTTAACCACACAGATTGCAAGTTTATTCACGTTTTCCAGATTTGATAAAATAAGCGTGTGAGGTTTTGCCGTTATCGAGGAAATGTTTGTATTGATATCTGCGTATTTGTCGGGAACAGTGCAACAGGCATGGGCATTTGGTTAACTGGACAGAAGTTCCAGTATTTCCTCTGATAAATTCCGAGATTACTTAGGACGATAAGTGGAGCAGATGCTCTTGCCACATATACATATACAGTGGCAGCACTCACTTACAGTTGCAAAGTTTGATATCTTATAACTTTGTCCAAAATTAACATGTCCACATTATTTATGCAATCTTTCATAGTCTAAAGTTCAACTATATTTTGATAAAACTTTAAGAAATTCTGTTCAGCTGTTCAGGACAACAAGACGGAAAAAACCTTAACACACAAAAATTCATAAAAGAATAGGAAAACAATGGCAGCTCTACCCGGTGGCCAAAAATAAGAACTAGTTGACCCTAGGTGACCGTATGTGCAATATCAACGCAATTGGCCAAGAAGTTCTGTGGATGAGGATTTTTTTTTTAAAAAACTAATTTAGAAATTCACAAGAAATAGAACAATTATTGCATGATCATCTCCTTCGCAAACATTTTTAGAGGTCTATCTGGAGAACAGCCATGTGCAAAATCAAAACATTCCACGCAGCAGCTTTGGAGAAGAAGTCCAAAGTGTACAAAGTCTAATGACAGACGGACGGGCATACGACAGGACGGTCGCAGCGCCCCTAGTTGCCCCTAGGTAACCCTATGTGCAATATCAAAGCAATTGGCAAAGTAGTTCTTAAGATGAGAAAATTTCAAGTTTTTTTCCAAAAATCTATTTTAAAAAATCATAAAAAATAGAAAAAAAATTGCATGATCATCTCCTTCGTAAACTTGGTAGAGGTCTATCTGGGAAACATCCATATGCAAAATTAAAACATTCCATGCAGCTGTTTTTGAGCAGAAGTCGAAAATGTAAAAAGTCTAATGACAGACGGGCGGATGGACGGAAGGACTGAGAGATGGATGGACGACGGACACCAACGGATTCTGTAAGCCCTACTGACTGACAAGTCAGCTGAGCTAAAAACTGACACAAAGTTTTGATATACAGAATTATTACCAAATAAATAAATAAATAAATAAATAAATGAATGAATGAATGAATGAATGAATGAATGAATGAATGAATGAATGAATGAATGAATGAATGAATAAATAAATAAATAAATAAATAAATAAATAAATAAATAAATAAATAAATAAATAAATAAATAAAAACAGAAACAGAAAACGAGCAAAGCGAGCAAGCGGTGTTAAGCTTTAGGATTACGAATCATTAGTTGGGTTTGTTTTCTTTGAATTGTAACTGTGAAGAATTAATCCCTTTTGATCATAGATTTAGATTCAAATGTCTATCACACTTTTAACAGCCTACTTGGTTCACTGACTATGGATAACTTCAGTCTAAGGTCAGTGGCCTGTGACTGCGATTTAAGCTTCCTGCGTTTGTTAGGCATTATCATTGATTACACCTGTCCAACTAACTATTGAAAGTTGAGAACAAGTGAATTTGTGGTGACTGGCATTTTTGTTATATGTTGTGTCGAAATTAAGTAGGTTATTTTTGCATTTTGGGGCGATGAAAAGTGTCCTCAATACACATTAGACAGGTGTCTTCAGTAGGGAAATGCCCCTTGAATGAAAACGACTTAAAATATTCGGGACTGGGGAAATCTGTCCACATCACAGAGGTATCCACAAAGGCAGGTTTGACTATATATATATATATATATATATATATGTATATATGTATACATATATATATATATATATATATATATATATATATATATATATATATATATATATATATATATATATATAGTAAAACCTGTCTATTGCGGACACCTGTGGTTCTGGCAGAAGTGTCCACAATAGACAGGTGTCCACAATAGGCAGGGGCTGAACATTTGGGATTTCAGAGTACATTCGCTCTCAGTTTTTGTACATTATGCCCCTGACACTTTACTCAAGCGCATGTTAACTTGGAATGTTACAGTTTATCTTTTAAGGGAAAAATTGTGTGTGTATGGGCTTACCAGGCTAAAGAAAGTTTGCGTTATTTCTTTTACTGACAGAAAAGAAACAAACAACAAACATACCACAGGGATACCCTATGCTTTGAGTATTATATAAATGTATATGCCATTGTTACACATTGTGAATAACTTTACATGAGTCTCAGGGGGTCCTTTGCTTTAGGCTTAATGATTAATCTATGGAGCTTAATTGTTTGACAGAGAAAGTGTGAGCAACCTCACTCAACAGGAGCACCAGTGCTCAGAGACACCTGGCATGTTTGTTGAGGCATTGCAGCCTAACTGCTTGGCTGAGTGAGCTTATTATGTGTCATAGGCCACTGAACAATGGATTAATTAGTCTTTGATTCCAGCTTAACATGCACGGCATTGTTCAGGCGTTACAACTTGGAACATCATAAGTTGCAACAAATGCATTAATTTATTGTGTCCACAATAGACAGGTTGTTTTTGCATTTGGTACCCCAAAAAGTGTCCGCAATACACAATAGACAGGTGTCCACTGTTGACAGGTATCACCAATATGAAAATGACTTAAAAATATTCGGTTCTGGCCAAACCAGGTGTCCACAAGGACAGGTGATGGAACCTTAGCAAATCTATTCTCGGTCACAAACTTTATCAAAACATACCAACTCTTATTGACGGTGGAAGGAATATTTCTTCTGATATTGAGAAGTCAGTGACCTTCAACAAGTATTTTGCTGATCAGTGTAAGACTCCGCATGATGAAAACCCTTTGCCCTTGCCCGACCTTGCCTTCCGAACTGAGGCCCGCCTGTCTATATTTCAAGTGCAAGTAAATGATGTGGAAAAGATTTATAACGTTTTCTATGAATATCTAACCTCTAACAATTTACTTTCTGCTAAAAACTCTGGCTTTAAGAAAAACGATTCCACCATAAATGAACTTGTTAGCATACTTCATACTATTTACAGTGGCCTTGAGTTGGGCCATGAGGCCCGTATGGTTTTCCTGGACATATCCAAGGCCTTTGACAGAGTCTGGCACGCTGGTCTACTTTTTAAACTGAAACAATTGGGGTTTGAAGATCCTGTGTTACTATTTATACAAAGCTATCTCTCAAACCGACTTCAACGTGTTACTATTGGAGGACAGACCTCACCTTGGCTCCCTATAGAGGCTGGAGTGCCCCAAGGTTCGATCCTTGGTCCCTTATTTTTCCTCGTTTACATTAACGACATCACTGTCAACATCACCTGTGACATCCGTTTATTCGCAGATGATACCAGTATTCTTGAAATTGTCCACGAACCAATGGCCACAGCTGAAAACCTTAATTATGATCTTACACAAATTCATCGTTGGGGCAAGCTCTGGCGTATGACATTTAATGCCATAAAATCCATCTCAATGACCTTCTCAGCTAAACGACATAAGCCAGATCATCCTCCCCTACTTCTTGGAAACACACCGATACCTGAGGCCACTCTACATACTCACCTTGGAGTTACACTCTCAAGTAACTTGTCATGGCACCAGCATATAACACGTATTGTTAATAAAGCCAGCCAACGGCTTGCTCTTTTCCGCAGACTCAAATATAAACTCTCCCGCCAAACACTCACACGGCTGTACAGTACAATGATTCGTCCTATCCTCGAATATGGGTGTGTACTGTTTGACAATTGCACTGAAAACCTGTCACAATCTATAGAAGCTGTTCAGTATGAGGCAGCCAGGATCTGCCTTGGCGCAACTAGATACACTCCACGTGTCTTACTTCTCGAAGAGCTTGAATGGCAAACTCTGGCAAATCGGAGGAAATACTTTAAACTTATTCTTTTCTTTAAAATGTACAATAGGTTAACTCCACAATACCTACATGATCTCGTTCCTCGTGACGTTGCATTCACTACTGGGCGCCTTTTGAGAAATCGTGCTGAATTACGCCAAATTAGGTTCACCACGAATCGCTTCGGCGATTCATTTCTCCCGTCTGCTATCAAATTATGGAATAACCTCCCGGTTGATACTCGTCTCACCAATTCCCTGCCGCAGTTTAAATCTAAATTAAATCTATTACTCTTAAGTGTTGACAAAAAGCCCACATACTTTAAACATGGAAATCGTTTTCTGAACATATGCCACACGCAGCTACGTCTTAACTTCTTTGTTTTAAACGCCCATCTACATCATGTCAATATCCTTCCAGCCCCAACGTGTGCATGCTCTCATACCACTGAAGATACGAAACATTACCTTTTGTTCTGCCCCAAGTTCACTGTGCAAAGGGTCCGTCTACTGAACACTGTGTGTCACTTACTCGCTCCAGGTGTAAATCCGACTTTAATAGTTCAGTGCTCTAGTGACATTTTACTAAATATTCTCTTGAAAGGTAGTGAGGACTTGCCAGACACTGATAATGTATTCATCTTTGAGGCTGTTCAGACATTCTTATCAGAATCTAGACGTTTCATCTACTAATTTAGTATATGATCTAATTATAAGTCTCCACTATCTGGCATCAATTGTATTATTCGCGTACAAGCCGTGAATTTAGTCTTCTGTTCTCGTCCATTGTGTATTGTATATATTCCTGTGCGTCCTTTTATGTACTGGAGAGCCTCCAGATTAGTCTTTGTGTACTATTAGGCAATCCAGAGAAAATAAATATGTTTATACTATACTGTATATATATATATATATATATATATATATATATATATATATATATATATATATATATATATATATATATATATATATATATATATATATAATTTTAGAAACGTACTTTTACCTTCAACTATTTTCCGTATTTAAACTGTTGAACACATTGCTAATCACGAATATGTCAGTTCTTTAAACATGTTCAATTCACTCAAATCTAGATACACAGGGCCTGTACTGGCAATAAGAAAGGCAGACAGCAACAGAAAAGTGTATTTCAGGAAACTGTAATAGTAGTACCCTTATTTCTCTTTTCCATTTTTATTATCATCATCATCATCATCATCATCATCATCATCATCATCATCATCATCATCATCATCATCATCATCATCATTATTATTATTATTATTATTATTATTATTATTATTGTTGTTGTTGAGGATCCACTGGTTTTATGAGCGATATCTTTAGTTTTCCCACACAACGCACACTCTTTTTTTTTCTGTAGGGGTGGCAGAGAGCGTGGCGGAGGGGTTCTGCCATGCGAATGTCCACGAGGGCTTAGAGTGGGAGTTCTCCATATTCTAGGAAGGAGGGCGGTTGAAGCACGCGCCGACCAAGGGGTCTTGCTGTGCACAGTTAACGCTAGCTCTTACATACTGGATTCTATATTGTCAATTCTTTGATTAGTAGCCTGTTTATTATCTTCCAGTTCATTAATGGTAGAAGTAAGACTGTTCATCTGTTCCTGCACTGTCTCCTTTTCTACTATTAACAAATCAAATTCTGGTCCCTTTTCCTCTAATACAGACAATAGTCTGCAATTTTTCCTGATTTCTTCTGATCCTTCCATTCTAATTTCTTGTCGTAAGTCTCCCAAAGATCGTTTAGTTTCGTGAAGTTCCTTCTATGTTTTCCCTGAGCTCATCTTTCTGCTTAGCTTTCATAAGCTCAAGCAAGTCAATCTGCCACTTCATTTCTTCATACTCAGTTTTCATTGTTGGAGACACTGCAGAGAATTATTCATTTTGTTGCTAGGTTCCTCTATCATTTCTACAAAAGCTTCCGTATATACGTTTATTTGGCGCAGTGGATTCTGTGATGCGCTTCCATTACTTCCTTGTTTGATATCGTTACTATCCACGGCGGCGTGCAACCGTTTACAAATTTGGTACAGTTCCTTTTGCAGCTCGTCCAACTTTGACTGCAGCAGGCTGATTTTCTGTTGCTACTACCCCCTCTCAGTTTTCAGAATCTCTGCGAAATTTAGCTGCAGTTCCCGCTGTCGTGGGTGGAACTCCGTGGTGCAGCGGTTGTGTTTCTTTACAAATTTCTCCACGTCACGGGTAATATCGGCATCGAGGCTGTACTTAGCCTTCAGAGCGCCGCGCAAACGTGCACTGACGGCAGAGGAGCCCTTCTCTTATAAGGCATTGCAGAAGTTATCACACTGTTTTGCTTCTTTGCAAACTAGTAACTCAAGAATCTTGAATGACACCATTTTCTTCACTTGCCTGTTTGAGCAAATGTACAAAGTTTTCACCCTCCGTGGTACCCTAAGGTCATGTCAGTAAGGAATTTGTCTAAGTTAAGGCAACATACTGTAGGTGCGTCATCAGTTTACTATATGGGCTAAAAAATAAGCCTCATCGGCATACTTTTTGTTTTTTCGTCATCATCATCATCCTCATCGTCGCCGTTGTCGTTATCATCATTTCCTGGTTAACAACTATATCAGCCAGCGGGAGCATCCCTGTCATTATCATTCAACTTGGTGATTTAAAACTGAGAATTGCACACTGCATAAAATGCAACACGGATCACTGGTTTGCCCTGAAAGTCCTGTCTTAAAATTTGCGCTGGTAGATTGTGTCTTCTATATTATCAATTGCCTCAGTAAGGAGATTTATTCATCATGAAATAGATAGAATGTACACAATTTTTAGTAAAAAGATTGGACTTGGCTTTCGAATATGACGAACGGATGTTGGTAATTTATGAGGGATATACTGATCTTCCTCACACTTCATTGTATGAAATAATTTATTTCAAAAGAATATAAATGTTACCTTGGATAAAATAAAACAAATTACACGTAAATATTCCCCTTCATCCCAGGATATGACTTCAGCGTGATGGATGACTTCTAAAAAACCTGCATTCAGCCAAAGCACTTTTGCAATAACCTACTCCTTGTTCTCATGCAGCACCGCCACCTGTAGTGGATTCATGCTGGCTCTGGGGAAAAATGTTAATGTCTATTGCAGAGGAACAGCAACAAGCATACGTAGTAAACGTTTGAGAAGAACATTTATTTTACTTGTAACAATTCGATAGTCATTAATTGAATACTTACATTTTCGAGGTTACACTCATTCGGTCACATATGCACAATTATTATAAGCACCCTATGAGTATGATTTGTGAAATAGAATGACAGCTTCAATTTAAGTCCATACTAAAATCAATTTTGTCTTTGGGAATTATTACTGAGATATAAGACAAATCTCTAGGGAAGAGAAGTATAGTAGACACGGTGGCGCGTTAATTTTTTTGCAATGTTTCCCTGTTATTAACATTATCAAGATCAACGTCACGCAAGCTCTCATTTATGACCCTTGCGGGCACCTTGCCTTAAGATGTTATTGTAATGAAAGAACCATTGACACTTGCAGTGTATTCGTTATGTTGTGCGTTAGTTTCTTAAGTAGTCTAAAACTCCACAGAATTAAGCTTGACCGAGGGAGGGACTTGTCAAACTAGCGTAAAGGTTGCACAGGTTGGGATTTTTGAGCGGGACAAACACTGCTTACAACGTGCATCAATCGAAAAGGAAATTGTGTCTGGGTCAGAGTCATGTATATTTACCTAGTTGCACGCCATATTTACTCAGCTTGTCGAGACTCGTTCTTTCTTTTTGTATGCTCCATAGTGGGAACGTAGAACTTCACTTATTTGACTTAATCATAGAACACAGTAATGCGGAACGAGAATTTATCTATAGCAACTATTACACCAGCGTCTTGCTCTATAACATTAGTGTGTATTTTATCTTTTTTCATTTGTGTAAAAACGAACCTGGAAAATTATTACTTGTGAGGACCATTCGCCGTATCTAATTACCCTATCAATTGAAACTATCAATTGGTCTTGGAGAAAAAATTTATGCGATTGAAACGCTACGATAGGCTTACCTTTTCATTTTGTCAGCTCACGGACAACTCATTCAAGTAAATTTTACGCAATTTATCAAATGGGATGCTTGAAATGGGATAAGAGGTGCGCAAAATTAAAAGAAAAAAAACATTTCCTACAACTGTTATGTATATTCCATGTAGGAATAAACCCATTTGCTCTGTACTATATCCACAGTAATTATGCTTCCGTTTGTGAAGTTACACAAGAATGTAACTATTTGTCTTTCCTTGATCGATTGTTCCATTGGATGGTTGTTTCACAAGTTGGGTTGCCACTGGGCCATGCAAATTGGTCTGGAGTGACCAGTAATGACACATTTACTGGATCAATTGAACCCCCGAAGCAGGCCGAGGAAAAATTTAATTTGACATCAACGGGGATAAAATATGTTTAATCAACAACTTTCATCCACCAGGGTGTGCTGTGGAAAGGCGTTATAGCTACCAATTAAATGTTAACAGGATTTGTTTCTTTTGTATCGGCAGCGACGACAACTTGATGTGACTGATACCTGATAAAACATCTTGATGTCGAGTAAAAAAAATACAGGGTATAAATATCTTATCAATTTGAACGGGAGCACGAGGGTGTAGATTAGATGATTTGTGTCAATAAATCCCATTATTCGCTTATCAATATACTTCATTCAAGTACCCTTTATGTGCTAATAAAGTGCCGCCCAATATGTTGTTTCGGCTGTCATTAGCAAGTTTATACTTTACCAGTGCCCTGCTAATCAAGCATTTCCACACATAACCTTTCTTTATCAAAACAATTTCCATTTTCTTTACGTGTACAATGACGGTAATTAATAAGGAGCCCAAGAGTAAACGTTTCCATACGATTTGCGTTGGGGATGACTCTGAATTGAAACAAATTGAAATTCTGAGTGGACCATGACAAATATAATCACAAATTTTAGAACCAGAAATTAGCAAGTAAATTAATATTGCTCACGTTTTTGCTCATATAATGCGGTCGTTTTCTGTATATTAATAGGATTACACGTATCTTGTGAGTAAACACCTTGTTCAATTGTAACGCACGTTACCCACTAGGTTTGCATGCATAAATGGAAGGTGTACCTCCACTTATCTAATGTCCTGTGTTCATCCTGAATTGCAAACAAATCCCGATGGAAAATGCAGACAACCAGAACACATTTCAAATTTGACTTTTTGTCTGGTTCGTTCATGATAAAAGGATGCCCCTTGCACTCCCCAGAAAAGGAGGAACTAAAACAGCAAAGACGAAGTCAAAAAGCATACAATTTATATTCAGTGACAAGTGGCCTTACATTGTACGTGAGTACAGCTTGCAATTCCGTGGTCAATATTGACACTGGTGTTGGCCGTGTGCCATGCTGCTTTATGGAACTAAATAAACTGACTGATCCGTTACTATAAATCTGTTTGGTGGGTCCATACAAATTTCCTTGTGCAAAATACTGATAAGATACATATGATCTACATGCAACTTTTGTAGTTTGATGAAGACGACCTATCTGTTATTTTTTTTTCAATATGTCATTCAACGTGCTTTTATCTGTTACATGTCTTTTATTTATTTGTTTATTTATTTATTTATTTATTTATTTATTTGTTTGTTTGTTTGTTTGTTTGTTTGTTTGTTTATTTATTTATTTATATATTTATTTATTTATTTACTTACTTACTTATTTATTTATTTATTTATTTATTTATTTATTTATTTATTCATTTATTTATTTATTGATTTAATTATTGTGTTTGGAGGCATGGTTGCGTACATGCAATTGTATAATTACCTTTGCTAGAAAAACTTTGCATTGAGTAGCAAACAGTCCATATTACGTAAAACTTGTATGTACTAATAAAGAGTAACTTTACAATAGACACTAATTAAAAAGTTGACAAAGGTCAGTAGGATAGCAATATATTAACTTATGATGATCCTGATCATCAGTCTACTTGTGCACGCTGTCAGCAAATATTTTGTGGAATAGCATCATCTTATGCGCTGTACATTGAAAAAGAAAAATACGAGAAAGATCAACCGTGATAGTCCATGGGCACAGATGGTTTCCAAACGACACTGAGTTTAGCGGTAGGTGACTTATTAACTTTTTCTGCATTTTCCCCTCTGATAAGGGTTTGCAACCTTTCAGCTGACCCTTCCCCTTGAAGCACAATGAGTGAACGTTGTCAATCTGGATAATATTACCTTGATAATTCAAGAAACCTGTAGGAAATGCTATTGTTCTGCATGTTGATCACGGAGTCAATATTTATCCCGAAGTTTTAATGTGAGCTTGACCATTTCAATGCGCAATTTGGTCAATTATTTTGTGAAACAAGATAGCTACTGTTCAAAACATCTGGTATGCCAGAAAACGGATGCCATTTTTTTCATGTTTCGCTGAGAAATATAAATTTGTTTTATTACAGCATGGACAAAAGTAGTAGGTATCATTTGGAAAATAATGCATACCTGCAATAGGAATAAGCTCATATGTATATTATACATACAAATAAACACACACACACACACACACACACACACACACACACGCACACACGCACACACACACGCATGCACGCACGCACGCACACGCACACACACAAACATGAGTTTATTCATAAAATACCAAAAATCACAAATCCCCTACTTCATTAGTTTGACTTCACAGCTGCTGCAGATGGCAGTCGTTTCGCCGCATGCAATTTCTTTAAAATCATTTTATGAAAGTTTATGTCAACTGCCGTTCATGTTAATAATTACTGTTATGCTCAATTTATCAACTAACTGACTGGCTCCAAGTGTCTACCTTTTGCAGAAGTTTATAGTGCGACAGTTTTCCTAATTCGTGAATTATGCCTAGCGAAAGACGGAAAATTGAATGCCAATTTATCACGCCAATAACTTAAAGGTGTAATGGAAATACTATGTATACAAATACAGTCTTGTCCGAATGTTGACGTACGAATACCTTGTATTATGATATTCAAATGACACGTTTGTACATTGCGTAGTTACTGTGTCGTGACAAGTTACTTTATTCTGTACTTATGTTCTTTGTTTTTTATTTATGCACGGATAATATATATATATATATATATACATATTATCCGTACTTTTCAGGATACATGTGATGCATTTGATTCCTACTGTATGAAATGGGCAAAGAAAGAAAAAAATGAATTTCAGAAATTTGAAGGATGATTATCAAACTTGAAACGAGTCTTTAGAAATACAATTTATCGGTACAAATCCCACATTAAGAATTTCAATACGGTTAATCTAAAACAACCTGAAGTTTCAAAAGCAGTCAAAGAACTACAAGAAAGATTTGTAGTCACTAACATAGATAAGGCAGGGAACAATTTTTGGATCATCTGCAAAAAATATTATTTGGATGTTTTGAAAAAAGAACTTGGTATAAACAATATTTCAGAAAAAAGAGGAAATGACGTATATATATAATTACACAAACAGTCCATTGATAATTTGATAGATACACATAAAGATGAGATGAAAAGGAATTTCAATATCAAAATTTCTGAAGAGGACTCCTCTATTCCACTTTTGTTCTTGATACCCAAATTACAAAAAAAACTTTAAAATCTAGATTCATAGCCGGTGCTGCAAACTGTACAACAAATCAATTATCAAAAGAAGTGACATTATTTTTGACTGCAATTAGGAATCATTTTCGTAAATATTGTAATGCAATTTCTAGAAACTGTGAAATTAATTATGTTTGGAGTATTAGCAATTCTTCCGAGTTTGTATCTAAAATCAAAGATGTAAAAGCAAAAAATATTAAATGTTTTAATTTTTCTACACTGTACACAAATCTACCCATAGAGGAAGTCAAAAGTTGACTTTCAGAATTACATGTAATAAGCATAATGATTAAACATAATGGTAAACCATACATTAATATCAATTCATACACAGAGAAAGCATTTTGGTCACACAATAAATATTAAAAAAATAACGTTAAATCTTACACTGTTGAAACTTTGATAGATGCTATAAAATTTCTTTTGGATAATACTTTTGTTCAATGCCGACCATTGGTTTTTCAACAAATGAAAGGCATTCCAATGGGAAGCAACTGCTCCCCTTTACTGGCAGATTTGTTTTTAACTTGACTTGAATTTAAGTATATGGATAAATTGATGAAAAAGGACCTTCAAATGGCTACAAAATTATCAAACAACTCAAAATATATTGATGACATTGCTTGTGTAAATGTACAAAGTATTAGTGAAATTGCTAAAGAAATTTACCCAAAAGATATCCCTTGGGAGGGTAACAATTCAGATGGTTTCAGAGATGTGTTTTTGGACTTGGATATTCAGGTCACTAAAGACAGGTTTTGTATTAAAGTCTATCACAAAATAGATGAGTTTAACTTTGAAGTAGTTAACTATCCTTTCCCGGACCGCAATATTTCGGATATTCTTGGATATAATACATTTTTGTCACAGATTTTGAGATTTGGTCGTATTTGTTCTAAATTTCAGGACTTTGCGTTTAGAACCAAATTTATTTACAATAAACTTGAGTCAAGAGGATTCAAAGATGTACTTTTGATCAAGTATTTCTACAAATTTTGCTGTAAATATCCCTAAACGTTTAGAAAGTTTGGCTTCAATAATTTTAGAGATTTTAGACTTGCCTGTTTCGCTACTTAATTTTATCTTTTGGCATCATTCTGTTTAAATGTTCACCTTTCAGACATTTTAGGGTAGCTTGTTTTCTGTTAGGTTAAACCCCCAGGGGCTATCGGTAGCAAGAATCGGCCTACGACAGTTACAAGCTTGCCTAATTGTACTTGATATCTGGTTAATATTTTCATTGCATTCTCTTGACTTAAATACAAATGACTTTCATTCTCTTCTGACTTGCCCTATAATTTTACTGTTAATATCCAAATATTATTAGAAAGTTTGGCCACAATAATTTACAGTTTTTAGACTTGTCTGTTTTGCTACTTAACTTTACCTTCTGGCATCTTTCTGTTTTAATATTCACTTTCAGACATTTTATGCTTACATGTTTTCTGTCAGGTTAAACCCCCCGGGGGCTATCGGTAGCAAGCAGCGGCCTACGACAGTTACATGTTTGCCTAATTGTACTTAAAATCCTCTAAAGAAAAATTGTTTTAATAACATGTTTTTGGCATAAATGCTAATGACTTTCATTCTTTTCTGACATGCCTAGATGTACATTCACTCAATATTAAAAAACTACTCAAAATTGACAGTATTTTCCCAAATGTCACAAGCATGACACATTAAGTTGATACATTGACTCAGGGTTGGCAGTGAAATAGAGCTTAATTGTTTGAGTAGTAGGTGTCATCATGGAGTTTGTTTTACATCTCAGGTGCAGGATGTACATTGTTGCAGTCATTGTTAGGATTTCCCTTGGTTTATACAGGTGGTCTAGCTGCAACTTTATTTTACAATCACTGGGACTGAATATAATGCCCCAGCTTGTTTCCACTTCAGTCAAACATTGGCGGATGGTTTAACTAGGATAAGCTGTCCAACTGGAAAAGGTACATATTGGTTCAGGGGTAAGTCAAATTGTTCTTATCTGAACCTGCACTATACAAATTTGGTAATTATGGTTTGTTTGACAGGTATTCTTCTTTCATATGAAGCTCTGCATTTATAAGCAAAACTTCACGTATTTAGCTAATTCATCAATTGCCACGTTCATATTTATTCATTATTATGTGGGTTGTCTTTGCTGAATATTTAGCTTAGGCAAGGAGCCGCTACTCAGAGAGACATGTAAGGGTAAAAGGCTCCGAAACATGTTGAGTAGTTACCCGCTGAAGACCCTTTAATTTATTTGGGCTAATATAGCCTATGTCAAAATTTTACAGAGGAACGTGTGCAATATGGACAAAAGTACTTATATGTATATAGGTTAGACAGGGACAGGTTAGCTTATGGAGAGTAAAGAGTGCGGACTGTGGAATAGGGTAATGACTGCTAGGAAGTGGTTTTGGACAAAAAGACACAAATACAATATATATATATATATATATATATACATATATATATATATATATATATATATATATATATATATATATATATATATATATATATATATATATATATATATATATATATATATATATATACACATGTGCTGTATACTTTTGCGAGGGTGAGGAAAGAAGTGGGAGGTCTACAATGGGGCAAAATTGGTCGGCACGATGGGACAAATGGCCATACCACGGGGCAAAATAAACATTACATTCAAAACAGGCTAACTCAAGTTTGTAGATGCTTGTATGTAGTGATTTTTATTAAATACCATTTGGATAAAAAATACTAAAAAGTGCAATACACTATTTCAGAAATGTCTCTAACTCAGGCTGACTGACTGAGTAATAAAAGGGCAATATAAAATCCTTCAAAACATGTAATATGCAAGATACTACCTTGTTAGTCCTAGTTTATGGGACTGGCCGGTACCTGGAGGCTACAGACTTTGGAAATTCAGTATAGTTACTGAACTCCCTTGTGAACTATTTACCAATTTGTTCCTTCAAATATTCAAGTCTCTGTCTTTCTCAGTTCCTTTCCTTTACTTCCCTACTACGAAATTTGATGTATGCCTTAGTTTGAATGTCATGTAAAACATCCAGAAATGCGAATACATATTGGGGTGATGAAAGTAAAAGCTTCAGTGAAAAGCCTCTGGTCCATTTGTTGTTCGTTTACTCTCCGAGGCTGCTTCTGCCTAAAAAGATGGGTGGAATCTGGAGTCATTTTTCTTTATATTTTTCTATAACATAGTCAGCAAATTTCTCGGAAGCATCCATATGGATTTGAAGCTGGTGAAATTCAAGCTGTCCAGGCAACAAATGTTGTAAATTTTATCTTGGGCTGGCATGGTACCGTAAAATACTGTATTTTACGGTACCATGGCTGCCCAAGATGAAATCTACAACATTTAACACTTGTTTCAGTGAAGGCTGCATATCCAGAAGGTGTTCCCATGATTTTTTTCTGACCACTCCATCCGTGACTTTTGCGTTTATTTATAGAAAGGAAATGAAAAACCTGTCATGACTAAATTAAAAATTATATAACTTTTTATTTACGCTATTTCAGTACTCACCATTGAATTCCATCCTGGAAATGGATATGTATTTTAAATTTCTTGTGATTTCAACTTAAAAAAAAAAAAAAAAAATACAATTGTGTGTGACTTCTGTGCAAAAAATGGGGAAATCCTACCAAGTCAGAAAAATGCTATAAAATCTAGCAAAAATTCGAATCCTGCAAAAAAAACCTATGGATACAAATCTATGGATATATAGTAATCAGAAAATATATAGGTTTAATGTACTTGTGAAAAAAAAATGTGTAATAACGATCCAAATTAAAGTTGCCAGTCTCACTGCGCAATAGCTTCACAGCTTCCACCTTAAATTGTTTTTCTCAAGGATTTCCACTACAGGATATTCCATGACTTTTGGTCCGACCAGGCCACCCTCTGAGTCCCTTGCTTGCATTTACAGCATGGACTTCTTGTGCGATTGGCGTGCCATTGGCGGGCGGTATTTGCGTAGAAGTAATACTTTTGCATGGTGGCTAGCATGCTGGCCGAATTCGCACCGTGCGTTTGATGTGTTTGTTGGGCCAGCAATGTTATTAGGCAATCGCACGATGCGAATTGTCCTTCACTTTTTGCGGCACAGAAGGCAGCCCAAGCGCACATTCCTCGCATCAACTGATGCCAGCAACGTGTGTCGGGCACTCCAAATATGTATTTGAACATCGTTTGCACCGTTGTCGATTCGAGCTGTGCGCAACGCCCGTAAACCTTCATCAGCTTCCCACTGGCCCGGTTTTGTTTTTTTTTT
Organism: Hermodice carunculata; assembly: GCA_964020975.1. Lineage (NCBI taxonomy): Eukaryota > Metazoa > Annelida > Polychaeta > Eunicida > Amphinomidae > Hermodice > Hermodice carunculata. The sequence continues at coordinate 75,185,847 of OZ026614.1, read as the reverse complement.
TTTTTTTATTTACCTGCGGGCGTGATCATTTTATTGTAGACAGCCTCCAATACTTGCGGATGACTGTTTCGATTTTTGCGAAAAATCAAATTTGGACATTGATTTTTTGCGCAATTGAATTGCGAGACTTCAATTTGATTTTTCGCGAAGTTTAATTGCGAGAATTTAATGAGTGTATAGACATTAGCAAAGCTTGTATGTCAATCGACACAACAGGTCAATCTCCAGAAATCAATAAAAACGCACATTTTGAACAACACATTTGTTTGCAGCTATTATAAACACACAATTTTTTTTTAAAAAATGTAAATATGCTTTTTGCGACAGTATCAGCTACCTACTATAAAGGAAAGTTCTTCAGCTAAACTGAGAACTAACACCGAATCTACAGTCTTCATTCACAACACGTACGCAATGCTGGGTGCATGCGTCTCTTTTCAACATGTGGTCTTCGTATAACTCGAGGAACAAGGACTTCATATTCGTCACATGGATGCCTTGGGCATAGTTCAACAATAGTTTAGAGAAATGATTGACCGTTACGTTGCAGTGAAAGAAATCATGTTCCAATGTAAAAGACGTAAACAACGTCATGTCTTACAAAATGCCCCCAACATTGTTATGTCGACAATTTCCTCAGGAACAACATTTCAGTGCACGTCTATAGTGCTATCTTTTATCAAACATGTTTGATTACAGATCAACCTGCAATTGATTCTTGCCGAGTCTATTGTAATCATATGGTGCCTTAGAGCTAGCTTGTTAAGTGCCTTATTGATATTTGAATAACTCTGCACAAATTAGCATTGCGTCTCATGACATGGATATCAATTTGGTGACAGTCTGATACTCACATTGAGACACAGATGATATGTTGTTACACTTATCGTCACTTTCATGCAGTAAACAAAAAAATTATGACGTTAAAAATGTTAATGTCCATACCGAGTGGTTATATAAGAATTCGAAAATTTGACATTTTAAACCTTGTGTTAACAAACATATAACATGTGCATATATCGATTCTAGAAGTTTTGAGCTCTTTGGGGGTGTATTTTCCTAAATTACCATAAAATATATGCAATCTTAGAATCATGATGGATTGTATTTCAATGATATGCAATATCCATCATGTATTGACAATATGCTCTCATGCTTGACGATAAATTTTCGCTGTATGTCCACTTTTGTATGGGCCAATTAGTCTACATATACACACGCATGAATTCAAGTATTTTGCACATATGTATACACACATAGTATTGCATATATGCGGTGTGTTAATTCATTTATATTTGTCCTAAACGCAAGATAAAATAATGTATGAAGTAATATATATATATATATATTATGTAAAAAAAGAATGCAGTCTCCAATTTGCATTCTCATTGGCTTTGGATCCATCTTCCACTAACGTTTTGGTACAGGTGCACGTGTACTGTCGTGGGAACGTATTCACCTCCACGTATTAGTTAATTTTTGTTTCAACAAATCGAACTATAGGTGTATTTGGCACGGACTGTTACCAGGCCAGGCCAGTTGAAGCAAACAAAAGTAACGTACTGAGTCAATGTACCTTTTCGATTAGATATACGTTTCTGAAATTTCCCTATTTTTCACAGAGTCCTACCCTTATTTACCCGCGGACTGCATCTTTTGCGTCACGTTAAATTTTTATTTGTATGCTAGAAATTGTGATACAACTAACCGAAAAAGTTTTCTGTCTGTCATAGATGTTGTTTTGGAATTAGTCCAAGCCTCGTGGAGCCGCACGTGTTTCACCTTTACGAGCCTCTTGTTTTGAAGATTTTGATATATTTACTTCTGTAATTTAATTGGTTAAAATATGTTACGGACAAAAGAGACAATATGCATATGAAAATATGTGATCGATTAAACCGTTAATTTGATTTCTATCATAGATATCTACAATATTCCATTTTTTATACTTGACAAACTTTAACGTCAACTGAAGCCGTGTCCATTATGCTGTCCTATTTACTGACGTTGCTATGTCCGATGTACCAAAACATGAACTGTTATATCATCATCGGGGAATAAAAGTGAAGGTCCTGACGGACTTCATTAAGTTCAAAGGAACGTAGTTGCTAAAGCATAAAGATCTGAACAGACTATAGACCAAGCAAGTTACCATGGCCTTCATGAAGTACGTCTGTTCCATTGTCGTTATTTTCGGTATCTCGTGCAATACAACAGCTGCAGGTTAGTATGTCTTCACCTCTCATTTTACAAGTTTTAATTTGTCTTGAAATGTTAAAATTAGCTGCAGGTAATCGCTGGAAGGATAAGGCAAATTGGTTTGCACGTGCCCTTCTGACGCTTCGTACCAACGGCTGGCTTTAGCTTCCAAATTAAAAGAACACCTTTTTGCTTGAGTAAAATTCAGTTTTTTGTACAAGTGGCAAAGGTCATAATTATTTTAAAAAAACGATTAATTCTTACAAAAAGAATGAACAGATTCAGGAGTTTCGTGTCCATTGCTCTACGTGTAAGACAAACTAATGGAGTTTTCGTCGTTCACTTCATATCATGAAAACGGTCCCCATAAAGGGACAAGAGATCATAATAATAGTGTGTGTTGTATGACTCATTTTGAAATATACGGCTGACAAAGTGATGGTAATATTCAGTCAATGAAGTTGGCAAATTAATAATCATTGAAACTTTGAAATAGGAATATCATGACAAAGCTATAATGTAAGGTTTCCACGGTGTCGGGTTTAAATCATTTTTGTTACTGTTGTTTACATTATGATGAACATTTGCCGTTGATGTGTTTTCGTCACCGAAATTAAACAATAACATTGAATGTGTTAGTACATTTATAATTATGCTGTATATTAAGAACATTTTAAACTCGATAAGATAATGTGTTCTGATATATATATATACATACACACACACACACACATATATATATATATATATTATATATATATATATATATATGTGTGTATATATATATATATATATATATATATATATATATATATATATATATATATATATATATATATATATATATATATATTGTGTTCTCTGGGTTGCACTGACATCCAGATATGTCACCACCTTTTCTACCTTGCCTACTTTCACACCAGACGTTAAAACACTATTTCTCATTCTAATAGGGAACAAATAATCCCTGGAAAGCAAATCGAGTTCATGTACACAACCAATACTACTCCTTTTTGTGGTTAGAATTGCAATTTACTTGTATCATACTTTTCATTACGCAAGTAATTTTAACTTTTTAGGAGTTAAATGAAGAAAACTGTCAATTAGGAATATTTTCATGCAGTCTCTCCTTGGATTGCAGTTTTCTTGTTATACTGTAGAACAAAGGGTCCAAAGCAACTTTCTGGGTCTAATAAATGATGAGTAAGAAAGCTCAGTTATACATCCGTATCAGTTGAATGGAGAGAGTAACGTATCAGCTCTTTCTGCATTTACATTTTAAGTCGCTGCGTTTTTTTACAACATGTGTATTATACCAAACACTCAAGGGTATTTTTTGAGTTAATTGGATTATGAAAATCGAGAAAAAGTGCAGATAATGGGAGGGTAATATGTGGGAAAGGTACGAATCGGATATTGTACGTAAAGCATCTTGACACACTTACAATGTCGCAAGATTTATTATCCTCGACAAAGGTACACATCAAATGGGATACACATTTATCACTCGAATCACTGGATGACACGTAATTTGGTCAGCTTACATTCCTGGATGATTATATGTAACCGCATCAACCATTTGATACCTCTTGATTTAAAGATTATCCTGCTGGAATTGCCCACCAAATGTTGGCATCCCTGCAGCCACAAAGGCAAATTCCATGTATTAACTGTTATATACATTTATCACCTAGGTCCTAGGCATGTATGCTGTGGATTTTATAATAGGAATCTTGCAAAAATATTGACGTATTTTCGTGTTTCGAACCAGCAACACCAGCCGTTGAAATGGCCTGCGCTTGACTGGTACGAATCTATTTGATATAATTGAGGTTATAAGTTGAGTAAATTTTGCTGATTTGATTCCAGTTGAATGCAGTGGCGGGAAAGCGGATGTGGTCTTCGTCATAGATTCGTCGTGGAGTGTGAAATCTTATAACTTTCAAAAAGTGTTGACATTTGTACAGAGTATCGTAGACGCTCTAGATATTGGTTCGGACAAAGTGCGTGTTGGCGCCATAAGATATGACTCATCCGCCGCAATTGTCTTCAACCTGAACACATATTCTACAAAGTCTGATGTCAAGACAGGCATTGCTGGCATCTCATATCCAGCAGGCTGGACGCATACTCACAAAGCCATATCTCTGATGCATTCTGACAGTTTTACAACTGCAAATGGCGCTCGGTCGAATGTGCCACACCTTGGTATAGTGATTACAGACGGCAAATCAAATTATGTATCATCAACAAGGTAAGACGGAATAAATATATATGAATATGTATGTATGTATATATATATATATGTATATATATATATATATATATACATATACATATATATATATTTATACATACATACATACATACATACATACATACATACATACATAATTACGTGATACATACATGTATAAGTATACACATACATAAATGTATGTGTGTGGCATGTATGTATACGTGTGAATACTATACTCTTCGGTTTCTACCAAAAACCAGATTCTAGTTAAAAAGCGAGTAATGAGATTGACGACAGGCCTCAAAAAGTGAAAGATGTATTTTGTGTTTCATCGACAGATGTAGGTTTGATACTTTAGATGTATACAAGAATGGTTCAACAATGCAAGGGCACACATAAAAAAACCTGTTGACATTGGTCATATACCTGTAGGGCTCTGCTTGGGATCCAAGAGCATTTTGAGTGCCTGTTTACTGCCAGCATGAAACAATGATACATGCTTCTACAGTTTGTTAAAGCCGCATAATTGAAGCTGCACTATTGCATAATTTTTGCCGATGCTTTTCTTGGAGGCGCGTTATTTGTATGTAGTTTTGATAGTGGCAAGGGATAGACCAGTTTCACTTTTATTTGGTTGATTCAATGAAATTATTTAAGGGTATCTTGTTTCGAAAAAAGATTAAGATATTATTGCATATTTTCAATGTAGCTTGTACACAGAGGCATGGATGGTGAAACAAAAAACTCTAATAGAAACCTGAAACAGGAATAGGACTTTAAAAGGACAAAACAAATAATATGCTGTATGTAAATGCGGTCACTGCAACGTTATACAGAGGCCTGTATTAACCAAGCTTACTGGCATACAAAGATAAATGTCCATTGTTTTTATGTTTTTTTTTTTAATCGCCCGACAAACTATTTATCAACATTTAATACATTTCCTAGGACTGCAGCTGCTTCCGCGCAAAGCGACGGCATACACATGATTGCAATAGGCATCAAGGGTAGTGACGACACAGAGCTCAGCAACATTGCAACGGATCCAGACTCAGATAATAAATTTTATGTGTCAAGTTTTGATAACCTAGGCAGCATTATCGACGGAATTGTGTCGCAAACTTGCTCAGGTAAGTGTACAAAAAAAAAACAGTCGTCCGGATCTATGTCTAAACTATTGTTTCAATATAGTGCTCGACGAAAACTTTACTGAAAGTTTGCATGTTGTAGGTCCTACGTATTGACGGCAAAGTTTTGGAAAAGAAACTTGAAACAAATTGGATGACAAACAAACTCGATATTGGAAACTTGTACTGGCTTACATAATACATGTAGACCGTCAGCTGTAGAAAGTAGAGATTTTCCCGAAACATATACAATGATCCGATCGCTTCTAATCATTATAAAACTACATAATATGCAACCAAGTTTATTCATATTCGTCCAGCTTAGTAATTTTGTTTAAATGATTAAGACATCACATGTTGATGCTGCTTGACTAGATGGGTGCATCGCTTGTTTTCAGTTTCAGTTTGATACCTTTGGACCAAGGGGAGGATTTTAGGAGCATAGCCTATGGCTAACAAAATTTATAATGGGTAGCATTACGATTAACGTCGTCTCATCTATTGTTCATATACTCCAACAGCCCTGGAAGACCAAGTTTCTTTTATAACGGCTATTATATGTTAAAAAATGAAATAAATGTTTGTGATATACAAAATAAACATATGTCAATAACTTTCTGGTGGCATATTACCCAAAATTAAAAAGAGATAGATATAGCCCACAGACATGTATTTTGTAAAATTATTTGAAGATGGAACCAAACACAACTGCAGTATGACCAACAAATTCGTCGCTCTTGAATATAGTCTGGGAGCCCAAACTTGTCCACAAAAAAATTATAAAGAGCAAAATGTTTGACATCTAGTATGAAATGAGCCTTTGTCGTTCCAGTAAACCAGGGTTCTCCGTGTTCAACTGCCGGTTGCAGTTCTGGTAAGATTTTAATTTTGGTCCTCACATTGTTTTAGATTTCTGCCTGGTCGTTAGCAGTATTGCATACGAATGCATTAAAGTATGCTTGACATGCCATATGATGGAAGAAAAGTTAACAAGTAGCAAATTTTAAAATAATTAACGAACGCTGAACCAAACTGAGGAGATCATTGACATTGCCTTGCAGACATGTGTCGGATGAGAACAAAACGATAAAAAATTATGGGGCGTAATTAAAAATAAATTACACCACAGTTTGTAAGCAGAAGATTATTAATTAGCTGTCACATTTATAGGACTTAATTTGATGAAATACAAAATAAGTAAAAGAAAAAATACCGAAACATCAATTCTTTGTATTGTACAAACAAGGGTGATTTACATTACATATCGGAGCAAAACAAAAACAAACAAAAAAGCAAAAACAAAAACAAAAAAAGGCGCTAACTTTTCCTAAATCGTAAATAAGAAGAAAAATGTAATAAAAATCTAAAGCGGTTACATGAAAACGCACTGTTATTATTGTTCATTTTGCAATTTCTGAACAATCCCTAGAACGTAGAATATTGTTTCCAAACATTGTAAACTGTGATGACATATCGGCCAACCCACTTTCCACCTCTATTTTTAGACGTATCTTTCACAACTCCTTTCGGTCACTAATTCTGGAATTGTCATAAAACAGAAGATGAGTCATTACCAATACTTTTTATCGTTATATTTTCTGTTATTGTTTTGGAATGCTGCAAATTTTCTATTCCAGTTGTCAGTTGTGGAGACCCTGGTAGTGTCTCTAATGCCGTGAAGACCGGTTCTGCATATACAGCAGGATCTACAGTGACGTACACTTGCAACACAGGGTACGAAGTGACGTCTGGCAGCCAGACCATAACGTGTGGCAGCAATGGGGCTTGGAGTGCCTCCAAACCGTCGTGTTCTAGTAAGCATGAACGAAATTTCATGGTTTGCACGTTAGGCATATGTGGCTACCTATCAACAGTATGTCAATTGAAAATAATTATTTTGATGAGCATACTTTTCAGATCAGGCCAAAGACATCACATCCCGAAACCCAGCGTTTTGTGACTAGAAAATGATGAAACTGTGTGTTTGTACACCAATTATTTTTTCAAGATAGGAAAATCGGTAACAGGAAGACACTGGTAATTTTAGGTTCCATGCTCTACATTTCCAGAAGTTTGAGTGAAAGCTTTCGTAATTTTTACATCGTGTATTGCCTTGATATCTTTCACAGTCGGGCTGTGGCCAGGAGGGCTTGACAGAAATTCTGTCAGAGGGTAAAGAGGGTAATAAACCATACGCTTCAATATCTTATATTTCATGTTCGGAACGAGCGGGACTCGAACCTGCAACCTTTGGCACAAGTCTCCTAGCTGAAATGGGAAACGTACACGCATGGATACTTTTGCTGACTTTTTAAAATCTAAGATTACGTGATATTCTGGCCTATCTTACCTTCAAATGTACTCGGAAGTCCTATTATTATACTATCTTCAGCAGAATATCATCTGAAATATTTGTGTACGCCAAAAATTTACAGACAGAAATCATGATGTTTTATACACATAGGTACTTTCGTGGTAAAATCATAATAAGTAATCACAAGTTTTTCCTGCTTGAAGTTGTCAGTTGCGGAGATCCAGGAAATACAGCAAACGGTGTCAAGAGTGGCTCCATGTATACGTATGGAGCTACAGTGACTTACACTTGTGACGCAGGCTACGAAAAGACAGCTGGTGGCACATCATTGACATGTGGAAGTAATAAAGCATGGTCTGATGCAAAGCCGACATGTTCCAGTACGTATAATAATTATTTTCCCCTGTTTATCACAACGGTCTGATCAAAAGTCATATTCATACATGCATACCGTCTCTCCGGGATATTTCCTATCAGTTAAAAAACAGTTGAAGAGTATACTAGATGGTAATATACATATAGCAAAAAGATATTGTAGAGGGTTTCTAACCATTTATTACTCTTTCCACATTTAAGAGGTAAACTGCGGAAACCCCGGGAATTCAGCACATTCGATGAAGAGTGGCACTAGCTATACATACGGAGACACAGTAACATACACATGTAACACAGGTTATGAAAGGACGGCTGGTGACATTACACTAACATGTGGAAGCAACAAAGTATGGTCTGGCACCAAGCCAACCTGTTCAAGTGAGTATTTGCTTTTGGAACTATTTATTTAATGAAAACATATTTGTTATAGTGCTTCATTAAAATTATCAAGTTTTCATATTGTTTTGTTACTGCATTGATTTGGACGCACGAAATTTAATATTTAGTTTAACCATTGTGCAAACTATCAACACTTACAACTACCACCACCTTTGCTGCTGCTACTAGTACTTCTGCAAGATCCTCTAGCCTTTATAATAAACTAGATATAACACACACACACACACACACACATATGTATATATACATATATATATATGTATATATATTTTAGTGTGTGTGTGTGTCTGTCTGTGTGTGTGTGTTTTATAATAAAGAAAGCAATGATTCCATATTCTGAATACTTTTTCGTACTTTGAATATGTTCAGAGATTAGCCGTAAAGACCCGGGAAATCCAGCAATTAAGGATAAGCTCAGGGTTAGGTTTATCTTCTACAAAATCTCAAATAAACAAATTATAGCTCATATTTACCGCCATAAAGTATACATTTCTGAAAAGAAAACTTGCCACGGAATCAAATGACAGTATTGTTAATTACGTTTGTGCAGCAAGTACACAAAGATAGCTGTTTTTTTCACTAATGTTGATTCAACTTTTTCAGTTATGGTACAACATACAAAAATTCTTTGAAAAAATAATGTTCTTACACGTATGCTAATGGCGTGTTTTGTTTTTCCCATGTTTTGCGCCGTTAATGAGCTGTAGCGGTCTGAAGTTGAAGTGATGATACTCCATTTATACATCAAAGGATTTAAACTTTTCTCAAGTCCTTTGAAATAACCAGGCTTCACACAAAAAATCTGAGACCCGCTTTTTTAGTTCAACTCATTAGGATGACATTGACGAAAACTAAATGTTTTTTCAAGCAAAACTGTGAGAGATGAAAACGAAATAGTTTGGGATGCTTATATGAAAACGATCGTTTGAAAAATGAGTTCAAATATCAAGCCGTCTTTGAAGGGATTACAGGCACTTGTTCGCGGTTTTTCCAGCTTGACAACTCTATAATCCGTAAGCATTATTTGTTTGTTGACTACTGTGAAATCGTTGATTAATCATACATGAGAAGAACGCAATTTACGAAGTTTTTGTTCAGAAAATTCCGAGTTCTCTATCAGACTCAGCATGTGCTGTCGCAAGCGTGGTTTCATAACTGGCCCGCTGATTGGTTACGCCTTATATGGTAGGCTCATAAGGATGATTGACAACTTCGTTGAGGGGTAGCCACTGGCTAGCAAAGGAGAACAATGTATAAAGGCCAGTGTGGAAAATCCGTCAGTTCGGTTTACATTGATCCGAAGATATCGAAGCTTGACAAAAAATTGCATAACGCGCAGGCACTATTTTGGTCAGTCGAAACTTGGAAAATGCCTTTGTCTGTATACAACACGCATGTAAAAAATTCATTAGAACAAAGGCCAAGAGTACGCAAAGCACCGACCATATATCGGCCCCAAAACAAGGCATTTGAAAAAAATGGACATGCAGTCATTCAATGTCAATGAAATAATTAATGTTTTCACGCAAAATACCAACTCTTCATTACGGTCTGCAGCAAACTTGTGTAATGGAAACGCCAGGGAAAGAGAACAGTGCTTAGCGAGTGGAGATCGTCATTGGCACATTCTAGAGCCTGACCGAACATGCATTCTGGAACCGAACCGGGTACATGGTACTCGATACACATTACCGATCCCGAACCAGGCACCGTTCGGGTTCGGCATATGCAATTCAAACATGAAAACGTTCGACAGGGGTTAATAGCTGTTACCCTTTTGCACAGGGGCATTACTTTTGTTAATGTAATTGAGGTGATTAATGCAACCCATGTGACACACGTAATTGCAAAATATCGTTTGTTGCATGGTTTAAAGTGTATGCAAGTACGAAAAGTAACCTAAGTAACCTTTTTTATTTAACTTTATTGCCAACATTGACAGTGATAACCGAACCCGAACGTTCACCGACGGTAAAAGCCGAGCCCGAGCCGGGCTTCAATCTGGAAAACCGGTACTGGTAGGCTGGGGTTCTGTTGTTCGGGTTCGGTCAGGCTCTAGTACTTTCACAGTCACACAACACGCATCTCCAATGCATCCACTTTCGTTTATGTTTACTGACTGAGGAGTATGAGGAAAGCATTTTGCGACAAAATATGGTAGTCGTCAGTGTTTTGAGGACTATTTCGATGAACGCATCATTATCGCTCAACAGCCCATTCACTGCAAAGCCTGACCACAACACACAGGCATGGATGGGAAAAGTGGTGCAAAATTCACCCTTTGGAATTAAGACTGATGAATTATGGATGGCTATAATGAAGCATTATTACAAATCGCATCTGATATACAATTATGCCAAAATTTGAATTTTTTCCCATATACCCTTAGCTTATCCTTAAGCGGAAAGTGGTACTGCCTCCATATTTGGAGCTATGTAACATACAAACGTAACACAGGCTACAAAAAGGCTGCCTGTGACACCACATGTACATTGGCATGCAAAAGTAATAAGGCCTGTTCGCGCTCAAGGCCAAGATGTACTGGTCTGTATTCAATTTTAAAAAGGGTTATTAAATACTACCCTATGTTTGATATTCCACGACGTGATAATAAAGTGATTTTCTAGAGTCCATTTTTTATCTCTTGGCATTGTGACACATACTGAAATTTAATTTCCCGTTCGCCTAAGCAATGTAGAAACCTACATCACCCCCCATATATATATATATATATATATATATATATATATATATATATATATATATATATGTATATCTATATATATATATATATATATATATATATATATATATATATATATATATATATATATATATATATATATATATACATAAACAGAGTGTAATATCTCTATTAAGATCTCCAAAGCGACTGGAAAATTGTGGTCTAAATAGTGGAGTGGTCTTAATGGGGAATAAAATTTAATCAAGGATAAACAAAAACAGGTCTGTCAATTGGTGATCTTAATATAGAAATGGTCTCTTTATAAAGGTGGTCTTTCTTAGAGATTTTCATATATATATATAGAATATCTACACAATCTGCTAGTATATCATAATGCAAATATATGAAATATAAACACTTCTGGGAATTTCTTATTTTCATAATGTTTGTTTTTAAGAGGTTAGCTGTGGAGACCCAGGGAATTCAGGAAATGCAGTGAAGAGTGGAAACAGCTATACATACGGAGATACAGTCACATACACCTGTTTCACAGGCTACCAACGGACTGCTGGTGGCTCTTTGCTGACATGTGGGAGTGACAAAGCTTGGTCTCACTCAAAGCCAACATGCTCGAGTGAGTATTTCATTTTTTTTAATTCTGAATACCTGACATCGTCAATTCAATATTCTAACTCTAAGAACAGTAATTTCTCCCATTTTTGATATTTTTTGGGAATTGCATCAGGATAGGATAATCCAAAGTAAGAAATTATAATTTGTTTCGTGTTATGTAAAATATATGTTATTTTGTTTCTCACTAAACAGGGCGCAACGTAAAGTTGCTCAGATGTTTAATGCTAATCTGAATAAACTATGAAATTATCACACAATAATGATAATAATATGTTAAGCAGGAAAATCAAATTTTATTTTCATATGTTTTAAAGAGATCAGATGTGGAGACCCGGGCAACATACCTAATGCGGTCAAAAGTGGCACAAGCTATACATATGGAGGCACTGTAACATACACGTGCAACACAGGCTACGAAAGGACGGCTGGTGGCACCACGATGACATGTGGAAGTAACAAGGCGTGGTCCGGCTCACAGCCAACTTGTTCAAGTAAGTGCTTTGAGTTTCACAATGCCGAAAAAAGGGCATAATATTAATGATAACCCGTCAAGCCGTAAATAATAATAATAATAATAATAATAATAATAATAATGATGATGATGATGATGATGATGATGATGATAATAATAATAATAATAATAATAATAACAACACTGTTGTAGAGTAGATGGCGTGTAATCGAGCAATGCAAAATTCAGGTATTGAGAGAACACCTGCTTAGCTAGGATATAGCCTTCAGAGCACAATTGCCTAACAAATGTAAATGTAAATGTATTGTGAAGATATGCAATATTTGCTCTAAAAATTATAATATTTTTTTAAAATTTTTGTTGTAAGAGGTTAGCTGTGGAGACCCCGGCAATTCACCAAATTCAGTGAAGAGTGGAACTAGCTATACATATGGAGATACAGTGACGTATGCATGTAACACGGGCTACAAAAAAATTAGTGGCAGCAGTACATTAACCTGTGGAAGTACCAAAGTATGGTCGGACTTAAGGCCGATATGCTCAAGTACGTATTTCAGTTTTGAAACACATCTTCATTAATACCATGTAGATCAAGTACAATGCAATGAAAATGATCATTGTGGTATCGATATTGGTGTTAAGACAGTATACAATATTCCAATTGCTGCAACTTTGGGGATATTACCATTCAAATCAAGTTGAAAAATAAATATGAGTAAATACATAATTATGTTTATTCCTACATGTAGGAAAGTACAGTTCATCAAAATATTACCAGCGGCGCTAACTTAACATGTACAATTCATGCGGCATTGTTTGACTTTAAACCAAGATGTAGTAATACCGCAACATTTCAGAGTACTGTTAAAACATGGCAAAGCATGATTACAATTCATCCATATTGCAAATCACGAATTTTAAAGCAAATTTACTGTACTGAGTTTTATGCAAATCTGATACTATATTATGCTCGAAACCGGTGATTAATAAATGGAAGCATTTATGTATGAGAACATTATAAATAACACTGCGTAAAATGATACTTTTAGCACATGATGTTGAGATATAGTGATGTGCAATCTCTATTTGCGTTTTTAAGAGGTTAGCTGTGGAGATCCAGGCAATGCAGCAAATGCAATCAAAGCCGGAAGTTCGTACACATATGGCGATGCAGTGACCTACACATGTAATACAGGCTACGAAAAGACTACCGGTGGCACTACGTTGACATGCGGAAGTGATGAGACCTGGTCCGGCACAAAGCCAACTTGTTCAAGTAAGTGGGTGTGTTTTATTGTTGTTTTTGAAACGCTGATTACGCAGCATATTTATGATAATCCCAGATTCAGCAGCCATAGTGTTCTTAGAGACTAGTTCCCGTTTTGACTGTGCCATGTTATCTAGGTCTATCAATTTTTGGTGGAAGTTGTATTCTGTAGCAATTAAGATTCCATTCCAAAGACGAAAGGCATTAATTTAATCCACCGTTGACCGTAATAGGTTGACACCTGTCTCTTAAGTCAGAGATGTATTAGATTGCTTCATGTCAGTATGCCATGAGAAATCGAGTTTGGCGTCGTGTCTAGTTACGAAAATGGCATGCTAGTTGTTTGGTGGGGGTACTTTTGGAGCTAATACTGGTAAATTGTATCACTGTCGGTTTCTGGCAACGCTAAATTCAATTGGGTTTACTCGATAAACATGGGTTGTACAATTGCTCAGTTCTGTACGTAATTTCCCTTCTGGTGTATTCAGAACAATTTTTAAGAATTTAAATTTGCGGGCCTTTTTTATACAGGACATTACACCTTAATAATATGAAAAAATTATAAATTTTGATTACGTATATGCATTTTTAGAGGTCAGCTGTGGAGACCCAGGTAATGCACCAAATGCAATCAAAAGTGGTTTCTCCTACTCATATGGTGATCAAGTGACATACACATGTGATATAGGCTACGAGGTGACTGCTGGCAGTACAACATTGACTTGTGAGAGCAATAAGGCCTGGTCTGATTCGAAACCCTCATGTGCAAGTAAGTGGCAAATATCAAATGTTCGGATACCTGATCACATGTTCAGATATTCAAGATAGTCTAAGTGACAACAGTGTACATGTATGTTGTGATGCCTTGAAATAATACAAAAAGTCTATAAATTAATAACAAAGTACAACATAACATTTTCATCTTAAGTCTTCAGTGTGATGTCAACAAATGCTTACGATGTGGCACATGTCGCTTTGTTTTATACAAGAAGTACGTGGTACTAATGTTCCCTGTGTTAACGGAACATTACAAAAACAAATCGAGGTCAAAAATGTTTAAAAAAAAACAACTTTTTGGCGAGAAAATCTGTTCTCTTACTTACTTTAGTCCTTAATATTTTTCTAATTATTTTGTTATCACCCTTTGAATTTAAATATCAATGAATGAGACAGGTATGATATAAATATACATAACGACAAATTTGAATATTTTGATTCAGGAATACTTTCAAACAGAGTGAATTATAAAAAAAAAAGTAAAACAATTTTTTTTTTGTCCGAAACATTTTAAATATCAGACTTTAATATTTTGAATCACGGGTGTCTTTTATTTTTTTCTGATTTTTATTCCTCAAAAGTCCATCTCATAATTCGATTACTGTAGTTCTAGAAATTTTCGTGTCGACTTAATTTCGCGCTTTTCGAACAACCGCCCAAAGCGCAAAAATAAGTTGCATTGTATTTCACAACATTGTATGGCATTGGATTACGCGAAATTAAAATCCGCGAAAATTCTGTAATTTAAATAATGAGTTTGTGCGAAATTAAACGCGCAAAAATTTCTAGACCTACCGTATCGAAATTTGCAAATTTTAAGTATCACACAGTTAATGCCGCAGATTGCTGGTTCAAGACCATGCCATCTGTGGTAAAACCATATTTTCCGGTGCTCCTTTGATGCGGCTGGACTTATACACAGTCCCCGACTTAAGACAACTTCTCATACAGTACAGTATTTGTACCAGTTTGAATATAATTAATTGGCCAACGTCCATTATGGCATTCACGCATACTTACCTCCATTTTTTTGTGTATTTATACTTTTTGACATTTTTCATAACCAAACCCTAGATTTTTTCCCCAAAACATTGTGGGACGGTAGATTGACTCGATTTCCATCAAACTGTGCATCCTGTAGGCCATTTTTTTGTGTATTTATACTTTTTGACATTTTTCATAACCAAACCCTAGATTTTTTTCCCCAAAACATTGTGGGACGGTAGATTGACTCGATTTCCATCAAACTGTGCATCCTGTAGGCCAGCTATGATTTTCTTATATTTGACGGAAGTTTTCGCCCCGTTCAAGGTAGAGCTGAAAACCTCTGATCAGTTGCTGCTTTTAGGTCCTGGTGTTATCAAACCACCTTACCCGTGTTATCAGGGCCTTATCATGCTTAAAGATTGTACAAGCCTTATCTAGCGAGTACTTCAAAGGCCAGCAAGGATGTAGAGAGTACTTTGTTGTATTCCGATGTGTTCACTTATGCTAAATACAAGAAGTTGACACTCGCCTTTCAGAGCTCCCTTTGTAATAATATATGTAGTTTCGTGTGGTAAGTCGCATGATATTTTATCTACATAATTATAATATAATTTCTGGAGTTTAAACACTTTATTACATGGTTGAAGAGGTTGGCTGTGGTGACCCTGGGAATGCAGCAAATGCAATGAAAAGTGGCAGCAGTTACACATACGGAGACACGGTAACATACACGTGCAATACAGGCTACGAAAGGACTACTGGTGGCACTACTTTAACATGTGGAGGTAATAAAGCCTGGTCTGGATCGAAGCCAACATGTTCAAGTAAGTTTTTCAATGTTTGGGACATTGCGTACTTCAAGTAGGAGTTCATGTTGATGCAGCACCAGTAATCAAAATTAAAAGTAAGTTTTGCAACCATTTGTCGCATAAAACTTTTCGTTCGAAGTGGACAAATATACAAACGAGAAACAGCAGCAGCGAGACATTGTTACTTGATATGAATACAGGATAAATGGAAACGAAATTGCACAATACACGTTCTGGGTGAAATCATATGCGTTATGTCAGAATTATAAATATATCACTGTGTTGTGGTCCGGTACAAGAAATGCTTTTAACCACATTTTGCTTACGATGTAATACAAACCAATATACCGTATTTCACAGATACAAACAGCATTTATCTTATTTTTCATTAAATGGATGCAACAAATCAGTTCCCACTTGTCTCGAAGTTTGCCTGAAGCACAAAACAGCAGAAGAATATCAAAATTTCTATAGCATGGTCAGCTCCAGCTTGCATTATGTATTTCAGTTTATTTCAAATTGTGCTTTACCGTTGCAAGAGGTCAGCTGCGGAGACCCAGGTAATGTTGCGAATGCAGTCAAAAGTGGCGCCAGCTACACCTACGGAGATGCAGTGACCTATACATGTGACATAGGCCACGAAAAGACTAGTGGTGCCACAACATTGACATGTGGAAGTGACAAGGCCTGGTCCAATGCAACGCCAACGTGCAACAGTAAGAATTTAATTTATCAAAATCCAAATTACATAGCAGCCTATTCAGAATAATCCAATGCAATGCACATGCCGAATTCCATAGAACATACTTTTGTCAACTTAGAACTTAATCCTACAGGTGAAAATAGCTAACTCGGCACATGTATTGCAATCTTGTACCATTCATTTTTCTTACCAGAAGCAAAATAAATCAAGTGTTACATCAGGCAATATAAAGTGTCATGCAATACACAAATATAACATTTAGTTTGTCATCATATTCTTTGTCTTGAACTTTGCCTAGATAATTTGTGACTGAACATTGAAGTCGTTGACAAATATGTCAAATGTCAGCTGTCTATGCCTTTATGTGGATGCAACTTTCAAAAGTGTATCCAAATTTCAAACCTTTCAGCACTGAAATATTTAACACTTGTTTGGTCCAAGACTGTGTCAAGGAACTTTTATATCTGGTTTTGTTTATCAAGTATCTGCTTTCCAAAGTTAAATAAACCCAAATTATAGAAACCTAAATTTTGCATTTTTATAATTGCCCCCCCCAAAAAAATAGCAAAAGAAAAACGACAAAACAAGCCCCCCCCCCAATAAAAAAACAAAATAAAAACACCCTCCCCCCCCCCCCAATCCCACTCATTAAAAAAAGTGATGCGCTTTTGAGCCACATCGGTAAACGTGAATTCTGAAAAAAGGATTGAACCTGCAAATATTTATGTGCACAATGTATAGGGGTCTGACATTTGACATGTATGCCACAAACTGTAATGTGCGATAACAATTAGAATTATGGTCAGTTTCAAATGTTTGAGTCATATCCGTGCAAAAAGAATTATATTTTTTACATGTTTCCGCAAATATTTTTCACTGTGTGAACTTTGACAGCCCGTAGTTACTCCAAATCGCTTTGGTATCTCTCCGTGTCTTAATTGATCGATAAGGTAGATAATTTTCCATTCCACAAGGACTTTAAAATACTAACGGAACATTGAGGTCCACCGATGTGCACTTACGTCTATTTGTTCTCACCTGCTTGTCATGTGGGAGTAAATCCAATAATAACACAAAGGTAAATTACATTGACATTGAAGAAAAGGAACTGGTGTTTCATTTTGATCATCGTACATGCTAAATGAAATTCCTTAACAAAGATACAGAGATGGAAAAAGCCTTTTTTTTTGTCTGGACTGCACCTAATCTATAGGTTATTGCAGACAGTTCTGGATATCAATATGTGGTTACTTAACCCGGACGAGAGTTCAGTTTAAAGTATACACAGAAATTGTAAGAGTAGTATATAAAATAGAGCCAAAATTTGATGAAGCAAATCTGAGTGCATAACATAAAAGTGTACATATGCAACAGGGCACTTATAATTTGATGCCTTTTATCGTGTTTGCAGAGATAAGCTGTGGGGACCCAGGAAATGTAGCAAATGCTGTCAAGACTGGAAGTACGTACACATACGGAGATACAGTGACGTACACATGTAACACAGGCTACGAAAAGACGGCCGGTGGCACCACCTTGACATGTGGAAGCAACAAAGCATGGTCTGATTCAACGCCAGCATGTTCCAGTAATGAACATTAATTTTTTGCTATTTAAAAAAAACAAAACATTAGCTTAAGATTTACAGAGGGTATATCAATGCTGAACAAACAATACTAAATTATGACTGTTGCAAGGAATTAAAAGATATGTTGTACAGTCTAAATGAAGTACTATTTATTCAAAAGTTCCCATCACATGCACAGTAAAATGTCCAAACTGAAGTAAAAATTGCGAGTTGATGTCCAATTACAATATGCAAAACTGAAAATACAAGCTTATTGTGGTAAATGCTGTACGTGCACATTTGTATGCAACAAAAAGTAAGTTTGAGATGTTTTTTTCATTGTAAATTTACAGGTTTTAAGAACCCTGTAATTGACATGTGACTGCCCTTCCATCTCAGGGACAACACTGGACCCGTAAATATATCAACGTCTGATGTTGTTTACGTTAGCATATATTTTTATTCTACTTACGGAACACATACGTTGAAACAAATAAAACTTTCATAAAACACATTTTCTGTTTTCAAAGAGGTGAGTTGTGGGGACCCTGGGAATGTAGCAAATGCTTTGATGAGTGGCGCCACCTACATGTACGGTGAAACAGTGACGTACACGTGTAACCCAGGATACGAAGAGACAGCTGGTGGTACTTCACTGACATGTGAGAGCAACAAGGCATGGGTGGGCGTGAAGCCAACTTGTTCTAGTAAGTAGTGCATGATTGAGATCAGTTCTATTTCTAAAACGGTCGCTATGTGATGGTGTTCGCGTGTGTGTCATGGTGAATGTCGGTTTTAGCCTTGCATAGTAGGTAACTAAGGTCACTTCTATTGTTATGACTATAAAAGTAGTCACCACTTACTTAATTATTATTATTTAGTCCAATAGTACAAAATCTAAATGTGGTCAACATTCAAGATACATGTAAGCAATACACCTCCCCATCTAACAAAGCTTGAGTATATGATTTTTCCTTGAAGTATTGCCGTTAACATATATGCTTACAAAGAGAATGCTGTGGTTTTAGTCTGACATCTTTTTGGGGACTTGACATGGCATGGTGTCTTGACGGGGGTGACTTATGACGATCAATTTGGTGTGTATGCGTAGGACCTCATTTGCTTAAAAAGAGCACAGAAAGACAAAGCATAATAGTATCAGGTCCTAAACGTTTGAACTCTGCTTCTAAGACGTGTCATATTTTGTACACTTTTCTTTATTAATTGCTTTCACGTTCTTTACTATATAAAGTAAATGCTCAAGCTGAAAACAAAATTTGCCCCTGTACAGTATTAAGCTGCGGAGACCCTGGGAATGCAGCAAACGCTTTGAAGAGTGGTAGCACCTACACGTATGGGGCGACAGTAACGTACACATGTGACGCTGGCTACACAATAACAACAGGCAGCGCTACTCTCACTTGTGGCAGCAACAAGTTATGGAGCCATGCAAAGCCAACCTGCTCAAGTGGGTATTCTTTTTTTTTTAATTCTTTACACAACATATAAACTTCACGTGTGTAATCCCTCTCATTGAAGTGATTCCAAAGGAATTTTATGTACCTTTGCTGTGAATTATACCCAGTCGTCTAACAGACGAGTCATTAACATTACTGACTTCGTAATTCCAAACTTCCGGAAAGACACATATTGGGATCTGCTCTGGTTGCCGTGACATCTTGATGCAAATGAGAATATATATATATATATATATATATATATATATATATATATATATATATATATATATATATAACTTTAAGTGCGTTGGCTTTTCTACTGCAGAGGACAGTTGTGGGAACCCAGGGAGTGTTGCAAATGCTGCCAAAGTAGGTTCTTTGTACACGTTTGGGGCAACAGTGACTTACACATGTAACACGGGCTACGAAAACACGGCCGGCGGTACCACCTTGACCTGTGGAAGTAATAAAGCATGGTCTGGCGTAAAACCCACATGTTCGAGTAAGTATCTGCGTTATCTGACCAAGACGTATTATGTCACGTCGGTGTTGAATAATATCAGCAGCTAATTTTCCTGTAAGTAACGGATCATCAGAACCATTTCCTGCACACACCGATATAAAAACACCTCTGTAAATTAAGGCTTTTCTGATTTGTACTTGTGCTGTTTTTTCCCCCCTTTCTTTTTGTAATTCATAAAACTGAACATTGCGTCTTTGGGCTTATTCATTTCCAGCTTGCAGGAGGTTCAGGGGTTTTTTGTTGCGAGAGCCACTGTTTGATACATAAAACGGTCTAATAAGGAAGTCGGTGTTTTTTCTTATAAAATTAATATGGAATGGTCTATAAAACCCATTCCTATTCGAATAAGATTTAGTGGACAGCTTTCCAAGGCACATTGCGCCCACCCGGCGCCAAGAAAAGCTATTGTCCTTGGATGTGCAAGCATGTCGGGTCTGACCTATGTTGTCAGCAATGTATATGAAATTCGGGTAAAACATTTACGTAGACGAGAATTTAAACTAACTCCAGCTCTTTTGGACCCAAAGTTAGGGAAGTGAATTTCTTTCTGCTTACTTAAAGAGGTGAGTTGTGGAGACCCAGGAAATGCAGCAAATGCTGTCAAGAGCGGCTCAGTCTACACGTACGGGGAGACCGTGATGTACACATGTAACACGGGCTACGAAAAAACAGCTGGGGACACAATTTTGACATGTGGAAGTAGCAAGTCTTGGTCTGGCACGAAGCCTACGTGTTCCAGTAAGTATAATGCACTTGAATCTGGGATTTGTTTTGGCAAAGTGTCTACATGTATGTTCACGTTCTATCACAATTATTAAAAAATTTTCCACTAAACAACGTTGTTTCATTATCGTGCATGAAACGTTACATTAGGAAAATTGAAGAGGGTACAATGCTTGTCTGAGATTAGGTTGAGATATATTTGAATGAGTTAAACACAATTAATGCGCTAACGAGAATTCAATTATAATTAATGTTTCGAGAAAGTATATTGTATTTTTGCGCTTAAGCTTACTTTTCTTTTACGTTATATGGCTGTTGGAACGCCAAACATGAATAAGTAAGGATGCCTACGCAATTTCAATTTATCATCAAGAACACTCTTATTAAAAGACAATTAAAGCATAAAATAATTTCTAATTGAAAGAAATCAGCTGTGGAAATCCTGGGAATGCAGCAAACGCAATTAGCAGCGGCACAACCTACACATATGGAAGTACGGTGACATACGCATGTAATACAGGCTACGAAAAAACAGCGGGCAGCACCATATTAACGTGTGGCGCCACCAAATCATGGGCGGGGGTTAAGCCAACATGCACTGGTAAGAATGTTAGGCAAATTTGCTTTGAAACCCACTCATGAAGTAACAAAATGCATCGAACTTATAAAAGGCAACAGTTTTGACCGCATAATGTTCATGTGCGCCCTGGCCATGTTTATACTGGTCACAAGCTCACATAATAAAGGTCTCACAATGAAAGGAGATGTACCTGTGTTGATGCTTATCGTAAAATATCTGACCGTGGACAAGTGCAGTGGCTCTTTTCACTTGAATCTGCACAATCTGTACATTTCTACGTTTATTTTACTAAATCTATTGACATAAAATGCAGAAAGGCTTATGGAGATAATTGGTTTTATACTCATCACCTCATAGCAGGCAGAGATAGGAGGCCAATTAATTTCTTGATGCAAATAAACGAGTCTAGCTCACCTCACTTGCCAGCTTATATGTACCAAGGTCAGTCGTCCGTCGTCTGTCTGTGTTCACAACGCATTTTGACTTCTCCAAAATGGGGTGCCAGATGGTTTTTAAACTTGGGGATGTATATTGGGGGAATCTGTGCCAAATTTGTTTAAATCGTTACGCTCTTTTTTTTTTTTGGTTTTGATTTTGACCTTAAAAAGTCAAGCCGACCTATGTGCTTACATCTTAGGAAAAGGAAATCATGTCACTTTTCCTTAAAAAAGTGATGACTCCAGAACAGTATGAGAGAAGACTTTATATTGCATATAGTAAACTATAGTTTAGGAAGATGACCTTCAAGTTGATATTCCGAAGGTCACACGACCGATTCAGCCCATGCATCCAAGGTCAGCGGAGTACAGGCCTGTTACAGTATCTCTTTCTATCTATCTGTTTTTATTTTAATAAATTAATTAACTTATTTTTTGCAAGAGGTTAGCTGTGGAGATCCAGGAAACACAGCAAATGCCGTCAAGAGTGGCACTAACTACAAGTTTGGAGATACAGTGATGTACACATGCAACACAGGCTACGAAATGACGGCCGGTGGTACCACGTTGACATGCAAAAGTGATAAGGCATGGTCTGGCACCAAACCAACATGTACCAGTATGTATACTGAATATTTTAATTTATCTGGATTTTACCTTTTCTAATTGTATGAATAATGTGGAAAGGATACTAAAATATAATGTGCTATACCATTTTTTCGCACGAAATTCTTTAGAATTATTTACAGAATATCATTTTTTAAATCTTGAACGGTTGAGGAACACACAAACAATTGTGTGTGGAATGGACCGTCTGAAGTCTTTTCTGAAGCGCCGATCATTGTTGTCAGATGTAGCGAAAATTTTGTTGTTGCAGTTGTCAGTTGTGGAGATCCTGGGACTACAGCAAATGCTGCCAAGAGTAGTAGCACGTACACATACGGATCCACGGTAACATACACATGTAACGCTGGGTACACAATCACATCAGGCAGTGCTACCGTGACATGTGGCAGTAACAAGGCGTGGAGTGACGTGAAGCCAACATGTTCCAGTAAGTTTGTTAAAAGTCATACTGGTTAAAATGCTGTTTCCTTAAGACTGTCTTTTTGTAATTGATAAATCTTAAAATAAATCCTTGTCAAAACCTGAAGTTTGGTTATAGGTTTAGACTTTGTCTTTGCTGTGACCATTTAATCGGGGTGAGTGACTTGGGTCTGGGAAATCGAGGTCCCATCCGGAATGATGCTGAAAAAAGGTTCTGGTGCAACATATGAAATCGGACTGCACGGTTGTCACGAAATTCAGAAAATGTGCATACAAAATCAAATTTATTCCAAAAACCTATTCAGTGAGAGTGCTATCATCCGTTATAGTTACAGCTAGATTATGGTAAAGCAGTAATGGAGATAGGCACGCACGTCGCTAAAGAGCTTGCGTTCTACTGATAACGGTTTTTTTTTCACTTCGTGTCCTTTGTCCAATAGTTCTCTACATTAATGCACTATTTGTAGAGAACAGTTGCGGGGACCCAGGCAATGTAGCCAGTGCCGCTAAGGTTGGGTCAAGCTACACATTTGGAGCAATGGTGACGTATGCATGTAACAAAGGCTACGAAAGGACGGCTGGTGGCAGTTCATTGACTTGTGGAACTAATAAGGCATGGTCTG
Source organism: Hermodice carunculata (assembly GCA_964020975.1). Taxonomy (NCBI): domain Eukaryota; kingdom Metazoa; phylum Annelida; class Polychaeta; order Eunicida; family Amphinomidae; genus Hermodice; species Hermodice carunculata. The sequence continues at coordinate 75,161,900 of OZ026614.1, read as the reverse complement.
GGTCCAAACCTACATGCTCTAGTAAGTAAAAATATGATGAATAAATGTTGCTTTTAGGCGTACATGAATCTTATATACCCCTCTTTATCTTCCTTGTTCTTTCAAAACCAATTTTATGGTATCGTCGGTCAATCCCAAAATGGATCACAATTGTTAATTGATGTGGTTATTTGCAAAAACTATGATTTAGTTTCTTCAGCCAATAAGAGATATATTTGCTGCTGAGTGAAAGAGAGTCTGCTTAGCGCATCAACCTAAACATGATTTGCTGGTGGTTTTAGTTGTGAGCTGTGGAGACCCAGGGAATGCAGCAAATGCTGTCAAGACTGGCAGCAGCTATACCTATGGGGATACTGTGACATATACTTGCAATGCTGGCTATAAAATGACAATGGGCAGCGGCACTGTAACATGTGGTCATAACAAAGCATGGAGTGATGTGAAGCCGACATGTTCAAGTAAGTATTTATTTCTTCAGAACTGTCAAAAGTATCTCGTTTCTTCAAGATTGTTATTCTGACAGACTGCCACAATTTTTCATAAGAAAATGCAGATGCATATAATCTTTCTCAAGCCTTTGATTGGAAAAGAAAGGGGCACATGGCCTTCCTTGATGTGCGGAAAGTTCACGGCAGGGTTTGGAGAAATGCACTGTGGGCTAAAATGGAAGGGCTAGGCTTTGGGGGTGGCTTTCTGGAAGTTTTAAAGGCTCTGTATGCAGATATAAATTGTAGTCTCAGTATAGGAGATGTGGAAACTCACGGGGCAAGATTAGACATCGGGCTAAAACAGGGTTGTGTGTTACTACCGATTTTGTTTGCCATAAACATGAGAGAACTGGGAACTGAACTGTTAGACAGCAATAAAGGAGTAACAATGGGAGGAGAAAAGATGCCAGGGTTGTTCTTCGCTGATGACATTGTGTTAAGGGCAGATGCAGGTAGAGAGTTACAGGAACTTTTGAGGATAGCAGGTGACTATGGAGAAAATGGAGATTAGAGTTTAGTGAGAAGAAGAGTCAGGTCATAGTCTCAGGGCAGAAGAGAAGACAGGAGGAGAAATGGATGGTAGGGAAGTTTAGGATACCAGAGGGTCAAGAGAAAGTCATTAGAATTGGAGAGAGTGAGGAGTACGAATATTTTTAGGGGTGAACATTAAGGTAACAGGACAGGGAATGTTTAAGTACCATGTTGAGAAAATCAGACAGAAGGTGAATAGAGCAAAAGATATGATAAAGGTCACGGCAGGGAACAGCTTCAATAGATCATTCACAGGAAGGGTGCTGTGAGAACTTGTAGCCATACCTGGGATGTTGTATGGGTTAGATGTGATTAGCCATTAGTGAAAAGGAAATTGAATGGATGGAGAAAGCACAGAGGGAGATGGGGAAATGGGTGCTTGGGGCACCACCGTGTGTAGCAACAGAGGCCGTGTTGGGAGAGTTGGGATGGTTACCAATAAGAGATAGAATAGCTAAGGCTAGGCTAGGCTATTGGGGATATTTGCAACGGGTGAATGAAGAAAGATGGTGTAGGAAGGTGTACATTGAGGCTGTTAGTGAAAAGACAAAATGGGTTCAAGAAATAGACAAGTTAGCTGAGACATATGAGTTGAAAGGACCAGATGAGATTGAAGTGGCGTGGAAATCGTATATAGGAAAGGCGATTAAAGTGAAACATGTGGAGCAGTGGAAAAGAGGGGTTGAGGGCACACTAAAAGCATATAGAGCCGTAGACAAGCCAGTGAAGACTAAATGTTGGGTTGGTAGCAAGGGTTCTAGACTGTTATTTCAGGGCAGAGCAGGAGTGATCAATCTGGAGAAGAGGAAACAAAAGTGGACGAATGGGTGTGATGGTAAGTGTAAGGTGTATAGGGAGGATGTGGATGAGACCATTGATCATATGATGACATGGTGTACAGGTTATAGAGCACTTAGAGACCAGCTGTTTGTACAATGGAGAACAAGAGATGGGCAGTGTAAAATCTTAGAGCAAGTAAGGGACATGGCAGAAAATGATAGGTTAGCATGAATACAAGAATTGAAGGGCTACTTTCCAGGAAGTAGAATTGGTTTAAAGTCCGTGAAAGGGTTCTTGGTGCAGAGCTGTGAGAGTAGGAATAATATCTTAGGATTAGTCACTGAAGAGAATAGAGGGCAAACTTAGCAAGGGAAGGGAGAAGGTAGCCCTTATTAGGGCTCCCATAACCCTGCCAGGTGGCATCATCAGCAGGGGCTGTGGGCATGCCGAGCGCAAAGTTGCTACAATGGGATAGGGCTTCTTTTTTTGGTACTAAAGGCTACCTGACTATCTACTAAGTTAGTCAGGACCGCGGCAGAGAAGCGGAGTGCCACAGAATACTATTAGTTTGCACGAGCCCAACAGCAGTTCGCACGGTGTGATAGGACACCGAAACGATTAAAGATTCTAATGCCACACAGTCTCACTTAGATTTAAACTGTCTACTTTTGAAGAAAAAATAACTAAACTTCATTGGTTCTTGTGTTGCTGCATTGAGCCACCAGCCAGTCCAATTTTCCAGCATTCAATATTCTAGATTCCAGACCAAAGTCTCGGAAGATGGGTAGGAGTCAGATAGAATTATTGAAAAACATTATGAGATAAATGACACGTAGCTGCAAACGTGCCTGTGTATGCAATTTTGTAGAAAACAGTTGCGGGGATCCAGGAAATGCTAGAAATGCTGTCAAGATTGGCTCTACCTATACTGGTGGGGCAACAGTTATGTTTGCGTGCAAAGCAGGATACGAAAGGACGGCTGGTGACACCACGTTAACATGTGGCAGTAATCAAGCGTGGAGTGGAGCAAAACCAACGTGTTCCAGTGAGTAGTTTTTATAAGTCATCGGAAGAACATTTTTTCTGCAGAGCGGACACTTCGTTCCATTGGATTATCAGAAATTAAGGTGTGCTTATTGTTAAGAGGTTTAAGCGGACGAGTTATGCAATACCTTGTACATGGAAAGTACCTAATATTGTAGCATTTGCATATTCCATGTCTGTCTGTTTCACCTTTCTATTGCCTTTTTAGACGAGGTTTGTATTGAGATGGCGTGTAAATACGAGTTCATCAATTGTTCAATGCAGGAAAGCATTGGTAAATTGATAGAAAAAAAAGTGTGTTAGAGTGTCATTCGTTAAAAATCCAATTTTTCTGATGTCTAAAACATTGTAAATTAGCCTTTTCCTTAGTTTATGATGCCATATTGTTTTAATGATGTATTGCATACCCTTTATGTCCGTGATATGTGCAATTCCTTCATGTTAAAATTAAAGCGACTATGATTGCAAATGTTTATACCGCTACGCACTTTGTATCATTTCTTTTTTCATTATTCACGCCACAGTCTTCCTTTTTTAATATTCACATACATAAAGTTTGCTCTCAGACTTTATTTTGTTGCGTGTTCACAGAGGTAAACTGTACGGATCCAGGAAATGTACAAAATGCAATTAAACGTGGCTCCACATATACCTATGGAGCTACAGTGACGTACACATGCTCTACGGGCTACGAAAAAATGACTGGAAGCAATATACTGACATGTGGTAGTGACAAAGCATGGACGGGATTAAAGCCGACCTGTGCCAGTAAGCCAATACTTGATCGTACGATAGAGTCAACCCATTTTGAATAATTTTGTTAACTTTGAGATGTGTTTAACGACATAATAATTCTGTGCTCTCCGTATATCTGCCGCGGTAGACATATGTGTTTGCCGCATTTCTAAATTTGCAAGTCCTGGCCCCCTATACATTCTGTGAAATAAACAAAGTACTTTTAATGTTAACATGGTAGTTAATGGACCATGTTAAGTTCAAATCTAGGTTACAGACAATAATTATCTGCACCAAAGTGACCATTTCATATGGCTATACCTCGAATATTAATACTCTAATTTAAAACAAAAACAAAAAACAAAAACAACAAAAAAAAAAAAAAAAAAACAAACAAACAAAAAAACAAAAACAAAAACAAAGCAAAAACAAAAAACAAAAAAAAGGGGTAATTAAACCTTTGATGTGAAAATTTATGAAGTATTTTTTGAGAAATGATCAGTTCTTTATAAATATGTATCAAAAAATCAGAATTCCACTCACTTTACCATCAAAAGAACCTATGTTTTGTATCGTCTTTGTGATCATACAGATACTTTTAAGAACAACCCCTGATATGTGTTTGCGGATACGTTAATGGAGGTTATATAAGAACAAAATTGCTCATTTTATCTTAAATACTTGCGATATATTAAAAATTTCCCGACCTAAATGTTTATATCCCAAACAATTGAGTTTATACAGCAATTTTTAATTTTGAGTGCCGCCATTAGTGCAGACAGATTCTATAAAGCCTTGCAGTCAAATGCGTACATGGGTTTATTACGGCATGAGCACATATGTCTGTGATGTTTGGTTCAGAAGGGAACTCACATTTGAGTGGTCGGACATCACTTTAAATGAGCTTTCATATTCTTTTCCATGTGCTATAAAAGTTTTGTGTTGACAGGCTGAAAGATGGTAGTTCCTAAACTCGATATTATTTCTGCATTCTGTAAAGGCAGTCAGTCATACTCCAAGTTAAATAACTGTCTAAATATTCGACCTTTTTTATCTGTGTATTTAGAAGTGTAATGCCAGATTTGTTCACCAAGCATGAACTTTTTATATCGACCGGCTTTGAATTCCATGCTCTTTTTTTGTAATAAAATGACAATGTCGTCCTTCTTTGTCAATCATTGTTGAAACGGATGTACTTTGAAGTTAGCAATTTCTAACAAAAGTATTGTAAGAATATACTTTGAGTGGTGAGATATTACCTTAAATAAGCTGTCGTACTCTATTCCATGTGCTGTAAAAGTCTTGTGTTGGCAGGCTCAAAGATGGTAGTTACTTAATTCGATATTACTTCTATATTTTGTAAAGGCACAGTCAGTCATCCTCCAGGTTAAATAAATGTTTAAATATTCGCCGCTTCGGATTTGTTGATCTGTGTATTTAAGGAATGTAAAGTCAGATTTTAACTTTTTATATCAACCGGCTTTGAAATCCATGCTCTTTATTTTGAAATAAGAAAAACAATGTCGTCCTTTTTTGTCAATTATTGTTGAAAATATGTACTTTGAACGGAACAATTTCTAATAAAACTATTTTGAGAATATAATATTTTGATTACACAACCAGTAATCTGGTTACGATGAAACCTTGCAATTTCTTTGTAGACTGCATATGCATGTTGTTGAATTACGGTGAAAACAATAGATGAAAAACAACCCCAGTATATAATGGATCTTTATCTTATTAAAGAGATCAGCTGTGGAAATCCAGGCAATGCAACAAACGCTTTCAAGAATGGCACCATCTACACATATGGAGCCACAGTGACGTACACATGCTACATTGGTTACGAAAAGACGGCTGGTGACACAACTTTGAAGTGTGGCGGGGATAAAGCATGGAACGGCACGAAGCCCATATGTTTCAGTAAGAACATTTTGTTTTTCTTGTTTTTAAATTACTGTGTGCCCCTGTGCTTTTTCTAATCCTGTGATATCCCATAGTTCAATTACACTGCTCTTTTCATTTCTACGGACCACATTGTCGTGAATCGGTTTACGTATGGCCGTCTGTACGTGTAATCTGCATTTGCAGTACGTGGTCCTCCTACTTGTGTATTTTTGTTTAATGGTGGTTAATAAACTCCGTCAATCTGCGTATATATATATATATATATATATATATATATATATATATATATATATATATATATATATATATATATATATATATATATATATATATATCTGTGTGTGTGTGTGTGCGTGCGTGCGTGCGTGCGCGCGCGTGTGTTTGTGTGTGTGTGTTTGTGTGTGCCGACCCTTTTATTCTAACGACTTGACAGGAGAAAAAGAAAACAATATCCCAACTTGTAATGATATTACGTACATGGCTTGTTGTAGGCCAAACCATTTCATTGGATTTAAATTGTGTTCAGATGTCTATTTTCTTATAATTTGCAATTTTGTAGAAAGAACTACTCCCAGTACTACCACGACAGGTAAGTTCGAATTTTTCTGATTTTCATGGAATGAATAATCATGTCGCATTGAAAAGTTTCATTGAAGAATATGATTTGTGCAATTAATGTTCTATCCCTTCCAAGGACGCTTGTCTGCATTGTATAAACAGAATCATAATACCATCATTTTAAGTCCCTGAGATACCAAAATGTAACAAAGCTTTACAGTGCAGCACAACACGCTCTTAGCTTCTACACACCAGCTTCTTATCATAAAAAGTCAACATATAGTTTTACATGATATCACATCGTATATTCGTAAATTCAGAAAAAAAGAACAGGACTTGTCTTCATAAAACCTGCAGATTCGAATTCAGCTTGCTCCTGGCTTACTTTCAAATCGCTTGAATCAACCATTTATAGGCAACTACTGCCGAAAACATACCGTGCTATTTCGTCATCGGCAGCTTTCGAGGTTTACCATAATTAACATTTTAGGCCTGAATATGTCAAAGGACAGAAAAAAAATATTCACCGGATCGTTTTTTCGTTCCCTCTTACATTTGCACAGTCGCTAAGTACGACATGTCTTTGGAGATATCAATTTGAGTAGTCAGGGAATAAATGTCAATGCCAATGTCGAGTCACATCTACCAAGTAATACATATCTAAGGCAATATCAAATTTGAATGGCAAGTACAACGAGAACATTGAATCGAAACAATACAAATAAACGTTGGTATGGTGAAAGAATATAAAACTTTGATTGAATGATTATAAAGCTGAGAAATTTATTCTATATTATGTTTGGGGGATGAATGAATCATTTTCTGCAATGAAATTCAAAAGCTGTTCCTCACCGTAGATCACATGATCTAAACAGTGTCACAACTAAAAATTGATGCGCCTGCACCAGTGACGTAGTGCATTAACATTATAAGAAAACCAAACAAATATGTGCGAGAAATTTTTTTATTAAACGTCCAAAGTGACATGAAACAACGGCGACGAACGTAAACAGGCATGACACACCATGTCGGCGTTGAAAGTAGGCCTGGGGTATATTTCTGCGATGAATTCCCCATTAAACTTCGAACAAATAAAATCTTACATGGATGGAAAGTGAGTTACAATCTTTCTCTTACTCGCGATCGCTATTGGCGGGAAGAATGACAACTCGCTGTAAGCCATGTAAGATTTTTTTTTATACACAAAAAGTTGAAACTGGGAAAGTCATATAGTTATACTCTTTACGCCTATCGATACCAATAAAAATATGCGAGCCATAATTCTGCAATATGAAGTTGTTACTACGGGTGTTGGAGAAGCAAGGTTTTCAGAATAAACCTTCTCACAATATGTAGTACTGTAATATATGATCATCATTATGATCGCGACATATTCAGGTACATGATTATAATTCGGATGCCTGTGTTTTTCCCCTCATTTTCTTAAACCTATTTTAATGCAAAACTTTATTAGAGAACGACTTGGTACATGTCTCTGTGCATATGGTCCATGCGTAGTTTTAACAACATGTTTATCCCAGAAAAATGTGCAGTTGCAGCGCATCTAGCAACCACGAAATGTGTTGTTTTTTTACAGTTGCTGACACAACGTACATAGGACTAGTCTTTTAGTTGATCTTCCCCATGGCCAAAAACAACGAATTATCTGTAGAGTGTTCAGGATCTTAACTATTCTGTTATTTTACAACTGGTAATTTAAAATGAACATATTTTAAGAATATAAATATGGAAACTATTACCAAGCGCATAGCGAGTGTAAATAAAATAAAAAGTATGAAACACAGCAAGTGTGTAAATATTTATAACCAACAAGGAATACAGATCCGGTATAAATCAATACGGAATAAACAACAGAAGTGCGACTTGTTTGGTGATATATAAAGTGAAATGTAGCTGTTATATTCTAGGTTAGAGTTTTGATCCAAACTAATACAGATTATACCCATGAAATGTAAAAGCAGTGAATATATATATATATATTTGTGTGTGTTTAACAGAATGGTATTGGTGATCATTTTCTTTACAGAATTGTATCGTATCCGTTACCCAGTGAGGCGCTATGGCGGTGGAGGTTAGTCTGATCGGATTCATTTTAACCTGATAATGGGTTGCAAGTGTCAGGAGAAAATGCATCCGGTGTTCACTCGACCAAATCCCCATTCTTAAAATAAATATGGTTCAATGGAGGCAGTTATGTGCGAGTGCCATATCAACACAGTTATGCAGTATATGTACTGAGTCGGCATTTTTTTGTTGACAGATACAACTGTCGAGGCCAATCATCAGTAAATAGTTAGACTCGGTGTTATGACATCGTGATGCCAGCAGACAAGGTGGACTATAAGATAACACTTACTGTCTAAATGTAAACAAATGATACCCGTATTTCCATACCCCCAAGCATTTTTGTTAAAATCAGGTGTATGAAAGTAAATCCCAAGACAAATGTGTTATTGGTTGATTCTAATATAACTAAACAACAGTAAAAGAGGAAAATACGCTCTGCAAGAATGGTGTTTTCAAACATTGCTTTACTTTTTATGTTTTCAGCCGATGTAGCAAGATTGAATATAATCCTGACTGTGCTGTGTGCTGCACTAGTTATTTTCCATGGATTATGAGAACAAGATACCCAAGGCAAATCATCGTATTTATTCGGGGTCGCCCTCTTCTTTGTGAAATTGACAGCAATTCTGAACGTTTGTCGAGGCGAAATCCAGTATCTTTATTCAGTGCAAACTATGGGTTTCATGCAATAAATGGTAATTGGTGGCTGCCAAAAACACACAAGTGATTAAGCAAGTACTTTATTGACAGAAAGGGTCATTTCTGACGCATGCCCAACAAAATTATTACAGTTTGAGATACACGACACAGTGAATCAAGCAGAAGTGATGTATTTCATATTGCATGATACGATAACACATATAAGCGTACATGGCGTAAATGAATTAGTTCTTAAACATGGACACAGCTTCTGATGAAATTACTTCACAGAAACAAAGGGCTGCTTCTTTTTACGAACGGGAAACAACCTTCCTAACCTGAGGGGAAGTGAGCTTTATAGACTTGCATGAATGCACTGACGTTATGAATACAACCACCCACTGTCATAGGCTTCGTGCATGATGCCACCTAGTGTTCTTTCAAGCGAGTCGTAACACACAGCAAAGCTTGCCAAGTGGAGAAAAACTGCGCCGTGCTCAAAGATAAAATTTTACATACATTTTTGTAAAAAAAACATACCGAAGGCGATACTGACTTGAGACATTCCTGAAAAAAAAAATCTTTTTCAATTTTTCAGATCAAGTTAGTTCGAGATAATTTTGACCACGTTAAATAGAGAGCTTCTATGCTAGTCAGCAACGTGTCATACATAGAACAATCATTGAAAAATGTATTGTCATCGATCGAATTCAGGTGACGTATTTGTTAAAGGCGTGGTGTAAGCGGTGCCTTAGGCTTACGACGTCTACTTGTAAATGATACGAACTTACACCGAATCTTTCTAATTCTCTTATGTATGTAAAATAAGTCAACAAGGTATTTGTGCAAGGTAGCAATTTTAATCCTACTCGTGACTTAACGAGAAAGGCACGGACGGGATTTGTCTTGTAGCTAATATAACTTAGCACAAGGTTTACACGTGATTAAGTGTCAATTGCTATTTTCTAGGGAAATGAAATAAACCTTCAAGCTTGGCTTGTGAGCCAATCTGCACAAGAGACGAAATCATTAGCATGTAGTGGGTAGCTAAAGCAGAGTTGATGCAGAAGGATACCATTCTTTACACTAAAAAAAAATCAGCAGTATCATGCAGGTATTATTGAATCAGTGCTGCTTACTCCCCTTCCGAAAACCACACCATTGCTTTCAAATTGATCACTTAGGCTTCGCACTTTAGTCTGCTAGATGCCTCTGGAAAAGCGGAGAAAATGTCTGCAAAGATTTCCTACCATGCCTGTCTGATTTAATTTATAGCACAATACAAATCTGTTCACGGAGTCAAACTCTTGAAAAATCGACGAATCATGTTTACAGTGGTTTCCTTCTTGTACTGTGTGTGGTGTGTTTATCATGCCGCGCAAGATGAAAGCGTTGTCTTTAGTTCTGCATTATTTTCGTTTGCCTGCTTAAAATTGTCATCTTGCGACATCATACTTTTCTTAGAGGACAATCATGTAGACATGAACATAGTTGTGTTTGTTTGTCTTGTATTTTCCGGAGTTTCGCGTTTGTATGACCAGTTTGATACGGTGCTTAAATTCTTCGTTTATGCAGATCTGCGTTGTACATTTGGTGCCAAAAGTATTTCTTGTTTGTTTTTAATCTGTGCATCTATTGAAGAAAATATGGCTCGCATTTTAACACTGAAGAATAGATTATATATATATATATATGTATATATATATATATATATATATATATATATATATATATATATATATATATATATATATATATATATATATATATCCCTTTAATACATCTGAGGTATATAGTTTAATACCGCGCCATACAATTGGCGAGTACATTATACGTAAAGAGTTTGATAGATGACAAACAATTTAATAAATAGTGATCCATGCTGCTGAGAATTAACAAGAAAATCAACACTATTTCAGACATTGGCTGTATGGCAAATATATGTGAAATTATAGAAAAACGCCAAATGCAATTGCTTTGTGTTTGTTGTTTATAATATGTGAAGAAACACAGTAGCGTGCACTGACAGATTATTTTCATACTTGGAAATTTGACATCCAGTTTTGATTCAGTTTAAGTGTTAATTGTCACGACTCGACACTGCCCTTTCCATGGGCCTGACGTGAGATCGTTTCCATTCTCGCCGGGAGATACCAAACAGCAAGGGTCTCAGTGAAAGTAAGCTGTGTACGTACAAGTTCAAGGAAGTCATTCTTTACACCTGCTCCTGCCAAGTTAGTTGTCTTTGGGTCCCTTTTTATGAAGGTTCATGAATATATATGGAATCATTTTCCAAGGGTAAACTTTGAATTTCGCATTGTTATCTGTATATTGTACATCACTTTGCTGTTTGTATTTTCACTACGTATTAGCGTTACAATAAAAAAAATTGTATAAGTTGCTAGTATTAGATGTTCTTAGTTTCTTATAATCCAAGTGGCTTGTGCCTACTAAATACAAGGTAAAGACAAACAGTCGAATCACAAAAGACATGTTCAACAAATTTAGGCTACCAAACAATGCCTCATGTTTTCCCGCTGATGTCCCGTTACACATTGTAGCCTTCACTTTTCTCAATTTCCTCATCGAACGTAGAAAGATCAATAAACCAAAGTATAGATTTAGCCACAAACTGTGCCTGGATTGAATATATATATATATATATATATATATATATATATGTGTGTGTGTGTGTGTGTGTGTGTGTGTGTGTATGTGTGCGTCCGTCTGTCTGTCCTTTCAGAACCACTTCCTGGTAGTCGTTAACCTACTCCGCAGTACAGACTCTTTACACTCCATAAGCTAACCTGTCACTGTCGAAATAATATAAATATAATAGTACTATTGTCCATATTGCCCACGTTCATCTGGAGAGTTTTGACATAGGCTGAATCTGCCAAAATAAATAAAAAAGTCTTAAGCGGGTAGCTACCAGGAACCTGTTTCAGAGCCTGTACCCCTACGTGTCTCTCTCAGAAGCAGCTGCTTGTCTTAGCTAAATATTCAGCAAAGTCAATCCACATAATAGTGAAACAATATGAACGTGTTAAATGATACACAAGCTGAATAAATGAAACTTTGCTTCTTAGCGCAGAGTTTCAATATGAATAAAGAATACCTGTCAAACCAAACATAATTACTAAATTTGCATAGTATAAGTTCAGATAAGGATAAGTTGACTTACCCCGGAACAGTATATATCCTTCCTAGCTGGATAGCTAACCTTAATTTAACCACCTGTCAGTGTATGACTGAAGTACAATCAAACTGGGGCATTATGTTTAGTCCCAGTAACTATAAAATAAACAGTCACAGCTAGACCACCTGTTCAAATGGAGGGAAATTGTAACAAGTACTGTAGCAGTGGACATGCTGCACCATAACTGTAAAACAAACCCCACGATGACACATTCTCCAAACAATAAAGCTCTATTTCGCTACCAACCTTGAGTTAATGTTTCAACATAATGGGTCAAGTTGGTGACATTTGAGTAAATACTGTCAAATGTGAGCATTTTTTACATTTAGTGTGTACGTCGGCAAATCAGGAAACAAAGTCATTCTCATTTAAGTCAAGAATATGTCATCTAAATATTTTTTTTCTTGACTATATTCTAAGTATGATTAGTCAGATTTGTAATTGTTGTAAGTCGCTATCAGGAAGGTGAATATTAGAATAGAATGATGCCAAAAGATAAAATTAAGTAGCAAAACAGGCAAGTCTAAAGTTTTTAAAAACCAGTGAATCAAACTTTCCATCAATCTCTGGACATTAACAGCAAAATTTGTGCGGCATGTCACAATAGAATGAAAATCATTACCATTTAAGTCAAGAATATGTAATCTAAATTTGATTTTTAACCAGATTTTTAGTAGGTAAGCTTGTAACTGTTGTTGGCCGCTACTTTCCACCGATATATTTGTTTATATAATATATATATATATATATATATATATATATATATATATATATATATATATATATACATATATAAACAGTAAAACCTGTCCTTGTGGATACATCTATAATGCGGTACCTGCCAACTGTGGACACTTTTTGTCAGTCCCTGAGGTGTCCACAATGGACCGATTTAACAGTATATTGGGGCCGGAGCTCCAATCCTACCTTCGGACTTAGCGCTGTTGTATATGCTTCTATATATTCAAAAATATTTGATAAGCCTTGTACACTAACTCTTCCTTTACTACATCGTGGCTTAGGGACAGATTTGATTTTGGCTCAATAAATCGTGTTAAGTGTGACCCGAGACAATTATTACATTGGAATCTTAGTAGGCCCACTGAATCAAAACTACAGGCGTGAGCAATATGACACAATAGCAAATAATATACTTCTCACACCTTTTGCATGAATCTCCACACGGTAGTAATATAACCTGATGGTGAATCCACGTGCTGACTTTACAAAATGTAAATATGATCCAGAAATCCATTTTTCGGGTATAATTGATGTGTGCTGATACCTTTTTAAGACATGGTCTATTTTGGTGGATTTACTGTTTTTTTTCATCATGCTATAATTGAATATCAATAAAGTAAAATAATTTTTCATTGAATATATTTCGATAAACATCCCACTTATAATTTTTTGACAACATGTTCATGTTTTGGTAATTTCAAAGGACAACATGGGATGAACAGGAAGCGATGTCATTCCCTTTCAAGGACTTTGATAACGATGTGTTTGGCATTGACTTGCTTATCTGTGTCTGAATGCAAATAAAGATATTATTCTATCAAGGAACTGACCATCTGTATTTTCGATATATATGACAATAACATTACCTAGAAAAAGTCATGGTGAAATTGTGGGAATCACTTTCACGTGAAAAATCAAGACTGACCATGTTGAGGTTGCAAAAAAACTTCAAAATAGTGTATCTATCTATATAATCCTCAGCACACGTGCAGGCGTTCGCTTCAAAAGTATTCCGCTATTTGAGCAGAAACATCATACAAAAGACATCCGTTAATGTGAGGCAAAGCAACAATGTTCCTGAATGTCGACGTTGCCATCGAATATTATGTTAATATGAATCACAATCTATAAACCTGGGTGCGCATTTCAATGCCATTACTTTTGCACGACATATAGGTTTATACTCAAATACCACACTACCGACCCAATGGGACATTCCATGTCTCGTTGAAGATGAAGGGTTGCACTTATATGAAGTCATTGTAAAATCTTCACTGGGATATAAAGAGGGACCCTCACAATATCACACTCTCAGAATAAAAAGCACAATTAAGCCACTGTAATCGTTTAGCATGCAACAGTACCAGCTAGAAAACAAACTTCAAAATGAGCGCCCCCCCCCCCCCGATAGTTTTCGACCATTATTTCTTATAAATTTAAGTGGTACTTTCCATGAAGCAAAGACAGTGATGCATATACACACAAGAACATGGAATCACAACAACGTTTGATCAAGCTAAGCCCAGAAATGAATCACAGCACCTCCTGTTGAACAGACTGTGTCCGTGGTATTTTTTTATTTGTCCCCTTAATAAACAGTTAGCTTCACCTAATTATTCTTCAGAAATAAAAAAAGTGATTGCAAGCTCAGAAAGAATAGATGGAGCAGATGGAGTGTTTCAATATATTATATGTAAATGCCCAACTGTCCCTGCCATTATAAGGATGTATTTTTGCAACAATGCATGCCTGCTAATGGAACGTAATTTGAATCACGATGCAGTGGTTTTGATCAATGCATCTTTTTATTACAACTACAATAAGTTATTCTTATTGACAGGCTATTATTTCTATCTGTGCTTACTGTTCATATGATAAAGAATAAGTATTGTACAGGTGCACTCAGTTTAACATTGAAAATAACATGAAGGTCTGACGACATTTTCAAGGTACTAAACTATGCCTTAATGCAACTTTCTAGACAGTGTGTAGTATGCAAAGGCGCGGCAGAAGACGTTAGTTGTATTGCGGTTAATGTGCGATTGGGTTTTATAACGTAATCTGCTTTTTCAGGATCCTTATTGATAAAATTTCGCTTTCAGTATTCAGACATGGACAGGACGACCTTGTGCATCTCCGTATGTTCAGCCTGTAAAGTACACGTGTTGCATGCGATCATACAAATCACATGGATCCGGTATTTCTTCACATCAGTTTAACATAATGTCATGCATTCCAATCGCCAAAGACTTAAGTTTGCAGTCGTGCGTCTTGAAAACTGGTGCTTCCATAGACATCTTTAAAACTAGAAAACTGCCCAAAGGACACGGATGGCCCCGCCTGTCATTGCCCCCATCGCCATTGGAAAGAATATGGCATGTAACTGGTGTAAGACCTCAAATACTTTTTGAGATACACGCGACACAAATGTGACAAGTCTAACGTCGAATCAACATTTTCCCTAAGTTAATCAATGATTGATTAACACAAGATAATTAATCTTAGCGAGAAACAAAACCCCAGGTGCACACATTCATATATTGATGGATGTTTCCACAAAGCTTCATGGTTGACCCTCAAATACTTTTTCAGATACGTGCGACATAAATGTGGCAATTTCAATGTCGGACGGACGAACGGACGGATGGACGGACAAAGGTAAATCTATATGCCACCTGGTAGGGGGCATAAAAAGTGTGTAGGTAAAGATCGTAGATTTCAATATATGCAGTATAGTAGTATATAATTTTGGCCTATTCAATATGTATTATGATGCAATCTGATGTAAATATTATTAATTTACAACCTTTTTACTTTTCCGGATTGTGAAGTGGGCTGTATCACGGGTGTTTTCTTTATTTATCCCATGAATTATATATATCGGTACCACATTGTATTTTGTAGCAGTTTGAGTGTCGAAATAGTAGCCTATGTCTGAACAGTAAAGCCCAGCTCTTCCTAAAAAGTACTCTATTTACAAACCCGACCCTTTGAATTATATAGAGACGAAAAACAATTTCGGAGAAGGACTTTTCTTGCTGGGAATGTGACCACGAGCAGACACAACAGTACGATATACGCATGCGCCATACCATCGGGCAGGCCAGTTTGTTACCTGCGCAAAAGTCCAGTGTTATTATCTTGTTGGGAAGACACACCAGATACAGAACGTGGGGCTTCCTTAGGATTGGTATTCATCCGATATTACAGTCGTTTGTTGATGCCACTCACTCACTCCGCCCCCCTCCCTCACTTTTAGTTGAACCATCCCTGAGAGAACTTACCCATTCAATGAATGGTCTTAGGAAAAGACATACAGGGTATACACAGTCTGTTAAGTTTTGCTAAGAGACTAAATTTAAAACTTTTTCATAGTGTTTAAAAACTCGAGATGATCCTTGACCAGTTACCCGCATCGACACACTCAGCGAAGACTGTTGTGTATACGTGCCCATGCAGAGTCGGAGCACAACCAACATGTGTAATGTAACGCGCTGGAACAAATTGCTATTTTAAACAATATCCATGGACCGAATTATCATGTACTATTGCTTGAAGATACAGTACACCAGCTCTTCAATACAAAAGAGCTTCCAGATGGAATTGAATTAAGAAAGTAAACACCACATTTTACCAGTGTGAATGACTTTTAATCTCATATGTTTCCCAAGAAGCACATGTTTAAACCATGGTATCTTTGACGCTTGGTAAATGAACACTAAAAAGAATGATCTTGTGAACACCAATTGATTTAAAGTTATGCCTCCTTAAAATGAATAAATGGACTTGACAGCTACATATCCGAAAGGAAGTAAGGGTTACAATATAGGTTTAATATATAAAATTTCTTTCTGAAATAATTATTTTAAAGGTGCATTCTTTAGTAGATGATAGCACGTAGGTCCTTGCCATGCATCCTCAAATGAGAGCTCCAGTCCTTTCCGTCAGTTCATGACATCACGCGGGCATGCTCATCATGTTGAATCATTGTGTGCTGAGCTGTATTGCGATCATCAGTTTTTGCCTCAAAGCAGGCGCATAAGTGTCAATAGAACACCCAGGAAAGCCAGAAAAAGATTTCCGCTGAGAAAGTTGACTGCAAATGCATAGCACAGGATGAGAAGATATTGAAATGTATGCTGTTATGGATAATGTGTGGACGTTGAGCAACCAATTACAAATGCACTTTATCGAGAACAAGGCTCACGGGGTGTACATGTTAAAAAGTAGTAATGGGCCTCTCCTGCTTTGAACTACATTGTAAAAATAAATTAAATGGTTCCCTTTTCTTCCTGTTAATGGGCTTAGCTTCCTGTTTGCTATCTTATTCGAACATGAGTATGTCATTGTCTTGCTATTTTATGCTCTGTGTACAGGTATGATGGACTTGTCATACCACTTAGAGTGCAATGTAAGGGGCAAGATATACGTTGTGAGGTTAATATTTAACCCAAATTAAAGCCACTATAGAAGGTTAATTTTTTCTTGACATATAACGTTAAGCGTTGTTGACGAATGGCACATTTCGCCAAATTTACCAGTTTGTCTGGTATTTATCAGAGTTTATAATTATTGCTTAATACACCCAGCAAGACTCTGCAGGTAGGAATTCGAAAACCAGCCAATCAGTGGTATATAGTTTGGGTATTGATTATTTATGTACGGTAATGGCGCATGATGTTACTGTATGGTAGGCTGGATGCTACAGGCATATAAGAGTATTTGGTGGTGTTCAAGCAATTGGAAGGAAAAGCGACTGACAAAACCACAGAACTTACCTCCGTTATTATTGTTCTGGTTCATAATCTGGAGCAGGAGACATTCTTCTGTTTCGCAAGGTTTACCCTTGGAGACTAAAAATGATATGTTTTGACATTGCGTGATATTAAAGAGCATTTACTGATATATGTGCATATATATATATATATATATATATATATACATATATATATGTTAAAAGATACACAGAAGATACTGCTAAGCACTATACTCGAAATTAAATCAACCAGTCAGAGTAGCAAAATTGCCAATAATTTTGTTGTCTTTTCATATATTTCGTAAAATAGTTCAAAACCATGTAAAAATGCTGGATTATATAATTGAAGCGGAAAGTAAAATTGCCTATGAAACAAATCCAGAGGTCAATATACGGTGCCATGTTTCTTATCATTAAGTGATGGAATTATTATTTAGATAAATGTAACTGAATTTAAAAACAAATACACAAAAGGTGCTGCTAAGCACTATACTACAAATCAAATAAGTCTGTCAGAGTTACAGAAATTACTAATGATGGCTTTCTTTCTTTCCTGTGATATAATATCATGTATAAGTATGTAAAACTTTCCTTCATGGTTTTTTCTGCTCCTACAATGTTTACAGGATTTTCTATATTGTGCTTTGGAACCAGATTATTAGCAATTGTATAAAGCTTCTAGAACGAGAATTATATCCATAAGTTTGTTGTTTTGACGCAGCAGGCTCCATAACAGCCTACCATTAACAGTATTTGAGAATCTTTTGGTATGTCGTCTAGTATGCGTCCCGAAATTCCCTGGCTGTATCATTAGACATTGTGACAGTATTTATACGACAGGAGCTAAGCTGACCATGGGAGTGGTGCAATTGTTATAGTTTTTTCATTACAAGAGCGGTGTTGAGTATTATAGTAGTGTTTTCTTGCTTACAAGAAAAAAAAATCACAAGCAATTTGTTAAATCTACGCAATCAACTATTGGGCTAAAGAGTTTAAAATAATAAGGTTAGTTTAATGGTCTTTAAACTGATTGTAGTGGATCTCACCTGTACACATTCGCTTGATAATTGCATCTTCGATACTGTCAAGCTTGTTGAAGTCTGATACATAAAACACGTAATCTTGATCGGGATCACTTGCAATGTCATTGAGTTCCTGAGTGTTCGTGTTGCCAATGCCCACAGATACCATATAGATACTGGCGTTGCGAGCAGCCTCTGCTTCAACCCTACAACCCGTTAAAATAAGTGTATACTCTAAATTTGTCAAAGTTTCTGCACGCGATTTGAAGCAAAATTTGTTGAAATGTGTTCTCAATTGCGGTATTTAAACAGGTTTAAGTACAGGCGCATAGCAAAGATTGGAAATGAGCCCTAGTTAATGCATACTCTCGGTATTTTTCGCTCAGTCTATGCGTTATCTGATAAAAGTAAATGATGGTGTGGGTGTTGCAGCTAAAATTGGTGAAAAATCAACATGTGTTCCAGTAATCTTGTAAAAATAGATTGAATTATATCAAATCAGTTTGTTGCATCTTAATGTTTCAAAATTTGCATAACTTTTCAATATTTGATGGGTTTGTGGTTTTACATGAAAAAGGTAGTACGTGCAGGAAATACTGAGAATGAAAAAAATGAAACAATCTTGCATTTTATCTATGGGTACCTTGCAATTTTTTTATATTTTTAATAATGGTTAAACCCCGATGAAAGGAAACTGTCTTCCGTTGTTGCGTGTTCTATTATCCAGGACCCTATTTTGGCTAACATGGTCGGTTTCTGTTCATTGTCGTTTTGGTTTGTTTTTTCTCATTCTAGGAAAAAGTAACCTTTGTTAGTAGGTTGCAGCTGACTTACGTTTATTATCTATAGTTTGTAAATTGGTTAACTGACAAAAATACAACATGTATAATTCACAGATGAGTGCTTTTGTATCTAACGTACGCTTGCATCCCACAAAACCCTTATATGCGAACGAACTGCCCTCTACCAAAGTAAATTAATGTACTTTTTTGTTCTTTGTTGCAATACCTAAAAAAGAAAATGCTTCTGGGCGCTCTTAAAAACGTTGCCAAACAAGCAATGACATCGCTGTTTTGTTTTTCTAATTGAAGAGGGGTTTTCAAGGTTGGAAGCACTTTTTCCAACACGGTGTGGGTTCACATTTTTTGACATTTTTGATGGATTAAAACCTTTTTTTCAGTGGTTGTTTCATATGCATTTATAAATCGTGAAGAATTGCATTGCGAGTCTGAGAAATAATCTCCATCATTGTTGACGGATTTTAACTATAATGTTTGGTATCATCATCAAAGTTGAAAAATGCCTTTTTCCTATCTTTTAAAATTTCGGTACCATCTAACCCCCCAAAAATGTAGACAAACTGTCTTACTTGGTTTTTGCTGAGTCGGTGGATTTTCCGTCTGTAACGACAATGCCGATTTGAGGCACTTGGGAGGCTGCTCGTCCACCTTTACTTGCTGTGAATCCTGAGGTGCGCATAAGACTTAAGGCTTTGTCTGTGTAGGTAAGTCCAGCAGGATATGATATATTTTGCACTGCGGTGGCTACTGCTTCTTTGGTCATGTAAGCATTCAGGTTGAATTCAATTTCCGCAACAAAGTCATATCGAATGGCGCCCACCCTTACTTTGTCGGACCCGATATCGAGCGCATTGGTTATATTCTGGACAAAAGTTAGCATCGTTTGGAAATTATTAGCTTTAACGCTTAATGAGGCATCAATAAGGAATATAAGGTCAGCTTGTCCTCCCTTGCATGCCACTGAAAAATAAAGCCAAAGTCATGGTTGAGATTGACTTAAAGTCTGAAATGAAATTTGGAAATGGTACGCCATTTTATGCTCTTCATCCTAATTATCGTTTTCAGCATGGGACATACCGTACAATCGTCACCGTTTTAAAAGTGATCTTTAACGTGGATAAGTTAATATAATTAAATAAACAGACATGTTGTATTTGCATTTATTTCACTGGGAAGTTGTCATTTGAAACGTTTGAAGATATTCTAAAATGAAAACATTATCATTGTATTTTAAATCAAAATTATCAATTGTCTTTCAGCGCTTTCCTCTCAAAAACAATATTTTTCTAACTATTATTTAGTTTACTTCCGTCATTGTCTTGGTCAAATTTTGTTGTAACCGGTACAGCACGGAAATGACAATTATAAAAATATTCAAAGAATGGCAATATATATTTAATGGGAATGGTACCAGATCTACCAATTCATAAAAAACGGAAAACCTGTTACGATAATCTAGTTTTGATAATAAGTGATTTCTTGAAGAGTTTCCGATAAAAAGATCCTGTTATTTTGGTATTAAGCACTATAATCTTATGTGATGTGTTATATCATTCTATTATACGGCATCAGTAAAATATAGGTGTGGGTGTTGCCGCTAAGATTGGTTAACATGAGCATGTGTTCCAGTATTCTTGTAAAAGCAAAATGAATAATGTTAAATCAAGTTTGTTGCGTCTGATTGCCTCCAAATTCGAGTAATTTTACAAAATATTATGGGTTTGTGGTGTTACGTTGATAACAAAGTGCATGACAGAAATGCTAAAAGTGAAAACAAACAAAAAACAAAAACAAAAAACAGCAAAAAATAAAATCCTATTAAACTAAAACTCTTTACTTCCTTCTATCGTTGCGTGATCTGTTACCCAGGAATGCGTCTTGGCCAACAAGGTATATTCATTATCATTTTGGTTTGCTTTTTCTTATTCTAGAAATAGTAATGTTGTTGTTAGATTTTCCAAAGTCTTCAAGTCACAGAAATTGAATGATCTTCCATCCCGGGGTTTCCAAATGAAACTTGCATCACTCAGTTTCTTCAAGATCATTTTACGGCTTGGGAAACTATCGATATAATACATAGGTTATCAAGGAGTTGTCACACATATATACCGACAGAAAATCAAATCTTACATCAAATACACAGTTATGTCGACCTTAATTCAACTGGAAATCATTCAGAGGTTCTTATTATACAACAATAATGAAAATAAAAGTTTAAATACAGGAACGATATATGAAGGAACATGAATTTCATCAACACGATAGATATCCAACGTTGAAATAATGGTCATGGATGATTCACAATTTGTATGGTCAGATCCTATTCTGTTAAAGACTAGGTACTGTTTACATTCAAGACACCAAGCGTCAATTGAAAAGAATAACAAGAAATTGAAGACTTAGATGTGGAAATATAACAAACACCTGTTCGTTTCACAACAAAAAGATTTTATTCTCTATTTTCATGGCGTCAAGTCTAAAACGCATTGGATAATCACATTTCAGCACTTCTGATCTTAAAGTCGGGTTTGAATTCATAGATTAAACGTCATCTGAGACTCGCTATTTCTGAGCGCATTGTCCCTTAGTTGTGGTGCTCAAATTTACATATTATCAGTTCTGCCGACGAACGTCACAACTCCGGAGTTGAGCTGACTAGATTCTGCGGTGTAGTAATCAAGATGGTAGTGACAGCTGGTTAATCATAGAGGGGTGTATGCTCATTTGATATTGCGAGCATAAATGGCAAAAGAAACCTACAAAAATAAACTGCATATGTAATATTACTACTTACCTTCCGTCTGGTTATAGATTTTTTTCTTTGGGATAGCCGTTCCACTCTTAATACAATTGATTATCGTCAAAACTGAGACTACATGTACATGTTGTATGTGTCGATTACAAACTGATTTGAAAATCTGAACTTAACAGTACATAGCCTATTGTACAGAGGTGCACAATAATT
The DNA here is from genome assembly GCA_964020975.1 of Hermodice carunculata. Classification (NCBI taxonomy): domain Eukaryota; kingdom Metazoa; phylum Annelida; class Polychaeta; order Eunicida; family Amphinomidae; genus Hermodice; species Hermodice carunculata. Next base: position 75,139,646 of record OZ026614.1, on the reverse strand, counting down.
GCTAACTGGGTATTTCGTCAGTTCATACATATGGCAGATGCTATATATCATTAAGTATGACAGCAGGTTTTATGTCTGACATTTAAGGAACAGGGCATGATTTCAGAACTAGGGAAATTATATAAACTGGTTATCGTCTCCGGTTTGTTCGTTTGCCATTCTATTTGTTCTGAGCTGTACAATGTCATAGCAAGAAGCCTGTTATAGGATTAAATATCTGATAATGGCACACACAGTTGAATTTTATATTAACCGTTATTGACTTGTGGCCTGCACGTTTTGTGTGAAAAATCATTTGAACAACGTTCAAGTGTTGGGCATTCTGCACTCATACCTCACAACGATCTACAATGTTCAGAGTGAGTAGTTATTACCTGAAAGAGCCAGTGTTTAATTTAAAAGTAAGCACAAAGTTGCCTTACCCGTGCAAGCAAGTACCATACACCTATGATTGTTTTGCATAAAACAATCACATTTGGGTATGTTTTATGACATTTTTACACACGATACAGAGTGACACGTTTTAAGATTCATGATTGTGTCACGGTGTTTAGCGATGGTTAAAATACCACCACTGCAAACGGAAAACTACTCGTGAATGTGATTATGGTCCGGTTTAAATATACAGTCTTGTGTCATTCTACAACAACAATTGGCTGGATATCACAACGAGGCACACTCCGAGGAACAGCGAAACTCTCTGTACGGCCCCTGCAAAAGAAAATTTTACCCATATATATAAAAGTTGAGGGCCAGTGACATACTCAAATGTGTATGGGTGAAAGCAAAACCCATGGGTTACATGTGTCCTGGCAAAACGTGATACCTTGTTGCTATTCCTAATTTGAGAAAGACAACCTTGCAAGGTTTGATATCATATTAAAATCAAAGTTTGGTATTTGCTAAACGTCGTAAGAATGACGAATTTATTTAAACTGATGGCTTTGCTAATGAATACTCATTTGCAACTGGCTAACATGCGATAGTAATATGGATATATTGTTAAAATAGAATAGTCCAGGCTTTTTAATTTTTTTTTTTTGTCAATTAGTCAAGCATTACCTTCCCTTTACTATACACCCTTAAAGGGAAGGGAAAGACTCTGCAGCTGCTGGCTTAGAAATTATAATAATCTACCATGATCTATACTTATGAAACGTAAAAGTTTAAGTAGCATGTGTGTTGTACATTATGGGAAATCAATAGCTAAAGCTTTTGTCTCTCCCTATTTGTAAGATTCGAAATAATTCCATGTTGTTCAAACAAGTATCAACAAGGTATAATGCGAATTCGTGTGGGGCATCATGCTGAAATCTGACTTGTTAAAAAAAGGCTCTGCAACCCAGTTTAAAGGTGCTTGCTGCAATGGAGACGAGAGAGACGAGAACATTTTTCACTATTTGTTGCAAATGTCCAGTATCAACGAAATAATTGATGGAGCAAAATTATTCCCTTTTTATCATTAACAATTTCAAGCATTTCATCTGGTTGAAAAACGTGTACAATTAAGCAAAACAAAATATTTTCTGACGCGGTTCATACTCATATTAACGCAATAGGCACTCTTAGGGTAGACACATGGGGCATTGCATATTTGACCATATATTCGCAGCAGACTTTTAATCTTAGATTTTCTTAACAGTAAAATGTCAGCAGATGTTGTTGACATGTCTAGTTTGTATGTACAAGAGGGATATCGTGTATGCCAATGCCTCCGACTCACTGTCAGCTCCGAAATGCCATGAGGCTTTTCCGTGTGCATTATCATGCATACCAAATTAGGTAATGTGGCGGCTTATTTGTAAGCAACAGACACGCTTTGATCAAATGCAATAATAATTCGTCGGCCCAACTGTTATGGCCCCTGTCTTCAAACTGGTTACGCTGATCAATTGCGAAAAAAAACGAAATTTTTCCATGGTCTGTGGGCGACAAGCAGCCAGAACACACCGAGAACATGTTATCAGGATCAAAGCGCCGCCAAGACCTCTTGACTGGGGGAATGTAATGTTGGTAGGTTTCTCCAATATGTTTAGCCAACTCATTTACAATAAACGCAATAATTTAGAAATCAAATGAAGCAGATCTCACATAAAATTAAGAGTCGGTGTTGAATAGTATGACCAAAAAAAAAGAGTAATTTTCTCACCAGTGTTTCCATTTCCCATTGCTGCCAGCAGACAAGCCTCGGTTTCGCATGGTGTTCCTCTGCCAACTGTAAAGATTTAAATAAAGCTTCAAAAATCCTCAGCACAGTACCGAAAGGAATAGAATAAAGGATTAATATTAACAATTTGTGAGAAAAGTCGAATTTCGCGAGGATTGCCCTTTGTATCATTGTTCACTTTTCCTGACCACAAGAAGAAAACACACAGAATGCTGGCCACCATTACCATGGACATGCAAGCATCATGTATATGTTAATACTCTCGACACATCACTAGGTTCAACAGTCAGCGATACCTATATGTTCTCCGTACAAAAAATTAACGATAAACTGACAAAAGTTTGTATATACATGCTGATTGGAGAGATGATTGTTTACACTTTAATACACTAACATATGGTCTATGAATCTGTGCTAAGTACACGTGCAATTGATATTTGTGAAAATGCACACCATTTTAAAAATTCTTAAGACAATACAGATACCAGGTAGCCCTTGACAAAATGTGATATTAAGCTAACAACTAACTCCCCAAAGAAGGGCATAGTGATTATTGTATTTTTAACCACATTACTAACAGAAGTTTCCATACACTCACCTCCGCTGAAAATTAAAATTCTTCATATCTAATTCAAAACGCTCACAATTTTTTACGCATGATAAACACAAAGTAAGGCCTTCCAATGTGGAATATGGCGAGAAAGTCTTCGACCACTTATGTACACATCAACACTCACAAGATAATAGATCAAGAACTCTAGAATTTTTAAACAAATGCTTGAAAGGCAACAACCAGGATATACTATTGTCCAATTCAACAATTTGGTTTTTGTAAATTCTGAAAAAAAAAAATACATGCAAAACAATCATTAAATCATATATTCAGTTATATTTGATATGCATAGGTCCTTTTTAATTTGTTCATACAAGAAGGATTCCGTGATCCGTTTTCTTTTGTGCAGTCAGCGACCACACCTGATCAATGATCAAAAATTGCACGTCTGGATAATGGTCTCTCTTTCTGAATTATCTGGTCTATAGATATACTGCACTCCACTGTCGACCAGTGTGCAAAATGCTTTTTGAGCTCCGTTGTTACAGGCAGTGGGATACATCAATCAAAACACCACGTTATTCCTCTTTTGGAAAAGTTGCAAAGAAGTTCTGGATTTTA